>VWZX01000713.1:108245-126277 GCA_013399015.1 Galbula dea
AATGCTGACTCATGTTCAGCCGGCTGTCAGTCAGTACCCCCAGGTCCTTCTCTGCTGGGGATCTCTCCAGCCACACCTTCCCGAGCCTGTAGCGCTGCTGGGGGTTGTTACGACCAAAATGCAGGACTTTACACTTAGCCTTATTAAAACTCATCCCACTGGTCTCTGCCCATCTATCCAGCCTATCTAGGTCCCTCTGCAGAGCCTGTCTACCCTCAAATGGCTTCCTCTTTCTTTTGTTTGTATTTCATTAGCAGACATGGCAGCTAGGTATCAGAATGTAATTTTTTTGGTAAAAGTCAAGAAAAATTGTCTGCTGGGAGATTTGGGTGTTTCTATCCATCTTTTCTTTCTGGGTTCACCTTTTAAACAGCCTGCTAGTAAAGACATTTTGGTGTGTCTAGTGAAGACAATACTAAAGAAACAATAGCAAAGATCAGGAAATGCTAGTAGTACTCATAACTGCACAAATATTTTATCCATCTAACAGTTAAGAGCAGCAAAATCTTGCAGTAAGCTTGTAGTCAAGCTTCCAGCCCATACTTAAAAACGCATGGAGTCAGTTAGCTTTCCAAGGTGTATATCTTTTGGTATTACAGCTGTTTCCCAAACCATGCCTCTTAGCCTCAGTGATAATAGTTGATGTATTGTTTGTTTTGTAAAGCAGAAGGCTTTAATTTCTTGATCATTTTAGAATCTATAAGACAATTAGCAAACCTCCCTATGAACTCCTGAAGACGGATGACTTGTCAAGCAGCCTTCCATCTTTGCAAGACATCCAGACTGCATACACAAGATTTAAACAGCTGTTTTTGATTGGTAAGTCAAACTCCAAAGTAGTTTTCTGTTTCTATAGTGACTGAAATGCAAAGCATAGCAATGTTGGTTTATGTCTCATTAATGCAGTCCTTGTTATGATTGGTGTCTTCTGACAGTGGTTAGAAGCAGACTTTTAAATATGCAACTGAAGACTGTTTATGACTGGCATGTTAATGGATGTTTGTAGTTCTTAGACTTAGTATCTCTTGCTAAGCAGTCACAGTATCTGAATATGCCTTAGAGTGACAGTGAAGTTTAAATGTTAGCTGAAATACACTATTTGGGTTGAAATTTATACAGGAGATTTTTCAGCCTTCTGTGATCCGGTGAAATTCAGTGTTAAGCATTAACCTTTTAAGCCTTTGTGCTATATCAAGAGGTGAGTCTTAATGCTAATTAGTTTTTGCCCTAGCTTTTGTTATGAACTAGTCATATGTTAAAACACAGGAGGTGTGAGATTCTATCACTCTAGCTGTAGGGCTAAATGTGACTACTGTAAACAGTAAGTCCACTTGAAAAGAGTAAAAAATCGGAGCTATGTGGAAGTAGAATCTAGGCTTTCAAACGTTTTCTGGAATCCATTTTGCTGTCATGAAACAGTACTTTGACCTCTCCTCATGGCATGAAAAAAAGCTCCACACCATCTTACAACTGTGCAATGTACCATTGGGCCATCTTGGACAGTAGGTCTTCTACACAATAATGAGAGTAAAAGGTTGCAATAATCTGTCAGGTAACACACTGAACACTGTGGCAGTTCACCTGTGGCTGTTCGTGTTGGATATAACGGATCATCATTGAGGAACTGAATATTTGAAGACATTAATTAGAAAAGATTGGAGAAAACTCCATCTAATGAGAACAGAACTGAATAGGGAGCTTTGAAGATATATTCTACTGCTTTTGTGGAGAACTAGTTTCTATGACCAAGGCAAAATGAATCAGGGAAAGAAAGATTCTGCATGGAGGCAGAACAGCTATAGAAACAAAACAGATAATGTCTGTGCACTTGAAGATCATAGGTGCAAGCCGCAGGGAACAAGACAAGTGTTGGAATTAAACATTGGAAGTATATAGGGAGACTTTGGGAAGCGAAGAGAAGTTACACAGAAATATGTAGAACTGAAGTGATCAAGGGGAGGGTAGGAATTGAGGGAAATGTGACATATTTCAGTTTTTTCTTACTAGTAGAACTGTTGTAGACCTCAGGCTTCAAGGTTTGTGTCCTTTGTAGGAAAAGTAATCTTTTCTGGTTTTGACTGTATCAGCTACTAAGAGCTTTCCAGTTTCTGAATATTGGCTTTGATAGAAAAAGCACTAGAGATTTAGGCTGCATTTAAAAAGCTACAAAAATCCTAGTGAAATTCATTCAAGTTTAATGACTTTATGATGTTGTATGTAGCCTCCTGGTTTATCTTAGCTATGGCTCTTCAGTTGCAGTGAAAATTGTTCAAAACTTTTTCAGGTAGTCTTCAACATTCCATAAATTTGTGTAACCTTCTGAAACTTGTGTTTCTGGCTCTAATGGTAATGACTTTCAAAATCCGGCTTCCTTATGTTAAGCTTTATATACAACATGTTTTAAAGTAAAGGCAACTGGAACTTGGAAGAACCATCATCTCTGTTTAAACTTCTTTTCTTTTTCCATTTTGTCAACAGATTTATTTGCTTTGGTTGATATGATCCTACAGCATACTTTTGCTAAAAGCCTGTAGTGCTATAAAGCTTTACTGGTGTTTATAGGACTACTTCACTTCCTTATTTAGTTACAGGGTGTTGACTTTAACAGTGATTAAGATTTACTGACTCCTTAGTATTGGAAGTTTTATAACGTTTAATAAATGAAGAGTGATGCAATCGATGGCTGTTAGTTTGAACTACCTGTATGTGAACAAACACTTTTTGTTTGGGGCTTTTCAGATAACAGTACAGACTTCTGGGCAACTGATGTGAAATGGTTTTCATTATTGGAGAGCACAAACTGGCTGGAGATAATCAGGTTTGCTGTATCTAACTTTCTGGGTTTCAAATTGTTAAATGAATTTGTAGTGGGTTTTGTAGCTGGTTTCATGAAATACAACATTCTTCACCTTCAGTAGTAAGAAAATTAAGACAGACTTGTGGTCCTATTTATATATCTTATTTCTACAACTTGAAACAGTATTTTTACAGCGAAGGCTTGTATTAAGTCTTGCAAATTAAAGAACATGAGAAGCAGCAGATCATTCCAATTAGAACTCCTCTAGCAAGCATTTAAAGTCATAGATCCAGTAATTTCACTCCTGTACTTAGTCAGCTTCTTTCCAAACTGAAGAGTCCTGTTTGTTTCTTGCATAAAACTATACTGTGTCTCTGACTAGCCTTGCCATTCTTCTCTGTACTCTCTAGTTCTGTAATATCCTTTAGGACGGGATGAACTGCAGTATTCAAGATGTTAGCCCACCAAAGATTTATAAAATGACACTTGTTCTCAATTTTGTCCCCTTCCTCTCCTGATTGTTCCTCAAGTTCTTTTTTCTTCAGCAGTCCACAGTGAGTAAGTGTTGGAATGGTGTTGGCTAAATTAAGTGGAATGTTGAGGAGTTTTATTTGGTTTTAGTGTTACTTTGTGCTAGCTCTATTGTCTGCCAGTTTATTCTGTGATCATCTTGTTACCATGAAGTGCTTCTGCAGTCAGCTTCAGTTCTTCCTAGCCTAAGAATCAATAAATACTGATAGTTATTCATTCTGTCGTCTAGAATTTAAATGTAAGTTGAATGACAGGTTCTAGTGAAGATCACATGTTGAGAAATATATTGGCATAACCAAGATCACAAATAGTTTAAAGTAAATACCAGCCAAGTTCCTGTCCTTAGGTTGTTTTGAGACTGGTTATTTCCATACTTGGATGCAGTTGCTTTCTGAATCAGCCTATTCTTGGCTCTTGCAGGTAGTAAGAATACCACCTCAGCTATTGTAGATGCAAGAACGAAGAATCTGACAACTTCACACTTAGGAAATAAACTGTCAGCTTCTGTTAGTGACCCTAGCAGTTGCAAGAATCCTAATTTGTGTGCGAACTTGCTGAAATAACCAACTTTCTGAAGAGTTAGATCTAGAAACCGTGTTACCTCTGATTTTCTGTGATCTTTAATTCCACTGAGCTTTCATTGTGTAACAATTATCTCTGAATAAATTGTCCACATGTTTTCAGGATCTGATTGCTGATCTTTTCCTCTGCCTCTAAAAACCAGAAATGTATGGGAGAAATATAGTGTGTAGTAGGTCAGAATTTAAGTGCGGTGATGTTGAGACTTTCCAGGATGAACGTCTGACTCTTAGCAATTGTAATACTTCAGTGTTTTTGTGTGATGGCTGCTATTGATCCAGAATAAAGTATTGTATTACAAATGTACAAAGATAGAAATTGGAAATGCATGACCAATGACCAAATAAAGATACCTCTCAAACGTTTTCTTTCTAGGCTCAATAGTTCTTCATTTACACAAGTTGAGCATGGTTTGGTTTTTCTGTTTTTAAACGGACTAGGCAAGTTTCAGTAATATGACATTCTAACCCCTTTTAAGTAAAGCTAATGTACGAAACAATTATTTTCATTTATCTTTTTGTATAACACAACAGGCGAGTCTTGAAGAAAGCAATAGAAGTTGCTGAGTGTCTGGAAAGACAGCATACAAATGTTCTCCTTATAGGTAAGAAGTTAATGAGGTAATCCTATATATGTTTTTAAAATATCTTTTGAATTTCTTTAGATTTGGCTTATGCTGTAAGTTTATTATGGTAGAGGCTGGTAGAATTCCAAGTACTCCAAGTACCAGACACCTAAACCTCTCAGACTCTTGGAAATGCTTCCTGTAGTTAAAAAAAACCAAAACAAACAAACAACAAAAAACCCCCAAAGCATAGTAAGCATGATTTCAGGCTAAGAGAAATATTGTGAATGAGAAAGCTCCTGATAAATTGGCAGGAGATTCATGCTACCTCCTGTTTTTACATTCTTGTTTCCTAACCTTTTATTAAAGGTCCCTTAGACCTTTTGGTGTACTTTAAGGGGACAGGGGAGGCATATGTACACAAAGAACACAGGGAATAAAAACATTCTAAAAGGATGTTTTTGTGTTCTCGATATACACTATGTAGTCTCTTTATTAGAAATACATGAAAGAATATACTCATCATTGTATACATTTTGAGCACTATGTTTTCCTCGATTGGGTAATTACATGGAAAAACAACACTCAGTATTAACCATTAAGCTTTTTTTGGATTAGTAATTTAGTTGGGTTTTTTCCCCACACTATTTCAGAAACCTAGCGTAGGGAAGAGGTGTTTCTAGAACACGTGAAGGGTGAGGGATGTGTATTGCATGAGATGGCAATTTCTCACGTGGTGAAAAGATACATACAGGATAGGAAGGGTAAGGGCAGATAGTTGGCCTGATAGCATAAGGCAGAAGAGGCAGTATGTGCATTATAGGAGACTGAAGGGTATAGGCATCAAATTTATAGTAGTAAAAGCCTGTGGTTTACAGGTTTTATTGTCAAAGTAGTATCCTAGTGTAAATGTACAAGAAACATTGTTTTTACAAAGGGAAATATTGCAAACATGGATTCAGCTCTCTCTGATGGTGTAACATTTGCAAGAAATTTTGTGCTTCTTTGCTCTTGAAATACAATTTGATTTATGTGAAGTTAGCAATACTTTGCTTTCTTAGCAGTTTTACAAATGGCTTAGACAATGTGGTTTCTGGTCTCTTCTGCAGAAGAGAGTGCTACTGACCTATGCTGTGTAATCTCTAGTCTGGTTCAAGTGATGATGGATTCATACAGTAGAACAAAGTCAGGATTTCAGAGCCTTATTCAGAAGGAGTGGGTAATTGGAGGACATAGTTTTTTGGATCGTTGTAACCACTTACATAAAAGTGACAAAGAGGAGGTATGATTATCTTTTTTATTACTTTCCTTACTATTTAAAAGTTTACTCAGCATAAGGAGGGATTTCGATGTCAGTCCAGAAGTTCCAATTATTCCTGAAGATTTTTAATGTTGTTTTGTTTTATGGATTGATGTTTTGTACAGTCAGCGATGTCCTTGTAACTAAAGAGAAAAAAGGTAAAATTTCCCATTCAATCTTAGTTTTTTTTGAAAGTATTTGAAACTGTTCAGTGATGTAGTAGTACCCATAGAAATAACTGAAGTGAACTGCCTATTTTCATATCTAGAGTTTAACTTTATGTGATCTTGCTGAATGTTACAATCTCACCTCTCCAGTTTTCTTTATATTTTGGGAATAGATCGGATTGCTATGCAGAATGAAAATCATAAGTGTAAACTGACTAGTTCTGTTCAAAATTACTATAAACTAGTTTTGCTTTGCCAACTTTAAAAGGCTGCATAACAGGATAACGTGTGCAAATTCATGTTAGAAAGTGTTCATCTCTTCTGTTATAAGCTGGCCAGGGTAGCTCAAATGATACTTCTTGAGTTCAGCAAAAATTAAATGCAGTAATTCTGTAGTTAACAAGATTGCTTTCCTTAAGATTTGTATTTGGAGACACTAAATACTATAAAATAAATAGTCTGCATGGTGCAACATTCTTTTTCTCAAACTGATACAATATTTTCTTTAATTAGGCTCCTGTTTTTCTGCTCCTGCTAAATTGTGTTTGGCAGTTGGTACAACAGTATCCTCCAGCATTTGAGTTCACAGAAACTTACTTAACTGTTTTGTCAGACAGCCTCTATGTGCCTATTTTTAGCACTTTCTTCTTCAATTCACAACATCAAAAAGATGCTAATACGGTAAGGGTTTGCTTTTCTGTGGATGCAATGTTTTGGAGAACAGCTTTGACCAACAATAAGGAACACTTATTTGAAGGGTGGTGCCTTGAAGGGTGAATGGGTGCAACTTTGGATATAAGGAGTCAAGTTCAGGATGTAGGAGTTTGTAATAACAAAGCAATGGAAGTATCTTCTGCAACGCTACACAGGCACTAAAACCAAAAAGTGAAAATCATGGTCTTGCATATAAATAGTGTTGATCATAAAATTTAAACTGGAAGCACTGTGTAACTGCAACTAAACTCTCATATTTGAAGAGGTTTATTCCACAAACCTAACATGCCACCTGCGTTTGAAGTGAAGTCTTCCCAATTTGCAAAACTATTTTATTGTTAAGATTACTTAAGATTAATTTCAAATGTGTAAGGCATTCTTGGTGCTAATTGCACGGTTGAAATGAAATACTGCCTGAAATCAGAGAATAATATATAGATAGCTTTTGTGCCTGTATTCAGTTATATCTAATAATGTTGTTCAGCTACTGAATACATAGAAATTGTATTGTTGCAGCTCTGGCCCCATGTTGGGTGCCCAAAGTTGTCGATGGTCAAGGCTGGGCCAACAACCAACCCAGTGACAGATGCTCCCTGTTACTCCCTCTTCCGCCCCAACCAAGGGAAGGGAAAGGGGATAAGAGAGAGAAGACAGAGAGACTTGTGGATTGGAAAATAAAACTGAAACTACTTTGATAATGATAAATGAAATATATACAAATATATACAAAACCCAGTACCGAACCCAAATCCCCCTTGATGGTAACTACGTCACCACTGATACTGTGGCAGTAGGCCTCAGCAGCAGAGGAGTCGGGCTCAGGGGCTGGATCCTGGTACTCTGTACAGGAACTTATGGATCAGGATCAAGGGCAGCAGCAGCAGAAGAAAGAGCCAGAGCCAAAGTAAGAGCTAAGACAACTAACAAGGGGGAGCTGACCCCCAGTTTATATATTGAACATGATGTATATGGGACAGAATACTTAGTTGATCAGTTTGGGGTCACCTGTCCTGTCTGCTCCTCCCTGAAGGTGCAGCCTTTACCTTCCACCCCCAGCATTAACAAGATTAAGCAATGACCTTGCTTTGTATACCAATCGCTGGTAGTAAATCTAAACATTAGGTCTTATCACTGCTAGAAGCTGGCAGTGTCTGCAAAAACATGTTGTTAGTCTCAGAAAATGCAGTTTTTCAGAGGCGCTTTAACTGCAAAGTAAAATCACTGAACAGAATTAGTTTTGTTCTAACCCAAACCAAGACATTTGTGAAAAAAGTTTCTTAATTTCACCTTGACTTGGTCAGAATTCCTTTCTAGCAGTATTAATTGTGACCTGTTTGTTTTGGCAGAGTGGTGAAAGCCTCAAGACACAAAGTGGTCCTTTCAGATTTCTTACTGTGTGGGACTGGTCTGTGCAGTTTGACCCCAAGGCCCAGGCCTTCCTGAACAACCCTCTTTATGCAGAGAAGCCAAAACCAGACAAAAGTCAACGGAAAACAGCACGATTCAAAGTAAGATATGTGCTGCTTAACTTCTTACTTTTAACTTTTTAATAAATATTTTGCATAACTTGTACTTCAAATGTACCTGCAGTGACAGTATGGGTGCAGGGTTTTTTTAATTGACAAAATATATATACACTCAGATTCACCTGGGTATTACAATTTGCAATCACCTCAGTGATAAATAACTATAAAACAGTTACTGTGCATTGCTGTGAACTCAAGGTTTTTTGCTTCCTACTTCTGTGCAAGTGTAGTGATGACCCATGAGATTTAACATCTGGGTGAGTTGCTGTGACATGTCTGAAGTGAGTTTATTTTGTTGTTCCATGTAGTACCTAACTGAAATATGTAGCAGGCTTATAATTGTCTCCCTGGCTTTGAGTGTAATTGGAGTGTGTGGATGAACTCAAGGGGGACCACCACCACCAAAAAAACCCCAACAGTCTAGGGAGTCAAAGATTATGCAAGGACAACCTCATTACTGTAATTCAGTAAGAAAATTGTGTTTGGAGTTGCCTCTTTCAACTGTAATATCCTTGTTGGTTAAATTCATTTCTGTACAAACCATTCTTGATGGAGACATCATCAGTATGATCTACAACATTAGTCAGAGAACTCTTTACAGAGTGGGATGCAATGAGAAACCACTGGATACACTTCTAAATCAAGTGCTGTTTGATTTGTGTGGCTGACTTAAACTAAACATGGAACTCTGTAATACTTGTATGTATTACAGACATGTAATGTCTGTAGTGCAGTGTATGCAAAGAGTTCTCATTTTTCAAGCAAAAATGTTTTATTCAGTGTTACTTCATTACTATAATAACACCACAGGGAAGGTATCGGGGAATACCAAGTATGCTGTGTGAGGTATGTGGCTGTTAGCCATTGAAGAGTAACAGGTTTTGACTACATAGCAAAGCAATGGCTGTGTTTAAGTGACTTTGCTTGTTTTTTCTGAATACAAGTTGCTTTTCTTCCTTTTAAGACTTTTTTTCTTATGTCCTACCAATATTTATCTCAGTATATTTTCCTTCCTCTCAAAGCATCAGCGACAACTTTCTTTACCATTGACGCAAACAAAATCTTCAACGAAGAGAGGATTTTTCAGGGAGGAAACGGATCATTTAATTAAAAACATTCTGGGTAAAAGAATCGGCAAGTTCATATATCCTTCAGATGAACTTCCTAGTGGGTTCAGGGAATTTTATGATAGCTGGCATAGTAAACCTGTTGACTATCACGGTCTTCTGTTACCTCGTATTGATGGCCCTGAAATTAAAGTCTGGGCACAACGGTATTTACGATGGATTCCTGAAGCCCAGCTTCATGGTGGTGGCACAATAGCTACAGCTGCCAAGATTTTGGACTTGATGGAGGAAGTGCAAAACTTGCAAGTGAAAATGGATGAAGAACATAGTCAAGCAACTTCTGGAGATGTACATTCTGTTCCAATGCTGAGAAATTCTGCCCGTTTGTCATCCTTGTTTCCATTTGCTTTACTTCACAGACAATCTGTCAAACCAGCTTTACCCACTAGTACCTGGAAAGACCTGGAAGATGAAGATGACTTAGTCAAGAGGGATGATGAATTTGTTTATCTAAGTGATGATATGTTATAAAGTGTATATTGAGTATGAATTGTACATGGCTAAGTTGTGAGCTTTGAATGTTAAGCTGTATCCTTGTATAAGGAACTCACTCAAGCATCTGCAGCCTGTTTAATGTGTGTGTGGGTCAAACAAAAAAAGTTGGTCGGAAAGAACTAGTTGCCATGATTGAGCATATTTTGAACTTCTATTTACTTGTATTTCTCTCTAATGGTATTTATTGCACAAACACATTTTTGTCATAGCTGTAATAAAAAGAGTAGTCTAGGCTGGAGTAGCCATATGACCACTTTGTTTCAAAAAAGGAAAAACGAACAAACTATTTTCTCATGTAAAGATGGAATACTAAAATACATACAGCAACAGTCACTGTTCTAATATAAAACCTTTTCCTCTTATGCTAAGAGTGTAAGGATTGGAAGTTCTGTGACTGGGAACATAACACTTCTGCATTGTCCTCCCATGTAAAATAAACAGGGAAAGATAAAACTAAATGTGCATTCACAGGTAGGCTTTTTATAGCTGAGGAATAAACTTGTGGATACCAGAAGTTTTCTGTCTACTGTGGCATCAACTGAAGTTGTATGCTTGTCAAACTCACTTTCTAATGGTGTTCATCTCTGGCTTGCAGCACTTCAGCTGGTGTGGTATTATAATAGTAGCTTGGCTACTCTTAAGCTTCTGTATGCACCAGATGCAAGAGCTTAACTACACATTTAAAGTCATATTTTGTGCCTACTGTGCTATATGCCCTTTCTGCCTTGGAATGTTATATCCCAAATGTTTGCTGTTAATTGTAAAACATGGCCTGGCTCTGAGATTCTAATTTGCCTTGAGTGGCTTTTTTCTTCCTTTTAATAGAGTGAGACTTTCATTTTGACTTTCTCCATTTATGCCAGTTGCCTTTGAGGCTTCCTGTGCTTGCACTGAGACCCTCCACATAGAAGGGAAGACTTCTGTAATTCTGCATTGAAATTGGATTTGGAGTCTGGCACTTGTCATGAGTTGATGGTACATCTTCTGAATGCGGCATTCATACCATATGAAAACTTGCATCCAATTGCTGGATGTTATAACAGTACCTCAGTGAAAAAAAGCCATAAACAAATGCCTGTTGACTGTGATCTGTGTGAATGTTTATATGTAAAGTTTTCACTGAAAATAATTGCCCTTTTTAACGCTGAATATTATTTGACTGTCAAATCTATTGTGACCCTTCACATTCTAGAATACCCGAAGAATGGATGTAAGTCATAAAATCAGTTATACCAAGAGGGTTCACATTGAATATTTTCTCTATTCTTATACCATTTAAAAATCCATGCTGGAAATCTTATCTTATGGAGAAACTGTTGCTTCAATAGGATCAGCTCAGTGTAATTGGGGATATTAAACTAGGTTACTGGTTTATCACTTCACACTGGCCTGTATTAATATGTGTAGTAAAAATTTATTAGCAGCTGTCTAAAAATACACTTTAACATGTTAAATATATTAATGGGGAAAATGGGAGAGCTTAACGCAGCTGTGCCAAACTGAAGCCTCCCAGGTGTTGATTGCCTTAAGTCTTAGTAGTGTGAGAACAATACTTGAGTTTGTAGCATTTTATTTAAAAATACACTAGTGCTTATGCTTTCTTCTGTGATACATATGATTCTACAGGTAGCACTTGCTAGAATGGCCTTTTCAGCATATGTCCCTCAGACTACTACTGTAGTTCAAGAGGCTTACGTATGCAGTAATACTTTGCATGTTGAATGCACATTGCCTTTTTGTGGTGAGGAACTACCTATCGGTCTAAGGTCATTTGGGTTCAAGGTTTTTTTAAACACTGCCATTAGAAAAAAATATTAAATGAATTTTTCTATGCTTTTAATCAAACTGTTGTAATGTTTCAGTCATAAAGATTACATTTATATTGAAGAGCAGATGTTGGACATCTTTTGTACATAAGTTATCAGAAGTTTATATAGAAGAGAAACATATATGTGGAATTGAACATGAAAATGCTTCTAATGTGGAATAAATTTCATTTGTTACTGGTTTTCTGCACTGTGGGATTGGAAATGTAGTTAATATTTTTACTCCAGCCTTTTGTTTATACCTCCCAAGTTTCTACACTGAATGCAAGCTAGAAGCTTTACAGTTTTGTTGGTTTTTTTAGTACTGTCATTTATCTCTAATAGGCTGTTTGGAGACTGTCAATAAAATATACTTTGATATACTTGCCCTGAAATGAGAATGCATGTTTAAGGTCAGATTTTGCAAATGATGCTTTAAATCATAGCAGACTTGACAATCTGAAGTGACAAGGCTTCTCTAGTTACATGCTAGGTTTTTGTAGGCTGTTACACAGAGAAAGCTCTCCAGTTTTGACCTGGTTATACCTAATGATGAGGTTCTGTCAGCCCAGGAAAGAGGAAATTTCAGTGCAGTGCAGTATCACAGAATGCTAGGAGTTGGAAGGGACCTTGAAAGATCATCTAGTTCAACCCCCCTGCCACAGCAGGATTCCCTAGACTAGATCACAGAAACACATCCACACAGTTTTGGGGTATCTCCAGAGAAGGAGGCTCCACAGCCTCTCTGGGCAGTCTGTTCCAGTGCTCTGGCACCCCCACTGGGAAAAAAAGTTAGCTTGTATTCACACGGAACCTCCTATGCTTCAGCTTGCAGCCGTTGCCGCTTGTCTTGTCACTGGGCTTCACTGAGAAGAGCCTGACCCCATCCTCCTGACACTCACCCTTCACATATTTATAAGCATAAATGAGATCACCCCTTAGTCTCCTCCAAGTTAAAGACACCCAGCTCACTCAGCCTTTCCTCGTAAAGAAGATGTTCACCCCTTAGTCACAACACTGATATATAGGGTGTACAGATTAGCTCAATTGATAGAGCATTAGTCTCTAAATCACAGGGTCGTGGGTTCGAGTCCCCCTTTGTGCCCAGAAAGGCAGCAGAGCCAGGAGTGAGAGAGTGTTGTGATACTGAGAGAAAATCTTATACTTTTTATTTGTCGTGGTTAGAGAGGCAAATTTCCGGACCTCTCAACACATGGCAGTTAAAGGAGAGACTGGATTGGGAGTTAAAAACTAAAAACTGCTTTAATAATAACAACAAATATAAATGAAACAAATATAAACATATACAGGACCCAAATCTGAACCGTCCCGATGCCAGCTTCTAGCCCTGGTGTCAGCTTCCATCCAAGCAGCTAGCACGTGTGTCTCAGAGAGCAGCGGCAGCCTCCCACACATCCAGGTCCCAGCAGAGACAGCTTCCCCAGGGCCACCAGTTAACAAAAGTCCAGCAGAGACTCCCAGCATTCCCCTGGCTTCCCCCTGGGGCGGGGGTGGAGAACACCTCGGGATCTCAGGTTTCTTAAAGGGACAGTCCAGTTCATGGGATGGAATACCTTTAGAAAATACAGTCACTGGACAGAATTAATTCTGTTCTAACCCAAACCATAACACCATTCAAATTATTACTTTCCTTTGAACTATGAATGTGGTTCTGCACTATAGATTTAAATAAAAAATTCCTTGCATTTCCCCTGTGAAAAGGTTTCTGTTTCAATAAAAGATTTTTTGCATTAAATGTATTAAAAAATGTTTGTATGGATGGTGAAGTCTCAGCCAGTGAAATCTGTCTAAAAGCCATCATAGAATAATGATCTAGTGATAATATAATAATATTACCAAAGATAGATGTTGTTGTACAGATATAATCCAATGCAGAATTAACCCACAAAAAAAATCCATCCACATTTGCGTGTTTTAACTCAAAGGAAAATGTTCACAGGACAATATTCTCAAGCTTTCTGCCTTGCAATCAACAGAGGCACCTGGAATATAGGCCAAAACAGAAAAATGGTAGTGTTGGTGGGGTTCTCGGCTGTTGAGTGAGCAGTACCACTTTTCAACCCCCCCAGTTAAGTGCAAGTGTGTCCATTCCTAAAAATGTCTTCTGGTATTTTCTCCCTGTCATAATCAAATCTAAGTTTGGTATGTAGAAGGTTGTGATAGCAACAACTGTGCAAAGAAGTTCACAGCAAGATAGTGAGAGAGCTCTCTAACACTTGACTTGCACAAATTCTATTATTCCATGTTTTCAAAGCCAAACTTTAAATGTGACAAACTAATCAGACTTGCTTCCATCCTGGTTTGACTCCTGAATGAATCAGAGAGAAGCATAACCCAGCAATGTCTGCATGTTTAATCTACAAATGTTTATCAATGTCTTTTGCTCTCTGGATAGAAAGCATTATGGCAGGCATTATCATCCATGCCAAACTTAAAAACCTTCTGGTGTTCATTGTGATAACAACTTCCTGGCTGCCACAAACCACCCAGCACACGCAGGGTCTGTAACCTCTGCCAGGAGCAAAACAGACATGGCAATGCACTTTGCCAATTTCTCAGGAACAAGGGAACTCAAAATGTAGCTTTATATCCTTTACAACAGACTTCCTAGAGGCTCAGAGATGGCTGCTGCCAAGTATTTCTAGACTTTTCTTCCATTTCCTATGTCCCAGTTAATCACACACCTTTGCTGAGTTGATATGACCACTAGCTCCTGGCATTTTTATTTTTCTCCTTGACTGAACCCCATGGCCCTGTTTGCCTCACATGTACTGTTCTAAAATTACCACTCACTATTGGATTCTCTTTGTGTAGGTCTTTGGTCACAAAAAGAGGGTGTAAACCTACCAAAAGTAATCAACATTTATTCTGCACATGCTTTTGAATGAGCACAAGTACTCTCTAATTAGACAACAAAAATACTCTTCTAATAATTATTTATCTTTGTAAATTACAGGTCCATGGAAACATTTTCTTTGCACCATCTGGCTTTATATCTTTTTAAATGAGTTAATGAGCATTTATATACTTTAAAAGGAACAGATAGTAAATAATTTGTTACATTATGAAGTGAAATAAAGATTTTGCAAAACTGCGTTTGTACAAAATTCAGTGCATTAAACTTTTTAAATTTTGTCAAAATACCAATGGCAGTTTTGGTGGAGGCTTCATGGGACTCATTTTACTCAGTATCTGTTAAAAAAGCTGCACATTTTTCCTAGTGATGCTGGTTGAACTGGAGGCCTGAGGAGAAAACACATCCTCATTACAAACAGCACCTTGGCTGATGCTTTTGCCCCCATGATCTCAGTACTATACTAGTAGTATTAAAATAACCAGTGCAGATTCTTGCTACTGAACAGTATCACTGAGATACAAGGAAAAAGATGCTATTACAATACAAAGATTTCAGAAACTAACAATCATTGGAACTCCATAGGAGATTAGAAAATGAGATGATCTGGAAACACCTGAGATAAAGAAAATCTTTTTGAAATGAGCAAATAAAACACCTTTGCATGTCTGCCTTTTGTCACGGCACGACAATATGCCGTCCACGACAAGATTCAGAAGAGGGATTTTCGGACGGATCCGACTCACACACAGACAAAAGACGTGCAGTGGTGGTCGCGCTTTAATCTACAAAGTATGAAGTATAGGCCAAGCAGAGTACAAGAGTCACAGATAGAAAAAGGTATAGATATGGAAAATGGCTAGCACCGCGCTATTGTTAGCAAGCATCTTTTATACCTTTACAGAAAGAATAATGACCAATTAGCAAGTGACACTTACATATACAAATTAAACCGACCAATTAAGAAGCAGCAGTTACTAATAAAAACAACTACCATATATGAGGATAAAACAGTGTACTTCAAAGAAATGTGAATGTGATAAGACTGGTGCTGTGTGGTGTGGGAAGGATAAGATGTTAAGGCTATGTGGGGCCCCAAGGTCTCTGTGTGCAGCTACAAAGGCTCCTACTAGGTGACTCCCACCTTCTCTCCCAGGCTATCTAACTGCTTTCTTGTGAGAAACTGACTTTGGCCTTGTCCAGCTTCCCTTCTGCCAGGCCCTAGATCCTGCAGCCCACAGTAGCATGCCACAACAGCCTTTGGTCTGTCTAGAATGCCTGTCACTCTGTCCCTATAAAATAAAAATTAAAAGCAGCACTGAATTTTAAACTCAGAGTCCCTTTAAGTTAAATCCTATACCCTCTCTTAGTGACTGCCTTTGTTTTTATATGACCTAGGTGTTAACAGCTGGCGCTATGCCACTGAAAGTAGTAATTCATAAAAAGAGGCTTATTGGAAAAGATACATTGGCAAATTTTGATTTTGGAAACTGATAATTTAAATTATGTTTAACTACTGGGCCTTAAAAGCTTGCAGCAAGATGCTCCACCTCAGTAGGGGTTACAAGCTCAAATTTTGCCCCTCTGCAAATGTTATCAATTGATGGAGAAGGGAGGATTAAGCTGGTTTAGCATTGAAGAATGCCAAAATCACCCTTCACTCCACAAATTCCAAAGTATGTTTGGCAGATACCAAAAGTTATTGTTATGTGGCAGACAAAGTAATTAGCACTGATAACTTACCTAAAGCTGTGGAAACAACATTCTTGACCTGGCACATCTAGGCCATTAACATATGACTGGCAGTCAACCACTTTATACTACGAAAGCCGAGTCCCACTTCTCAACTATAGGAACGTCTAATACACCTCATCTAGAGGTGTGCAGATATTTCTCCCTTAGAGACAATGGTCCCTAAGTTTACCCCTTGAGGCTAAGAGAAAGAGGATTCTCCCATGGTCATTGATATGGGTGAGTGACATCAAACACTGCTTTATTATTCTGTTAGCTTTAGTACTATAGCTTGAGTATTGCTTCAAATGAATTGTGCACTGTATTAGTAAATGATAGCTATCTACATGGTGTAGTAAATAATTATGATTAATACCTTTCTTCCTTATCATTGTTATTTAGTATTCATAGTCAATTTAAATAAAATACAAATATATATATCTGGTTTGCCATACTTAACCCTGTGGGACAAAATGGTATAAAGATTACAATCCCTTAGACATAAACTCTTGACCAAGTCTGGGGCTAGGATTGGACTCAGCCACATCTAGGCTCCTCTCTGAGAAATTGTTTAAAAAGGAAGGGGGTCCTTTCTGAACTTCCTGAATTGACAGCAAGGGTCCTTTAATAAACTTTGTCCAAAGCAACCATTTGGTCCATGACGAAGCTGTCCAAGGGCTTCTTGTATAGCCAGAAAGAACCATTATCGGTAAATGCTTTTTACTTAGAAAAATTTTCTGCTAGTGTTGTAAAGGTCATTCCTAAAGCCAGTAAAAAAATCCCAGGTGGTCTGCACTAGCTAGTGAAGGACTTATTTAGTAACCAGAAAAACAGTATGAGTAGAACAGGTGCAGCTGAAACCAAGAGTGTTATGCGACCACGGTGTACTAGACATGGTTTCTACAGTCAGTTGCCTCTAGTTTCTTCCAACTTACAGTATCACATATTAGTCCACTCAGTTCTCTTGTCCCATACCTCTTAGTTCCTCCTTCTTTTGTCAGTCAGCACCTTTCAGTGCATCAATTCTTACTAGAAGCTAAAATTCTGTTCTTGGAGATCGCATTGATAAGACTGCGCAGAAGAAATCTTAAGTTCCTTCTAGTTGCTTTATACCATTGACATCTACTCTAGCACTCAATCATTATGTTTGTAATCACCATGGGTTTAAAGATGGCTTGACCTTATGAAATTCCTATCTCTCTTTGGTCCTGGCCATTGAGTTCCATACTTAACACTCCAGCTCAGTGCTCCTTTAGTAATGATACAGTGCCTATTTGTGAGGCTGTCCTGTAAATAGATCACTGAAATGATGTAGGTAAACATTTTTTACTTTTTCTTGACTGTTGTTTTTACATCAGATCCTTACAGGAATTCAGGCCAGAGTTCCACCTGACACTTGTTTTAGATAGCACAGTTGGGGGTGTCAAACTTTCACTGAGAGAGAATGGAGGATACAGGCAGGAATGTAGATAAGCTGGACTGGTGAAACCACAGGATGGTGAAGCTGTACTAGAGCCAGCAACGTTATTCTAGAAAACAACTCCTGTGTTCTTCATGTCAACTTCAACACATGCATATGCTATTAACCTAATCATTTTTCAAGAGACCTGCCCAGCAGTATTTCGTTACAATGCTGCACTGGGATTTGTCCACTAGATCTGTAGTAAAGATGTGCAGACTGATCAGCACTGTTAATAGAAATTCTACCCTATATGGGCTATTGAATAAACAAATCATAGAATCACAGAATCAGAATCACAGAATCAAAGAATTGTTATGGTGTAAAGGACCCTCAAGATCATCTAGCCCAACCGATAGCC
>VWZX01000718.1:0-23543 GCA_013399015.1 Galbula dea
GGTCAGGGGACAGTGACGCGGTAGGGGCTGCCAGGGACGTTGTCATCCCCCCAGCGCAGGATGAGGACATAGTCTCCTTTCTCCTTCACCGTGTAGGTGACGTTGTAGATGCGGTTGCCCACGTGCTTGACATAGACCTCCTCGCACGGGGTCTTGGGGCCGTGGACCCCCACCATCAGCATGTTGGTACCTGGGGAGGGGACACACACCAGAAATAGGTCATCAAGAACCCCTCAAGACCCCCCCCAGGACCCATGTCCAACCCGTCACCTCCCCAAGACCACCCCAGGACCCCCCAGCTCACCAGCCTTGCTGCAGTCCACGGTGAAGTGGTTCTTCTGGCCGAGGAAGGCGGTGGCCAGCCCTGGTCCCCGTGCCACCACCTTTGACGCATCCGAGGAGAACTTGGGGAGCCCCCCGAAGGAGGGGGGTGCCCGTGACGTCGCTGTTCCCCCTCGTGTCACTGTCTCCACCAGCACCGTTGACGTCTCGTGCAGGCTGTGTCCTCCTGACAGACGTGGGCCTGGGGATTGGGGGGACACCATTAGCCACCCCATGGGGACATCCCCACCCTGTCACACTGCCCTGGGGACCCACCACTGACCCCAAGCTGGGGACCCTGTCCTGTCCCCCTGGGGGTCCTCAATTGTGTCGCTCTGGGGGACACTCCATCATACCACTTTACTGACCCCTTGTCACCCCACCTTGGGGACCCCCTTGTCCCACTCCTCCTGAGGATCCCCAATCATGTCACCTTGGGGACCTCCTGTCACAGCACCTTGGGGATCCTCCATCACGTCACCCTCAGGATCCTCTATCCAACCACACTGGGGACAACCAAGCAGGTCACCCTCAGGACCCCCATCATGTCACAGCACCCTGGGGCCTCCCAATCATGTCACGTTGGAGATCCTTCACCACGTCACCCCAGGGACCTTCCATCACACCACTCACTGAGCCCTCATCACCCCATCTTGGGGGCACCCTGGACCCATCACCCCCAATCCGTACCAGTGACCTTGGCCTTGAAGGGGCTCCCCACGATGTGGTGGGGGCCACCATACTTGATGGAGATGAGGTAGTTGCCGGGGGCCATGGGGGTGTAGGTGACGCGGTGACCCTCGGCGCACTCCACGCAGTCCAGCTTCACCTTGGAGGGGCCATCGATGGTGACGGCCAGGGCCCCTGCCCCCGCGTTGGCTGTCTTCACCAGGAACTCTGAGCACACTCCTGCCACGGGACCAGCAGGGGTTGGCATGGAGCCACAGCCCCCTCCCACCACCCCTGGCCGTGATGCCATGGCATGGCGACATCCCCATCACCACCCTCCCATGGCCACATCCTCACTGTCACCAACCTAGAGTCATGGCCCCATAGCATGGCTGTGTCCCCACTGCCACCACCCCGTGGCACGGCCACGTCCCCATCACCACCTTCACATGGTTGTAGCGTTGATCACGGCTGTGTCCCCATCGCTACCACTCCATGGACAGCACCACATCCCCATGGCCATGTCCCTAGAGCCTAGAGCCACCACTCCACAGCTCCATCCCCATGGCCACATCTCCACCACCATCCCCCATGGCCACACTACTGAGCGTGACAACAGTCATTGCCACCACCCCATAGCTACATCTCCACGGCCACGTCCCCACCACCACCACCTCCTCCGTCCTCCCCTGGCCACACCGTGGCCCCCAGCCCCTCGGCAGTTTCCCCCAAGGGCGGGGTGTCACCTGTGAGGCCTCCCTCGAGGCCGGGGCCGTAGGCGGTGACCAGCCCGGGGTCCCCAGCCTGGCTCTGCTCGCCCACGCGGATGTTGAAGGGGCTCCCGGGGACGTGGCGGCCGTTGAAGCGCAGGTCGATGGAGTGCACCCCGTTCTCCCGCGGCAGGAACCCAATGGCGTACTTGTCTGCAGGGACACCATGCCACCTCATGTCACTGTGGCCCCACCATCCCCTATCCCCACGTCCCTGTGCCCCTATGTCTTCATGCCCCTGCATCCCCCATGTCCTTGTGGCCCAGTGTCCCCATGCCCCCTTACTCTGTCTCCACATCCGTGTGTCCTCATGTCCCCACACTCCATGTCCCCATATCCCCGTGCCTCTGTGACCTCATGGCCCCACAGCTTGTGTCCTTGTTTCTCCATGTCCCCGTGACTCATGCACAGTGTTCCCATGTTTCCCTGTCCTCAAGCCCCATGCCTCATGTCCCTGTGTCTCCAAGCTCCGTGTCTCCTTGTCCCCATGGCCACACACTGTGTTTCCCACATCCCATGTCCCCATGCCCCTGTGCCTCCAAGCTCCATGGCCCCATGCCCCCAGGTGCCCTTGTCCCCATGTCCCACCGCTGTCCAGCTCAGACACGTAGCACTCCTCCACGATGCCCGCAGGGGTGTGGACCTTGGCGTCAATGACTCCTCGTGCCCCGTTCAGCTGCACCGCGAAGGACGCTGGCTGGTTCACTGTCACCGTCTCCTGCGGGAACACCACGGGTGGCATCAAGGGAGGGGTCCCACGGGTGCCACAGGAGGTCCAGGTGGTTGAGGGGTGATGTTGGGAACATCAGAGGGGGAACCAGGGAGAGTCCTGAGGGTGCCACATGGGCTGAACCTGTCCCAGGGGTGACCCAGGGTGGCATAGGGTCAGCATGAGGGGCACAGGGTGGCATCTGGGGTGTATCCATGGATGCCAGAGGGGCACAGGGTGGCCCAGGAGTGACATGAGGGACTCAGGGTTGAGTGTGAGGGGCATGAGGTCAGCGTGAGGGGCACAGGGTGATATCAGAGTGGTCCTAAGGGTGCACCAGGTGTGACACAGGGGCCTCAGGGGTGGCACCAGAGAGGTTCCCAAGGGTGCCACATGGCATAAGGTGCCACAGGGGTGACATAGAGTGGCACGAAGTCAGCACAGGGGAGAGAAGGTGCTGGTGGGGGGACACCCGAGGGTGCCAGAGGGGCACAAGGTGTCCTCAGGTACCTGGAGGCTGGTGACAGTGAGGCGTCGAGCGTCATCCGAGTGGGAGGCCACAGGCACCACGAAAGGGCTGTCAGGAATGTGCTCCTCGTTGAACTTGATGGAGACCTCGTAGTCACCTGGGGGGGACATGGGGGCAACCTTGTCTAGGGAGCACCTTCAGCTGGGGACACCTTCACATGGGGATGAGCTCACATGGGAAAACTTCATCTAGGGACACTGTCGCACATGGACATCCTCACTTGGGGACATCCTTGCATGAGGGCACCCTTGCACGGGGCCACGGTCACTTAGGGTGTCCCAGGGGGCAGTATCAGGGCTGGGAGCTGCCCTCAGGGGGTGTCTGTCACCCACCAGGCTCCTGAACGAGGTAGGAGACTCCACAGGATCCATCCTTGCGATCCTCAAAGGAGATCTCAGCCTTGCTGGGTCCCTCCACGGCGATGGAGAGCCCCCCAGCCCCTGCCTCCCGCGTCCAGATGCTGAACTCCGCTGGGGAGGGAAGGGGGGGACACAAACACCCATGGGTGCCTCTGAACCCCACTGGCACCCCCAGGACCAGTGCTACCTTCTCTACCACTGTGGCCCTGCACCTGTACCCCCCCAAATGCACCCATACCCACCCCCAGCACTCATATTTCCTTCACCCATAGCACCCCTACCCCTAGAGCACCTGCATCCCCCNAGCACACCATAACCTCCACACTCCCTGGCACCCATAGCACTTTTACCCCTCCAAATGCACCCATACTCCCATATCCCCCAGAGCACCTGTACCCCAACTCCAACACCCATATCTGTCCCCCTAGTACCAATACTCCCCTAAGAGCACCCATACATCCTCAAGCACCCCTACACTCCCCTCCCCAGCACCAGCTGGTCCCCCCCGTCCTCATACCTGGCACCCCTGCCACTCCTCGCTGGAGGCCGGTGCCCCCTGCCCGCACCTTGTGTGCTCCCCCCTCTCCCAGGGGTCCCACGGTGAACTGGAAGGGGGAGCCTGGCACGTGCTGCCCCCGGTACTTGACGCTGACAGTGTGGGGTCCCATCTCCTGGGGCACGAAGCGCACGCTGTAGACCCCCGAGCCCCCTGCCACCACCTCGGCCTCGAAACGCTGGCCCGAGGGGCTCAGCACCTGCGCTGACAGCTCCTGTGCTGAAGTCTCGCCTGTGGGCACAGAGGGCACCCCTTAGCCGGGGTACAAGAGCACCCCTCAGCCTGGGCACCCAGGCACCAAGGCACCCAGGCACCCACCATCCCTGCACTGTGGGATCAGAGAGCCCTGTCACCATGGCACCATAGCACCGATGGAAGCAGAGGACCCATGGAAACACAGCACCCATGGAACCATAACACCCATGCACTCACAGCAATCATGCAAGCAGAGCACCCATGGAAGCAGAGAGTTCATAGACGCCCAGAACCCATGGAACCACACCACCCATACAAGCAGAGCACCCACCAAAGCCCAGCACCCATGGATATAATACCCATGTGTGCACAGCACCCATGCAAGCCCAGTGCCTATGGAACCATAGCACCCATGCAAGCAGAGCACCCACCAAAGCCCAGCACCCATGGAACTATAACACCCATGGCAGGACAGCACCCGTAGAACCAGAGCACCCATGGAATTCTAGCACCCATGCACGCACAGCAACCATGGGAGCAGAGCACCCACCCTCCTGGGTGCGGGCCAGGGGCCCGAAGAAGCCCCCGAAGACGCTGGGGAAAGGTTCTCCTCCGACCTGGGTGGATTCCTCCACCCGCACCTCCCGTGTGGTCTCTCCTCCTCTCGTCTTGCTGATCTGGGTGCGCTCGGTGCGGGTGTAGGTGTGGCTGTGGCTGCTCCGTGTGAAGCTGCGCGTCAGGCGCTCCTGGGCTGATACCATCTGGAACCAGTTCCCTGCCACCCAGGGGACAACCGGGACAAGGACCACGGGGGTGGGACACACACAACAACAACGGGGACAGGGACGAGCGTGGGAGGATGGGTGGAGGTAGGGATGGAGTTGTGAATGGAGACCGGGGAGGGTGGTGACCAGGGAGGGTGGATGAAGGTATGGACGGAGACGTGGACGGAAGCAGGGATGGTTGAAGGGGTGGATGGAGAGACAGATGGACACAGGGATGGATAAGCAGGTGATGGACATGTGGGTGGTGACAGTCACAAGTAGCCACATGGGGATGGACACACAGATGGACAGACACAGGCAGATGCAGATGGACACAAGGATGGACAAGGAGAGAAGGAAGAAGGAGGTGGAAATTAGAGCTGGAACAACCAAGATGTGTCCCTAACCCCAAGCCCCAAGGAGAAGGAGGAAAGGGAGGAAGAGCAGGAGAAGGGTGAGGAGCAGGAGGAGGGTGGAGGCCACCCCTACCTGGGATCTTGAGGTTGAGGTCGCAGGTGCTGCCGATGGTGGCAATGGAAGGGGCTTGCCGCCGGCGCGTGATGCTTTCCTTCATCCGCCCCTCTCCCGTCACCTTCACAGTGAAGGGGCTTCCTGCAAGTGATGGTCACCTCAGGGACCTGGTCACCACCAAGAGGGGACCTCAGTGCCACCTCGTGTGTCCCCATCCCCACCCAGGTCCTCACCTGGGACGTGTTTGTCGGCAAACTTGATGTTGATGATGTAGTTGCCTGGCTCAGTGGGGCAGTAGGTGACCTTGCAGGTGCCATCCTCCACGTCCTCACAGTTGATGTCCACCTTGCTGGGACCCTCAATGGACAGGCCCAGCCCCCCATAGCCTGGGCAGACACAGGGACATGGTCAGAGATGTCCCACTGCTGCTCTCCCCATCCTGGCTGCGATCATGCCATGGCCACCATCCTATCCCAGTCATCTTATCCCGTGGATGCCATCCCATCCTGGGATCCGTGGATGCCATCTGGCCATGGTCAGGCCAGAGCCAGGGTCACCACAGCATCGTCCTCTTGGCTATGGATACACCATGGCCATAGCCACTAGCCCTTCCTGGCCACGGCCACACCATGGCCAAAACCACGGCCACCACCCCATCCTATGCTGGCCACAGCCGTGGCATGGCCTTGGCCACCATCCCATCTGAGCCTCAGCCGTGCCACCACCATGACCACCACCCAACCTCAGCCACAACGACCGTCCCACCTTGGCCATAGGCATGGCCACCATCTCACCCCATCCTGGCCACAACCACACCATGGCAATGACTACCCCCCACCCATGGCCCCGTGGTCTCACCAGCGCTGCGTGTGTCCACGATGAACTCTGCCACCTCAAAGGTGTGACCTTCCACCAGCCCCTTGCCCCACACCTTCACCCGGCTGGCGTCCCCGATCTCGGACTGGCCCACCAGGATCTTGAAGGGGCTGTTGGTCACGTGCTGGCCGCTCTTCTTCACACTGACCACATGCTCACCCACCTCCTTGGGTGTGAAGGAGATACCTGGGGGAGGACACACACCATCAGCCACTTCCATCAGTCCACAGTTGCTATCACCAGCCCTGGTCACCTCCACCAACCCCTGGATGCTACTTCCAGCCCCTGGCTACCCCCACCACCTTCTAGCCACCACCATCAGCTCCTGGCCACCTCCACCACCTTCTAACCATCACCTCCAGCCCCTGGCCACCTCTATCAGCCCTGACCACCACCAGCCTTTAGCCACCATCAACATGCCCCAGTCATGGCCACCAAGCCTTGGCCACTCGATGCCCATCCCTATGACCCCACACAACCCTGTTGTCCCCTGTCCCACATCCCCAAGTCCCACCTCACCCTCCCCTCTGTGCCCACCCCTCAACAACCCCATGGCCCACACGTTCTCCTGTCCCTACGCACCGATGTGGCGGTTGGGGAGGCGTTTGAGCAGACATGGCTCCTCGTTGCCTGAGGGTGCTCGGATGCTGGCGGTCAGCAGGCTCAGGTCTGTCTCCGTGATCTTCAGCGAGACGTCAGTCGAGGTGCCCACGTTGAGCTGGGATGTCCTCATGGAGTCGTCCCCTGTGGAGATGCCGTCAGCGGGGCCAAGGGGACCACAGCCCACAGCAGGTAGGGTGGGGAGAAGGTTGGGGTCTCCTGTGGCCTTGTGGTGGGTTTCCGGTGGCCTTGCAGCTGCCCCCATGGCAGTGTGGGCATGAGTCACCAGGGTCAGGGATGGATGAGGTCAAAAGGGCCCTCAAGGCTATGGGATAGGGTCCCCATGGTCATGGGGTGGGGTCCTGGCAGCCACAAAGAGGTGGTCGAGGCCATGTGGGGGGTTCTTGGCAGCTGGGAATGGAGAAGTTCCCCATGGCCACGTGATGGGGTCCTGGTGCTTAGGGGTGGACAAGAACACCATGGCCACGTGATGGGATCCCAGTGGCCACCAAAGCGTCCCCCATAACCATGACTATGCAGGTGTCTCCATAACCATGGCTGGTGTCCCTGTGACCACACAGGTGTCCCCATGGCTATAGGGAGATCCCAAGGGCCTTGGTCGGATCCCCAGGACCACGGAGGTCCCTTCTCACCAGTGATCTTGGCGGTGAAGGGGCTGCCTGGGATGTGCTTGTCATCGAAGCGGACAATGATGTTGTAGTCCCCAGGGGCAGTGGGCAGGTAAGACACGGTGCAGGTCCCATCCTTGTTATCCTGGCAGGTGATCTCAGCCTTGGAGGGACCCTCCACTGCCAACGAGAGGCCACCTGGGGGGCACAGAGTGGACATCAGGAGGAGATGAGAGTCTCTAACCAGTCCCAACTTCTCCTGGTGGCATTGGGGTGGTCTCCAAGCCCCTCTCAGTTCCCTTGGTGCCCCTCCCTGGCCACCACTCACCCTCCCCGGCATCCTTGGTGACGATGGTGAAGGTGCAGGGCTTGTTGACCATGCCATGGCTCAGCCCCGGTCCGTAGGCGCTCACGTGCCGAGGGTTGATGGCATCAACATAGAACTGGAGAGGACTCCCTGGGGACATGGGGTGGGGACAGTCAGGGGACACCCTACACCACGGTGGGCTCCTCAAACCGCCAGGTGCCCAGCCATCAGCAAGGCTTGGAGCCTTGTTGGGAGACCATAGTGCTCACCATGATCTCCCAACCCCATGACAGCCACCATGACCCCAGCTCTCTCCTCTGTGGTGTCCATCCCATTTACATGTTGTCCACCCTCATCCCACCTCTCTGGCCCATGGTGCCCTCCAGTTTCCCCACCTCGTGGTGCCCACCATAGCTCCAACCTCATAGTGTCCTGGTTGGACACCCATGGGCTTGAGAAGCCACCTCCCAGAGGTCTCACCAGGGATGTGGTTGCCATCGTAGCGGATGTCCATCTCGTGGAGGCCCTTCTCAG
The DNA here is from genome assembly GCA_013399015.1 of Galbula dea. NCBI lineage: Eukaryota > Metazoa > Chordata > Aves > Piciformes > Galbulidae > Galbula > Galbula dea. The sequence goes on from VWZX01000718.1 coordinate 8,290, forward strand.
TGGGGGCGTAGCGCACTGTCACTGTCCCGTCCTTGTTGTCCGTGATGTTGGGTCGCGCTGTCTTCCCCGAGGGCATCCTCACCTCCCCTGCGGGTCACCACGTCAGCCAGGGGCTGCCTCTTGCCCCACAGCCTGGGCCATGTCCCCTCCCCATGGTGTTCCGCCCCACCCCATACCTGTGATTTCACCCTTCTGCACCGTGAAGGGGATGACCAGGTTGAAGGGCCGAAGGCTCTCAGCAGTGGTGGGAGGCTCCTCCGTGGCCTGATGCCGTGGGGGACAGAGGAAGTGTGAGGACCACAGCACCTCAGCATGGTCTCCCAACCCCATGGTGCCCACTATGGTCTCCCTACTCCTTGGAGTCCTCCATGGTGCCCACTCTAGCCCCAACACTCTAGCCCTTGGTGTCCATCACAGTATCCCAACTCCATGGTCTACAGGTTGGCTCCACCTCAGTTTCATAGTCCCCATCACAGCCTCCCAACCTCATGGTGCTCACCACAGCCTCCCAGCCCCATGGTGTCCACCATGGCCCCAACATCACAGTGCCCCATCATGATCTCCCTACTCCACAATGCCTACCATGATCAACCAACCCCTGGTGCCCACCGTAACCCCAGCCTTCTGCCTGCTGGATCCACCACAGCCTCCCAGCCCCACGAGATCCACCAGAACCTCCCAGCCCCGTGGTACCAGCACAACCTCCACCCTGGAGCCCTGCAGACACCCACCAGGACGTGGAAGGGGCTGTTAGGGACGTGCTCTCCACCGAAGCGGATGGTGATGACGTATTTCCCGGGCTCAGGGGCAGTGTAGTAGATGTCAAAGGTCCCATCGTGGTTCTCCACCACATCCACATCCAGCTCAGCCCCATCAGGGGTGGACACCTTGCAGGTGACCTTCCCTTGGCCAGCAGCTTTGGCATCCACTGTGATCACCGTCTCCTCCCCAATCTGGATGGTGGGACCCAAGCAGGCACCTAGGGGAGGGTTTTGGGGGGTGGTCATGGTCATGGTGACCTCCTGTCCCAGCCCCACCAGTGCCACCCCTCCCCAGTGCCCCCCGCAGCCCCTGGCCCCACTTACCCAGTCCATGGCCCCCAATGGATACTGCAAAGAGAGACCAAGGGAGAAGCACATAAGAAGGGGAGTGGGGGCAGGGGTGTGTGGGGGGCTCCGGGGGGGCCAACGCCTCCTGCTCTGCTCTGGGGGGGACCTGCTGGGCCCCACTGCGCCATGGGGCAAGGATGAGGTGGGAAGGAAGGGGGTGGGAGGCAGCAGTGGGGTGGGTTGAGGGGCAGCAGTGGGCAGAATGGGGTGAAGTGAGGGTGGTGGGCAGCAGTGGGACAGAATGAGGCACTTGGAGGGACAGCAGCTATGGGGCAGGAGGTGGGGGCAGCCATGGGGTGGCATAGGGCAGCAAGGATGCTGTGGGGCAGTAAGGGCATGCTATAGGGCAGTGAGGGGATGCTGTGGGGCAGTGAGGGGATGCTATAAGACAATATTGGGGTGCCGTGGGGCAGCAAAGGGATGCCATGGGTTAGTATGGGGGTGCCATGGGTCACTGGGGTGCTGTGGGGCAGCAAAGGGATGCCATAAGGATGGCTATGGGTCAGTGAGAGGATGCTGTGGATCACTGGGGGTGCTGTGGGTTAGCCTGGGGCTGCCATGGGGATGCCATGGGTCAGTGTGGGGATGCCATGGGGATGCCATGGGTCAGTGAGGGGATGCCATGGGGGTCGGTGGGTCAGGGCCCACCTGTGACAAGGCACTTGCTGGCGTCCCCGGCAGGCACGGCGAGGATGCGGAAGGGCGAGGAGGGGATCTCATCTCCTCCATACTTGATGGTGATGGTGTAACGCCCGGGCAGGTCTGGCAGGTAGGACACCGTGTAGGTGCCGTCACCGTTGTCCCGGATCGAGGCCTTCTTGGGTTGTCCCTCAGGGTCCTGTGGGCACCACCTGGCTCAGCACCCCATACTATGGGTGCCAGGGCACCTTAGGGGGCTCAGCACCCCATGGTATGGGTGTCAGGGCACCCTGTGGGGCTCAGCACCCGACAGATGAGCACCAGAACACCCTAGAGACCCCTTGAGGCCCTCCCAGCACTCCACAGCACAGGTACAAGACCACCCTATGGATGTTTCTCATCCCGCCAGCACACCCCATCCCCTCTTGGGCATCACCCCTGCCCATGGCCCAGCCCCACCCATGGGTGCTGACCAGGATCTGGACGGTGAGGAGCCCCTCGCCAGCGTCACGGGCATCGATGGTGAACTCCACGGGCAGGCTGGCAGGGATGCCGCTGGCACTCAGCCCAGGGCCACTGGCACGAACCTTGCTGGCATCGTGGGCTGGTAGCACCTTGATCTTGAAGGGGCTGTGGGTGGACATGGCTGTCAGCGGAGTGACAGGGCACCTCAGTTGTCCCCCATCCCCACCCAAGGTGTGTGGGAAGGTTGGTCCTCACCTGCGAGGCACCTCCTGGTCGGCAAACTTGACGGCCACAGTGTAGGGCCCGTCGGTGGCTGGGGTGTAGTTCACCTTGTGGGTGCCATCACCATTGTCACGGACTTCCACTGGCTCTGCTAGACCTGAGGAGAGTGGGGGTCAGTGGGGAGAGGGACCCATGAGGCAGTGGGACCCACGGAGTAGAGCATCCCAGGGGGCTGAGCTCCACATGGGGCAGGGCACGCTATGGTGTCAGGTCTTCCATGGGTCTAAGAGCTGCATAGAGGAGAACATGCTATGGGGTAGGAGACCTCTGGAGCAGGGGACCTATGGAGGAGACCTATGGAGCAGGGGACCTATGGGGCTGGACATCCTGTGGGGGAGGATATCCATGGGCAGGGCACTCTATGGGGCAGAGCATCCCATGAAGGTTCATAGCAGGACCTCCATGGGCAGGACACACATGGGACAGGACATCCTATGGAGCATGTGATCTATGAGTAAGAACACCCTGTGGAGAAGGACATCAGTAGGGTTGGACACCCTAGGGAGCAGGACCTCCACAGGTAGGGCACCCCATGGACATGGCACCCCCCAACCACATGTCCCCACGTACCGGAGGGTCCCAGCAGCGTCACCTCAAGAGGTGCCAGCCCTGCAGCACTGCAGTCCACGGTGAAGGTCTGAGGCACTCGAGCCCTGACACTGGGACCCAGGCCTGGCCCCGAACACTTGACCTTGCTGGGGTCCACCACGTCCTTCACTGGCACGCGGAAGGGGCTCCCTGTGGCAGTGGGTGGTGGTCAGCACTGGGACATGGGGTCAGCATGGCCATGGGGTAAACGTGGACACAGGGTCAACATCAGGACAGAACGGCCATAAGACCAATACGTCTGTGGGGTCAACATGGGCACAGGAACAGCATGGCCATTGGGTCAATGTGTCCATGGGGTCAATATGTCCATGGGCACAGCACGGCATCAGGGTGTCCATAAGGACAACATGGGCAAGGGGACAGGGTGTCCATGGGCACAGTGTAGACTCAACATATTCACGGGGTCAACACAGCCTTGGCGACACCAAAGCCACAGCCACGTGGATGGGACAGGGTCAGTGTGGGCTTAGGGTCACCATGGCCATGGGTGAGCTCAGCATGGGCTTGGGCCCACCATGGGGTTGGACATGGGCCCAGCACAAGTCCCTCCACCCAGCAGCACCCAGGAATCCATCTCCACCCAGGTAGGTACCACAGCCCCCACCCAGGTCATCCCCACCACGCACCAGGGATGGGGTGGCCACCAAAGGTGATGTTGACGTCATAGTCCCCGGCTGTGAAGGGGATGTACTCCACCGTGCAGCTCCCGTCCTTGTTGTCCTTGCAGGACATCTTGGCCTCAGAGGGACCTTCGATGGCCAGACCCAGCCCCCCGGTGCCCGCGCCCCTGGGGACACAGCACTGCTCAGGGACACTGCCAGGGGGTACCTGGCTTGTGGGGTAGGGGTGGAACACCCATGGTGGGTACCCAGGCTGGGCCACATCCATGGTAGGGTGGTGGGAGGTGTCACCTCTGTGGCACATGGATGGAGGTGCCACATTGGTGGCAAGGGGATGGAGATGTCACCTCCTTGGTAGTGGGATGGAAGCATCACTTTGGTGGCATAGGGGTGGGGGTGTCACCTCCATGGCAAGCAGATGAAGGTGTGACCTTCATGGCATGGAGATGGAGGTGCCATCTCCTTTGCAGACAGATAGAGGTGTCACCTCCATGGTATCAGGATGGAGGTGTCACATAGAGCACAAGAGGATGGAGGTGGCACACCCATGGCATGGGATGGAGGTGGATTGGTGGCATGGGGTGGAGGTGGCACATCCATGAGAGGGGATGGGGGTAGCAGCTCCATGGCAGGTGGAGGGAGATGCCTAGTTGGTAGCATGGAATGGAGATGGCAGATCCATGGCATGGGTTGGAGCTGACACATTCATGGCATGGGGTGGAGATGCTGGGTTGGTGGGATGGAGATGGAACAGGATGGAGGTGGCACATCCACTGGATGAAGGTGGCCAGGGGTCCATGCTCACCTGGTCTCCACGGTGAAGCGGTTGGCCTTGCCAACGAGGCCACCTTCCAGACCAGGTCCATGTGCCCGCACGCGGCTAGGGTCACAGCCCTCTGCCACCCCCACACGGAAGGGGCTCTTGGGGACAGCCACATCGTCGTAGGTCACCTCCACCCGGTGCATGCCTGAGGACAAGGAGACACCCTGTCAGCTCCCCACTCACCAGGAGAGGATCTCAGGGGGTTTGGGGGTAACTAAGGAGCTTTGAGGCTCCTTAGTTGGGGTTGAGGAGAATCTCAAGAGGTTTGGGGTTACCTAGTTGGGGTTGAAGAGTGCCTCAGGGGATTTGGGGGTCCTCTCTTGGGGTTTGGGGGATCTCAGGGAGTTTAAGGGTACCCTTAGTGGAGTTTGAGTATCTCAAGTGGTGGTCCCTGGTTGGGTTTTCTGGGGGAATCTCAGGGGGTTTGGAAGTCCCCAGGGGGGGATGTGGAAGTTCCTCACCATCCTCATAGGGGGTGTAGTCCACGCGGTAGGTGCCATCGCCGTGGTCGGTGACATAGGTGTCAGTGGTGGCTCCTGAGGGGTTGACCACCCGAGCCTTGACGTGGGGTCCTCCTGTCTTGGTGAGGGACCTGGCGTCCACCGTGAAGTCGGTGCCCACCTCACGCAGCACCCCTGTGGACATGGGACCCTCAGCACCCACCATGGGCAGAGAAGGCAGAGGAGAGGAGGTGGCAATATAAAGGGGAGGAGGTGCCCATGGGGAGAACATCTCCATGGGGGTGGCCATGGGGAGGAGATGCCCATGGGGGTTCCCATAGAGAGAAGATGCCCATGAGGAGAAAGTGCTCATGGTGGGGTCCTCAGGGAGGAGCTACCCATGGGTAGGAGATGCTCATGGTGGTGCCACAGAGGCTCCCTCGGCTCTCACCTCGCGGCTCCACGCCTTTGCCATAGACCTTGACTCCACTGGTATCAACAGCTGGGTCCACAGTGACGCGGATGGGGAACTTGGGGACAGGGTGCCCACCATACTTGATGGTGATGGTGTAGGAGCCAGGGCAGGCCGGGGTGTAGGTGATGGCATAGGTGCCATCCCGGTTGTTCTGGATGACCACCTCAGCTTTCACCCCAGCTTCTGAGATGATCTCGATGGTGAGCTCTGCGTCACCAGCTTTGGAGCAATCCACCATGAAGGTGGCCACCTCACCAGCTTTGCCCCGTTCCAAACCAGGTCCACTGGCTGTCACCTGAGGATCATAGAACAACAGAATTGGTTTGGCTGGAAGAGACCTTCGAGATCATTGAGTCCAACTGTAGAACAGGTCACCACTGCACAATGTCCCTCAGCAACACATTCCAGAGCTTGGAAACCCCTCCAGGGATGGCGACTCCACCACTGCCCTGGGCAGCCTGGGTCAGCCCTGCACAACCCTTGCCACCAAGAAACTGTTCCTCATCTCCAACCTAAACCTCTCCTTGTGCACCTTGAGGCTGTTTTCTCTTGTCCTGTCACTTGTTCCTTGGGAGAAGAGCCCAAGCCCCACCTGGCTCCAGCCTCCTCTCAGGGAGTTGCAGAGAGCCAGAAGGTCTCCCCTGAGCCTCCTCTTCTCCAGGCTAAGCAAGCCCAGTTCCCCCAGCTGCTCCTCACAACACCTGTGCTCTAGACCCTTCCCCACCTTCCTTGCCCTTCTCTGGACACACTCCAGCACCTCCATGTTCTTGGAGTCAGGAGCCCAAAGCTGAGCCCAGGATTCCAGCTGTGGCCTCCCCAGTGCCCAGCCCAGGAGGCCAATCCCTGCCCTGCTCCTGCTGCCACACTAGTGCTGATCCAAGCCAGGATGCTCTTGGCCTCCTTGCCCCCCTGGGCACTCTGCTGTCTCATCTCCAGCCACAGCCGACCACCACCCCCCAGGTCCTTCTCAGCTGGTCATCTCCAAGCCCCCTCCCCACCTTGTTGGGGTCGAAGACAGGAGTCACCACAGCCTTGAAGGGGCTGCCAGGGATGTGTCTCTCAGCAAAGAGGATGTTGATGGAGTAGTCTCCAGGCTCGGTGGGGAGGTAGGACACAGAGCAGGAGCCATCGCCGTTGTCCTGACACTCGATCTTGGCCTCGCAGGGACCCTCCACGGTCAGCCCCAGGCCCCCGGTGCCGGCGCCCTTGGTGTCGATGGTGAAGGGTGCTGGGGTGCCCACCTTGCCCCCCTGCAGCCCTGGGCCATAGGCGCTCACCTGGGGGTGACAGGGACATGTCACCAGGGGTGGGGGCGGCACATGTGGGTCTGCAAGGGCTGGGAAGGTCATGGGTGCCTGTGCTGGGTGTCGGCCACAACATACATGTAGAAGGCCCAGGGGATGGCCACCCACCCCCACCCACCCCTCCCCTTGCCTGCTGGTGGCCATGCAAGGCCCTGACCTTGGTGGGGTCTGGGGGCAGCAATGCCTCCAGTGGGAAGGGGCTGCCAGGAACTGGGTGTCCATCGTAGGTGACCTCGACCTTGTAGGGTCCTTCCTCGGTGGGGGTGAAGGTGACTGGGTGGGAGCCCCCCCCGGGGGGGGCAGGACCCACCGAGCAGGGGGTGGGGCGGCGAGAGGGACCTGTGACCTTGACCTCCACCTTGCCCTGGCCCCCGGCCCCCAGCGTCTCCACCGAGAAGTCCTGTGGCTGCCCCACCTCCACCTCTGCGGGGGGAAAGCAGGAGGTCAAGGGTGGCCCCATCCCACCCCAAGGTGCCCCCAACCCACAGGGACCCCACACCCAAGGGGTTCCACAATCTATCAGGGTGTCCCTTAACCACTATGGGCCCAGCACTCAAGGGTGTTCCCCACCCCCCTAGATGTCCTCCCCACACCAAAGCACCCAGCACACAAGGGTGTCCCCCCCCAATCCAGGGTGCTCCCACTTCATCCTACACCCACATCCAGGGGTTCCTGCACCCCACCCAAGGTGCACTCACCCTCTGGCTGCCCCCACCCCATACCAAGGGTCGTGCCCACCGCCCCCCCAAGGGTGCCCCCACTCACTGCTGTTGAGGCCTTGTACTTTGACCTTGCTGAGCTGCAGGGGAGGAGCCACGGTGACCGGGAAGGGGCTCCTAGGGACCTGGTCCCCCCCGTAGGTGACCACCACAGCCAGGGGGCCCTGTGGATGCACCTGCACCTTAGGGTGCTGCTGGAGGAAGCCCCCTCACCTGCACCCACCAGAGGGGCAGGAAAAGGGGGCTCAAGGGAAGGGGGTTCTAGGGCTGAGGGCACCCATGGGTACTTGGGTAGAGGTTGGGTGCTGGGGCACTGGGATCACCTATGGGTGGTCAGGGTAGAGAGTACCTATGGGGATGCTGGGGAAGGTTGGGAGCTGGAAACACCTATGGGTGCTGGCTAGGGGATACCTAAGGATTGGAGGCAGCCATGGTGCTTGAGGGGAAGGTAGTTGGGGGTGCTCAGGGTGGGATGTGTCCAGGGGGGTTGGGAGCTGAGGTCACCCATGGGTGCTCAAGGGGTTGGGTAATCAGGAGATGCTGAGAGATTGGGGTCACCTATGGGTGCTCAGGGGGTTGAGGAGTGTTAAAATCCCAAGACTGGGAGCACCCATGAGGCTGGGAGGTGGGGCCTGGGGGTCCCTGGGTACAACTGTCCCATGGAGGGTGCCCCATTGGGATGGGGTGTCACTACTGGGGTGGCTGTATTGGGCGGGGGGTGCCCATATGGGATGAGATACCCTAGTGATGAGGTGGCCAGCTGATAGATAGGGTGCCCCTATGAGGTGTTTATGTGGGGTGGGGTGCCCATGGGTGCCATAATGGGATGGGTGCCCATGAGGGTGTCCCTATGGGATGTTCATGTGGGACGGGTGCCCCCCAGGATGGGGTTACCTGCTGCAGTGGGGTGTACTTGACAGTGTAGGAGTAGTCATGGTTGTCGATGACCTCGAAGTCTCTCACAGCTGGGCCAGGCCCTGAGCCTCCAAACTGCACGTCCAGGGGGGCCTTCCCCGCCCCCTTCGTCTGCACCGTGAAGTGGGTGGGCTGCCCCACCTCCACACCTGCACCACCACGGGTCAGCACCTGCCACTGGCACCCACAGACCCTGCCCCACAGCACCCATGGCACCCACAGACCCTGCCCCATGGCACCCACAGCACATTCAGCTCTGACAGCACCCAACATCCCCATGCCTACAGCACTCATCCTTACAGGACCCAGCTGCGCAGCACCCACAGCTCCTGCCCCACAGCCCCCAGACCCAACAGCACCCAGGCTGTCTGCCCTCCCTCCCCCCAGCACCCAACCCCATCCCTGCCCCCTCACCTGTCCGGCTGAGCCCAGGTCCCTCAGCCTTGACCTTGCTGGCATCATGGGATGGGTCCACCTTGATGCGGAAGGGGCTGCTGGGGATCTCCTGGTGGGGACAGAGAGTGGCCCAAGGTGACACGGTGGCACTGCCAGGGGGCAGAGCCCCACCACCCTGTAAGGACCTCAGAGGGCAGGGAGGTGACCCCCAGGGCCCCTGGTACCTGGTTGGCAAAGAGGACCATGATGGTGTAGAGCCCAGCGCCCGGTGGGGTGTACTTCACCGTGAAGGTGTCGTTGTCGTTCTTGATGATGTCGAAGTCAATGTCAGCCTCCAGTGGTCCCACCACCCCCGGGGCACATTTGATCCCGATGCTGACGTCACCTGCAGAGTGTCCCCACCATCAGCACTGGGGCACCCTGCTCCTCTGGGGGGGGTGGGCACCAAGGGATGGGTGGGGCCAGGGATGTGGAGCTGGACCAAGGACAGGGATGATGGAGTAAGGGCCAGGGATGGTGGACAAGGGGTGCAGGATGCTGGACCAGCAACGATGGACCAGGAGCAGGGATGCAGGACATGGGTCCCATGCCCACAGAGGGGTCCCCATGCATGTCCCCTATGGTGAGCACCCACCCTGCCCAGCCTCGCTGCAGTCCACTGTGAAGTAGGTGGGCTCGTTGGCCTTCAGCCCTGTCTTCTCCACGCCTGGGCCGTAGACCTTCACCCTGCCAGGGTGGCTGCCCTCACCCACGTTCACCTGCAGGTACAGAGTGTGTCACCAGCAGGCACCAACCCCACCTTGTGCCTGGCAACCCACGGATGCAAGACCCCCAACCCTCCCCACAGGCACCCCAGCACCCTGCAGGCCTGGTACCCTACCTCTACCACCCCATGGGACACTCTCCCCACCACCCACAGAACCATCTCCATGCCCAGCAGCCTGTGGGACCCCCATGACACCCCAACACCATACACGCTTGACACCCCATGGGCCCTTCATCCCCACCCCAGCACCCAATAGATCTGGGACTCTCAACTCCATGCCCATCACCCCATGGACCATCCCCTGGCCACCCTAGCACTTCATGGGCCCTTCCCCATGACACCCACGCGGAAGGGGCTGCGGGGGGTGGTGACGCCCCCCCAGGTGACGATGATGGTGTGCTTGATGGGCTTGGTGGGCACATAGACGCAGTGGTAGGTGCCATCTCCGTTGTCCTTCACCTTGATGTCAATGGGGAAGCCCTCAGCATCCTGTGGGCATCAAAAGGGGATGAGTGGACTTGCTGGCATCCAACGGTGCTCAGTGGCACTCAACAACACCCAAGAACACCCAAGAGGACCCAACAGCATCCAGCAGAACCCAACGGCACTCCGGGGCACTTAATGGCATCCAATGGTACCCAGTGGCACCCGACACCCTACCTGGGCATAGAGCTTGAGGGGTCCCTTGCCGGCACCACGGGTGTCGATGGTGAACTCAGCTGGCCTCTCCACAATGCAGCCATTGGGCTCCAGCCCTGGCCCAAAGGCCTTCACCTGTGGGTGCTGGGGGTCAGTGTGGCACTGGCACACTCAGCACCCACGGAGAGGGTGAGGGGGTGAGATCAGGAGGGGGCTGGGGTGGAGGATGAGGGTAGGGAGAGCAGCACTTGCGGTTGTAAAGATGACTACCACCCATGGGTGCAAAGATGAGGAGCAGTACCCATGGGGCTCACTGGGCTGCCCTAGGGCTCAGTGGTACCTTCTCAGGCCAGGAGTCGTTGGGGGCAGGCAGGATGTGAGCAATGAAGGGACTGTCCTTGATGTCCTCATCGTCACACACCACGTGCACCGCGTACTCCCCAGGCTCCGTCGGCCAGTAGCGCACGTCGCAGGAGCCGTCCCCCTTGTCGTCACACTCGATCTTGGCCTGGGATGGGCCCTCGATGGAGAACCCTGCAAGTGGTGGCACTATCAGGAGGATGGCCTCCTCCAGGAGATCTCCTGCGCCACATCCTCTGCCGACACCCACGGCTCCAGCGCGGTGCCACCCTGTGCATGTCCGTTGCCACATCCCCAAGGTGGTGACCCTCCAAGTCCTTGTCTCCAAGGTGTCCCCCACCTTGTGCCCATGTCTCCACCGTGGTGCCACCCAGTATGTCACCAGGGTGGTGACCCCCAGCCCTTGTCTCCATCAAGCTTATGCCCATGGCCCCAGGGTAGTGCTATCCCATGTGTCTCCACGGTGGTGACCCCCCAGCCCATGACCACATCTCCAAGATGTCCTTCAGCCTGTCCTCATGTCCCTGCTGTGGTGCCCTCTGCTCCATACCCACATCCCCGCCATGATGTCCTCCATCCCGTGCCCATGTCCCCAAGATGTTCCCCGCTCCATGTCCACATCCCCACCCTGGTGCCCCCCACCCACAGATGCCCCAGTACTCACCCAGGGTGCCCACTTCGGTGCCGATGGCCTCCACCACGAAGTCTGCAGACTTGCCCACCACACCTCCCTCTAGCCCTGGCCCCCAGGCTCGGACCTTCTGGGCTCCTGGTGCAGGAGCCACTGTCACCTCGAAGGGGCTGTGGGGACAGGACAGGACAGGACAGGGCCAGGTGAGGAGGTCAGAGCTTGCACCACCAACCTTGTGTGCTCGACCTCCCCCCAAACCCCCCACTGGGAGCCTGGTGGGGTGGGAGGTCACCCATGGGTGGTGGGTGTCAGCTGACCTGCGGGGGATGGCGTAGCCACCCCAGGTGATGGCCACCGTGTACTTGCCGGGCACCATGGGGTGGTACTCGCACTCGTAGACCCCATCACCCGCGTCCCGCACCTTCACCGGCTCCTCGGTGCCCTCTGTGTCAGGGGAGGGACAGGAGGTCAGGTGGGGGCCTCTCCACCACGGCCACCACTCCCCCACCAAGGCCACCACCCCCACAGTAATCATGTACATCCCTCTATGGGCACTCCTCTGGTGCCCCCCAGCAACTGTGGGCTGCTCGTGGACACCTCTATGGTGTTCCTCAAGCATGGACATCCCTCCATGGAGACCTTCATGGTGTCCCCCAAACCATGGACCACCCACAGATGTCCCTCAGTCATGGATTCCCCCCACATGGACACCCACACAAGCAGCCCCCAACCGCAGGCCACCCATGGACACCTCCATGGTGATCACCAGCAGCAGACCCTCCTCATGGGCACCCCTTAAACTATGCAGCCATCCCCCCACATGGACAACCCCATGATGTTCTCCAGCCCTCAAAGGCATCTCCCAACAACAGATATCTTTATGGGCACCTACTGACCATGCACCACCACCACACCATGGACAACTCCATGATTCCCCCCAACTATGGACCACCCCATCGTACCCCTCAACCATACAACCCTTGTGGACACCCCACAGCCATGCACCACCTCCCACCCCATCNCAGCACCCCCAGGCACTCACTGGGTCCCTTGATGAGCACCCGCAGCTCCCCGGTTCCAGCACCCTTGGTGAGCACCCTGAAGTCTGCTGTCTCCTGCACCCTCAGGCCCTTGGGCTGCAGCCCCCGGCCGGTGGCCCGGCAGGCAGAGGGGGTGCACGCTGCCGGCACACCATGGGGCACCCTCAGCACCCAGGGCCACCCATGGGTGCTGGGGGGGTGTCCAAGGAGGAGGGTATGGAGTGGGGGTATAGGAGGTGGACGTGGGAAGATCCAGGGGGTGTAAGGGTGCTATGGGGATACCCTGGGGCATGAAGGACCCATGGGGACACCCCGGGGACAGATGGGTGCCATGTGGGCTAAGGATGCTGTGAGGAGATCCTGGGGACACCCTGGGGACAGATGGGTGCTACAGGTGCTAAGGGTGTCATAGGGACACCCTGGAGGCATAAGGGACCCCTGGGGACACCTCAGGACTGATGGTCATCACAGGGACATCCTGGGGACAGAGGAGTGCTCTGGGGACACTGTGGGCACAAGGGTGCCATGGGACAACCCCTGGGGCCATGGACAACCATAGAGGTGCCATGGGGCCACCTGGGGAATTGATGGGTGTCATGGGGCCACCAATGGGTGCCATGAAGATGGGGTGGAGACACAAAGGAGGAGGTCTCACCTTCAGCCACGTTGACAGTGAAGGGGCTCTTGGGGATCTGGGCACCAGCATAGGTGACACAGATGGTGTGTGGACCCTCCAGGACAGGCCGGTAGGTGCAGCGGTAGATGTTGTCCCCTTTGTCCTCCAGCATCACCTCCACAGTGTCCCTCCGGCCCTGGGGGTCCACAATCACCACCCCAACATCGCCAGGGCCAGCTCCTGCCACCATGAGGAGATGGGTTCAGTGCCATCCAGCCACGGCCATGCCACCATGAAGGACGTGAGAAGGCCATGAGAAGGACACAGTCTAGTGCCACCGTCATGTCATGGGCATACCACCATGAGGACATGTCTCCAGAGCCACCAGGCTGTGCCACCACAAAGACATGCCCTCAGTGCCACCCAGCACCACCACCACTGCCATGCCACCCCTCAGTGCCACCAACCCACGCCACATCCCCGGAGCAGTGACCACCTCCCCTAGAGCATGGTGGCCACCAGAGCCCACCTGCAGTGTAGATGTCAAAGTAGGTTGGCTTGTTGGCCACATTGCCAACGGGCTCCAGGCCAGGGCCACGTGCTGTCACCTTGGTGGCATCACCCAGGGCCATGCCCACGTTGACACCAAAGGGACTCTTGTCGATGTTCTGCCCCGCGAACAGCACCGTCACCTGTGGGACACGGTGAGCTCAGGGGGGATCACGGCCACGTGGCACCTCAGTGAGGCACCCACCACCCTGAGACACGTGGCTGGGTGCTGTGGGGACTCACCTTGTGCAGCCCCCCAACCTTGGGGATGTAGGTGACGCTGTAGGTCCTCTTCTTGTCATTGTTGGGGACCACCTTGGCCTGGGGAAGGAGGAGAACCCCCAGAACATGAGGGGGGTGACACAGAGCCAGAGAGCTGGGGAGGGGACAGGAAGGTGCTGGGGGATGGACCCAGGTGTTGGGGTGCTATCCCACCCTACCTCCTCGGTGTGACCCTCGGGGTCCTCCACGTAGACTAGGACCTCACCCACGCCTGCCTCGAGGGTCTCCACCGTGAACTGCGCCGGCTTCAGCACCACATTCCCCTGTGGCTCGATGCCTGTGGGTGCCACTGGGTCAGGGTGCTAGCCCCCACCAGCACCCCATGGTGGGCCCCCTGGGACCCTTGGGGGCTAATTGGGTCCCTGGGTGTGAGTAGCACCCTGGGGTGTCCCTAGGCATGGGTGGCTCTCCGGGATCAAAAGGTGCCAGGGCATGGGTGGCACCTTAGGGTGTCTCTGGGCATGGGAAGAGCACCCTAGGATTATGAAGGGCTCTGAAGGGTCCCATGGGTCACCATCAGGCTCTGGACAAGCCAGGGCTCCCCCACTTCCCCCCACCCATGCCATACCAGGTCCATAGGCTCGGGCACGGCCAGGCTGGGGCTGGCGAGCTCTCAGGGGAGCTCCTGGCTTCAGCTTGGCCTTGGGGAACTGGGACAGGTAAGTCATGACCGAGTGCTCGTCCACGTTGGGGTCCACGATCTCCTCGGGGGCAATCACCTGGGGGGGGAAGGACACCCCAGTGCTCGTCAGAAATCTCACCACTTCTCCCACTGCATCCCCAGGATCCTCCTAGACATCCCCTGTAATCCCCAGGGTCTCTCCATGGCCAGGGCCATTCTGGAGGCCTCCCCTGCACCCCCGGGGTCCCTCTATGCCCAGGAACCTCCTTGCATTCTCAGAGTCCCCCCCATGTCCAGGGATCCCTCCAGGGACATCCTCTCGCACCCCTGAGTCCCCCCAGTACCCAAAGACATTCTGGGGACCCCCCTGCACCCCCAGGGTCCTTACATGCCCAGGGACACCTCCCCCCGGACCAGAGACCCCCTTGCACCCACAAAGACCCCCCTCCTTATGCTCAGGAACACATTGGGGACCCCTCCACCCCCTTCCTTGCACCCCATCACAGGGTCACCCCCTCCCACATCCCCACCCCCCATTAGCTGTGCCATGGGGACACCAGCACACACACACACACACACACACACAAACACACACCCCCCAGTGCTCCCAGTACCTGGGGGACCCCCAGCCAGTCGTCCGCCTGCTGCATGGCCTCCCTGGCATTCTGCACCGGCTGGTTGGGATCCCAGCTCTCCCAGTCCGGGCACAGACCTGGCACATGGAGGAGAGGGTCAGGGGGGTACCCTCTGGTGGGGGGAGGGGATGGTCGGTACCCTCTTCCCAATCCTCTTCCTTCCCTTTGGAGCCTCTCAGTGCCACACAGCATCCTCCAGTACCTCCCAGTGTCCCCCAACAGCTCCCAGTGCCTCCAGCATCTCCACTAGCACCCCCACAATCTTCCCAGTGCCCCCCCCCAGCACCCCATACCAGCACTGCCTGCAACTGCCCCGCC
>VWZX01000718.1:30966-124591 GCA_013399015.1 Galbula dea
ACCCCCCCCAGTGTCCTCATCCCTCCCAGCATCGCACCCCAAGCAGTGCACCCATGGATGCTGTGGGGGCACCCTAGAGTGCTGGGGGGGGAGGGGGGGGGGGGAGACTTCACTGGGGCACCCAATCCCCTTGATGCACCCCAACCCCCCCGGGTGAACCCCCACTCCCCCGATGGACCCCTAAACCCTCTGGTTGACCCTAAGGTCCCCGATTGACCCCAACTCCCTCCCTAAGTCACCCTAACCCCTCCCCTGGGTGACCCAAATATGCCATGACTGACCCTAAATCCCTCCCTTGTTGACCCAAAGCCTCCTTGGGTGATCCCAAACCCCCTGGGGCACCCCAACCCCTCTGGTTGACTCCAAACCTTACCTGGAAGATCCCAACCCCCCTGGTTGACCCCAAACTCCCTTGGGTGACCCCAACAACCATCCCCCAGGTGACCCAACCCCACCCTGAGGCATCCAAACCCCCTTGGAAGACCCCAGATGTTGCCAGGTGACCCCAACCCCCCCTCCCCAGTCAGCCCAGGCCCCCCGGCTGACCCCAAAACCCTCCAGGTCATCCCAAAGCCCCTCTAGTGGACCCAAAACCCCATCAGTGACCCCAACCCCCACTTCAGGTCACCCCCAAATCCCCCAGGTTAACCCAACCCACACAGGGCTAAGACCTCCCTGTGGTAGCAACAGGACCAACCTTTGGGGGTTGGGGGTCACTTGTGTGGTGCTGAGGACCTTTGGGGACCCCCTTACCCCCAAGCCAGGTCCAGGGGGGCTCCTCCCACCCACCTCAAATCCCGGCAATCGGCTCAGCCTGGCTTAAGGAGGCCGATTAGCCTCTGAGCTGGGCTTAGTCCCCCCCTAATCCTCAAGTTTGCCTCTTGATCCCCACCTCAGCCCTTAAGCGGCTTTGGGGCTTTGGGCAAGGGTATATCAGGAGGGGGAGGGCAGGAAGCCACCACCATGACGTCCCCACCCCCTCTCCTAGCGCCCCACCAGCCATGTCTGGGGACGAGGAGTTCTACCTCTTCAGGAACATCTCCTCGGGGGGGCCCTGGGATGGTCCCCAGTACCACATCGCCCCACGCTGGGCCTTCTACCTGCAGACAGCCTTCATGGGCTTTGTCTTCCTGGTGGGCACCCCCCTCAATGCCATCGTCCTGGTGGTCACTGTCAAGTACAAGAAGCTGAGGCAACCTCTCAACTACATCTTGGTGAACATCTCCTTCAGCGGCTTCATCTCCTGCATCTTCAGCGTCTTCACCGTCTTCGTCTCCAGCTCCCAAGGTTACTTCGTCTTTGGCAAGCACATGTGTGCCTTGGAGGGCTTCGTGGGGGCCACTGGAGGTAGGTGGGGGTGACCTCCAGGGGGATGGAGGTGGCCACTGTGCTCTTGTGGGGCTGGAGATAGAGTTGATCACCACGGTTTGATTGGGCTGGCGGTAGAAGTAACCACCATGACCTAGCAGGGCTGCAGGAGTTGGGGTGGCCACCACGGTTGGGTGGGGCTGGAGGTAGGGGTGACCACTGGGATCTGGTGTGGCTGTAGGGGTTGAGGTGCCCACCATGGTCTCGTGGGGCTGCAGGTGACCTCGTGGGGCTGGTAGGAGTTGGGCTGACCCCTGTGGTTTGGTTGGGCTGGAGGTACAGTTGATCACCGCGGTTCAGTGGAGCTGGAGGTGGAGATGACCAACGGGATCTGGGCAGGCTGCAGGAGTTGAGGTGGCGTCCATAGTTTGATGGGGCTGGAAGTAGAGTCACCCACCGTGGTTTGGTGGGGCCATGAGGGTTGGCTGGCCACGGCTGAGGTCCCAGAGGTGATGTTCCCCCAGGGCTGGTGACAGGGTGGTCCTTGGCCTTCCTGGCCTTCGAGCGCTACATCGTCATCTGCAAACCCTTCGGCAACTTCCGCTTCAGCTCCAAGCACGCGCTGCTGGTGGTGGCTGCCACCTGGGTCATCGGCATTGGCGTGGCAGTGCCACCCTTCTTTGGGTGGAGCAGGTGGGCAGGGGGCTCAAGGTCTGCAGGAGTGCTTGGGGGAGCTCCCGGGGGTGCCAGAAGGGTGCTGAGCACCATTGGGAGTACCATGAGGGTGCTGTAGGGTGCCAGGAGGGTGCTGAGCCACCCAGCAGTGCCACGGAGGTGACACAAGGCTGGCACGGGGTGATCTAGCAGTACCAGGGGGATGCCACAGGTGTGCCATGAAGCATGGAGCAGCCCAGCAGTGCCATGGGGGTCCCAGTGGGTTCCCAGAGGATGCCATGAGGGTCCCACAGGGGTGTCATATGTGTGCTATGGGGACACCACAGCTGTGCCACGCGTGGCAGAGCAGGGGCTGAGCGCAGGTGCCCGCAGGTACGTGCCCGAGGGTCTGCAGTGCTCCTGTGGCCCTGACTGGTACACAGTGGGCACCAAGTACAAGAGCGAGTATTACACCTGGTTCCTCTTCATCTTCTGCTTCATCGTCCCCCTCTCCCTCATCATCTTCTCCTACTCGCAGCTGCTCAGTGCCCTGCGGGCCGTGAGTCCCTGGGGGCAAGGGGGGGACGAGAGGGGGGCNTGGAATGGATGGAGATATGGGTGGAGGCATGCATGGGGAGGGACAGAGGGATGGAGAGGTGGAGGGCTGGAGAGGGAATGTTGGCTGGAGAGGTGGAGGGGTGAAGGGGTAGGGGAATGGAGAGATGGTGGGAAGAGGAGATGGAGGGAAGAAGAGGGAGTATTGGCTAGGGAGATGGAGGGATGGAGGGATGGAGGGATGGAGGGATGGAGATGCTCAGACAGAAGAACGTGGGCAGGGGTGGAGGCAGGAGGCCAGGAGACCTGGCCAGGCCCGAGGGCAGCCCCTGACCCCCGCTGTGGGCGCAGGTGGCCGCGCAGCAGCAGGAGTCGGCCACGACGCAGAAGGCAGAGCGGGAGGTGTCCCGCATGGTGGTGGTGATGGTCGGCTCCTTCTGCCTCTGCTACGTGCCCTACGCGGCCCTGGCCATGTACATGGTGAACAACCGCGACCACGGCCTGGACCTGCGCCTGGTCACCATCCCTGCCTTCTTCTCCAAGAGCGCCTGCGTCTACAACCCCATCATCTACTGCTTCATGAACAAACAGGTGCCCTGGGGACACCCCAGGGGTGGGGACATCCAGGGATGGCCAAGGGCAGCTGGGGACTAGGGACATCCCAGGACACCAGGGGGATGGGGACATAGGGACTCCAGAGCAATGGAGGTACCTAATGGCAGCTGGAGTGAGGGACACTGGGGGACCAGGATCACCCAGGGATGAGCACAGAGTAGGGACCAGAGACACCTGGTGCCAACAGACTGGGGACACCCCTGGAGCAGGGACACCTGGGGATAAGGGACAACAGAGCATGAGGGGACACTTGGGGACAGATGGGCATGCCCAGAGCCATCACCAGGGCCGGAGGTAGCAGAGATGAGGTCAAGGTGGCATCGGGGACAGGATGAGTCCCAGGGCTGGGGACAGAGGCCACCCCGGGGCTGAGCCGGGTGCACTCCTGCCCCCACAGTTCCGCGCCTGCATCATGGAGACAGTCTGTGGGAAGCCCATGACCGACGACTCCGACATCTCCAGCTCGGCCCAGAGGACAGAGGTCTCATCTGTCTCCTCCAGCCAGGTCAGCCCCAGCTGAGGAGCCACCAGCACCCACCCCAGCCCCACAGTCACCCCCTGGCTGCTCTTGCTGCGGAGCTGGAGCTGCCCTGGGGGCCAGAGCCACCTCCTCGGCCAGCCTAGGATGTAGGTGTGGGTGGGACAATAAACCACCACCGAGCTCTGAGAGCCACCTCGAGTCCATCTGTGCCTTGGGGCACCCACGGGGGTGGTGAGGGTGGCTTGGCCCCACAGCGCTACCTTGTCCTGCTCAGGACCCCCAAACAGTGGGGCAGGAAGGTTGGGGGCTGCCACTGCCACCCATGGGGCTGGGGTGGGGCTGAGCCCCCGTCTATGGGGTTGGAGTGCTGCTGGAGCTCATCCATGGGGTGAGAGCAGTGCTGAGCTCACCTGTGGGGCTGGAGGCCTCATTCACCGGGCTAGGCTGGGGTAGCTCTGAGCTAAGCTCCCATCTGGAGGGCTGGAGTGGTGCTGAGCTCCTCTCCCTGGGGCTGAGCACCCTTCTATGGGGTTGGAGTGATGCTGGGGAGAGAGTGGTGCTGAGCCCCTCTCCAGGGAGCAGCAAGGACACGAGGGCAGGACTCACCCAGGACCCACCCCTACCTCAGACCCCCACAAGCCACTGCAGCCCTAGCCCCAGCCCTGCAACCCCCAGCCCATTTTCTGGGGTGAAAGCAGCAGAATTTGGCCCAAGGGCCCCGAGGCAGGTGCTGGGGGGAATGTAAACAGGTTTATTGAAGCCCGGAAGGCTCCGATGACACCAGAGGGACACAAGTGAGACCACTGCCAGGAGAAGAGAGTGGTGGGACAGAGCCTGGGGGGAGGAGACCCCCCCAGAGGAGAGACTTGTAGTGTCTGACATCGCTAATGCTCCCACAAAGTCCTTTTTTTGGGGGAAAAAAAGCCAGAATGGGGAAAGGATCCGAGGGCTGCCTGGGGATCCAGCTAAGATCTGAGCAGCCAAGGTGCTTCCCACCCAGGAGGAGCTGAGTCACCAAGGGTTGAGAGCAGAAAGGTTGGGTTGGGGGAGGAGTGGGGGGCAGGAAGAGGATGAACTGGATGCAATCCATGCTTGGAACCTTGATTTCAGGGGAAAAACAACCAAAAAATGGGAATTTTGGCCCCAACCCTGACCTCTGCATGGTGATGTCAGAGAGGGATTGAGGCTGGGGTTGGGTGAGTGCTGGGGAAGGGAAGGGTTCCTGGGTGACACCAGAGAAACTGGGAATATTAATAATAATAATAATAATGGAGAGTAACTTGCTGGGAAGGGAGGCCTGTGTCCTCCCACCCTGCCCCATCCCTCCCCCACTGCCCTTCTGGGTGGGTTCAAGGCACTTTTGGGCTGGGTGCTGCATGGTTGGGAGGGGAAAGCCCAGCCTGACCCTAGTGTGACTCACCTCCGCACTGGCTTTGCCCTTACTTTGGCCCAAAAAAGAAAACCCAAACCCCAAAAAGCAACCTTTTTGGGCCCTTCTTTTGGCCTCATTGTTCGCTGGCTTTAAGGGTTGGGGTTGTCTAAAATGGTTAAAATTTGGCTCTGGTCAATGGTGGAGAGGAGGTGGGTGAAGGAGAAGGGGCAGTGCTGGAGTCGCCCAGCCCCAGCAGGAGCCGAGGTTTCTGCTCCTGGGATCAAGATACAAAACTAAAGTGAGCTTGGTAAGAACCATCAGGGGTTGCAGAACCTAAACTGAAGACCTCCCCGAAGCGCCGTGCCCAAGGTGAGCCGGGTGCCCACAGCCAGCTCCGCCTCCCGTCGGAGGGGGAATGGGGAGGAGAAATCAAAGCCCGGACGGGAGGAGGCCTGGGGGTGGCTGATCACCTGGAGAAGAGTCTCGGCAGCACAACAAACCCCAACCCCTTCCTCCTGATCATCCCAGAAACGGCACTCAATAAATTACTGGAGAAGCTTCTTCCTCCTGGGAGCTCCTAGAACTCATCGTGTCGCACCAGGGCCTCCCCGAAGTCTGTGGCCTGGCTCCCCACAAACAGGTCATACTTCTCCACAATCTCCTCCTTGGTCAACTTGCCATCCTGCAAAGGAGCCAATTCCCAGAATCAACAAATCCCAGCATGGTGGAGGGTTGGAAGGGACCTCTGGGGATCAGCCAGCCCAACCCCCTGCTCCAGCAGGGTCATCCACAGCAGCTTGCCCAGGGTCACCTCCAGCTGGGCTTGGAATCTCTCCCCACGAGGAGACTCCACAGCCTCTCTGGGCAGCCTGGGCCAGGGCTCCAACACCCTCACAGCAAAGAAGCTTCTCCTCCTGCTCAGCTGGAACCTCCTGGCTTCCAGTTTGTGCCCATTGGCCTTCTTAGTCATGAGAGTACATTGTCCCCCAGCACTCCCAGGTCCTTCTCCCTGGAGCTGCTTCCCAGCAGCTCAACCCCTAACCCATCCTGTCCCATGAGGTTCTCCCTCCCCAGGTGCAGGACCCTCCACTTGCCCTTGTTGAACCCCAGAAGGTTCCCCTCAGCCCAACTCCCATATTTCTCCCCGTTTCCCCCAAGCC
Source organism: Galbula dea (assembly GCA_013399015.1). Classification (NCBI taxonomy): domain Eukaryota; kingdom Metazoa; phylum Chordata; class Aves; order Piciformes; family Galbulidae; genus Galbula; species Galbula dea. Next base: position 37,112 of record VWZX01000718.1, read on the forward strand.
CACCCTGGAGCCCTGGGAGGTGCCACCTAACCTTGTTCTGGTCAGACTCGTAGACGAGGTGCCGCGCCTCGGCCTCGGCGTGGTCGTAGTCCGAGGGCAGGATCCAGTCCTTGGTCTCCTCCTTGTCCATCTTCCCGTCCCGGTTCTTGTCCCGGAACTCCACGAACTGCTCCCTCTCTGTCTTCACCCACTCGGGCTCATCAGCGTCACCATCGTGGCTGTACATGTCACCTGGGGGAGACAGGGGTTTGCTGGAGACACCTCCCAGGATGGGGCCCAGGATGGGGGCCAGGAGGACCTCTTCACCAGCCCATGGGACTCCAGAGGGGACGTGGTGGCAGAGCCTCACCAATGTACTCCTCCAGGTCGATGAAGCCATCTCCATTCTTGTCGATGTCCTCCATGGTCTCCTGCAAGGAGATGGACGTTGGCCAGGCTCAGAGCCCTTCCTCATGCCCCTTTACCAGGGCAGAACCAGCCCCAGCACATTAAAGAAACCCCAAAAGCCACATTTTGCCCCTCCCACCTGCACACACCCACCACTGATCCACATCTCCTCGAGGCCATGGGACCATTTCTGGTGAGCCTCTCGATGTCCAACCCATCTCCATCCATTGCTGTGCCGTAAGGGCCACGCTCTGAGCAGGACTGGCCACAGACCCACCTGCACCACGATGTCTTTCATGTAGTCATACTCCTCGGGGTGCAGGAAGGCAGTGAACTCCTCCTTGGTGGCAGTCAGGTCTCCATCCCTGTCAGCCATCTTGAAGCGGCGCTCGTCTCGCACCATCATTTGCTTGTAGTTGAACCCATCATCAGGGTCTGGGTCATCTGGGCAGGAGAGGAGAAGGAGCAGCACCCTGGGTCAGCTTGGGCAAGGGGGAGAGGTGCCATGGTCACCGCCAACCCAACCTCCACCTCCTCAACCTCAACCCAAACTTAAGCCAATCTCCTCCCTCAACTTCTCCACACCAACGTGAGTCTCCTCAACCTTAAAGACCTCAACCTCAATCCAACCAACTTCAACCTCCTCCCAACCTCAGTCTCCTCAATGCAACCTTCACCAGACCTCAACCCAAGCTCGGCCTCAGCCCCCTCCCCCCTCAGCCTGTACTTCAGGTATCAGTGGCCACTACGTCCCTCCCCTGCCAGGAGGAGGAGGAGGAGGAGCTGCCAGGGGCCGTGGGCCACCAGCATTCCCAGGGAAGCTGCCCTCAGGAGACAGAGAGAGGTTTTTTTAGCCAGCAGCTCAGCCTGAGCTATTTCTGGAGGAGAATGTGTAAGGAGATCTCTCACCCCTCGCTGCCAGGAGGCCTTCAAAGCCGGAGAAGCCTCCCCCAGCGCTGGCCACTAGATATAGCCCCAGCAGCAGCCAGAGAGGAGCTCTGGGAGAGCACAGCCTGCTTCTGCTCATCAGCCCAGAGCAAAGCACCGGTGGAGGAGGACAAGAACCACAGCCTCACGGGGCAAAGCCAAGTCAGAGCCAGGCTGGGTCTAAAAAAAGGCTCTGCCCTGTCTCCGCTTACAGGCAGGACAAAAGGCAGGGGATTAGGAGGCTCTGGACTGCAGGCTCTGGCTCAGTGCTGGCCAGGCAGTAAATAGAAGGTGATCTGATCTTCCCTCAGCTCTGGGGCACAATGAAACACCAAGTCTCCTACTCTACCCCCAGGCTTTCACCTCGGGAAGCAATCGTGTGCCGAGAGCTGGGCTCAGGCAAACAACCACCTCGGGGCCAGGGTCAGCTGCTGAGTCTGGAGCTAAAGCCAATGGGGCTGGGCCCTGGGGGGCTGGGGCTGGGAAGCAGAGCTGAGCAAGCAGACTGCTCCACAAGGGTTAAAGCCACCCAAACCCACTGGGTGCTTCATCAGTGAAGCCTCTCCTGGGCTGGGTGGAAGGGACAGAGCTGGGGAAGCACTCAGGGGCTGCAGGCAAAGCCCCAACTCCTTCAGCATCCTGAGGCAAGCAGGAGGAAGGCAAGTGGCTTGGGGCTCACAACTCCCCCATGGGGCAAGAGAGGCTGAAGAGCCACAGAACACTGCTATCATGACATGCTTATCTGGAAGGAGGCCAAACCAAGGAGACCTCCACTGCAAGGTGAAGCTTTTGGGCATTTATCACCTAAGATTTTTGCCTTCCCTAGGGAAAGGAGGATTTTAGTCAGCAGAAAGGGGTTTTGGTGTCAGTACAGACAGAGCTGCTTCACCACCTTCCTGGGAGCAACCCAGGGACTCAGCCAGCCCTGAGGCTCCACAGCAAACCCAGCAGCATCTGGTGCTGGTGACCAAAGCCCAGCATTTCCCAAAGCCTGGGGCAAGCAGCCCTGCAGGGAGGTGCCTCAGCTCCCAGGCACTCTCCAGAACCCCTTGGCCGAGCCTCAGCCTCTCCAGAGGCACTTCTAGCCTAGAGAGGGGAGGGGAGAGGCTGCAGCAGAAAGGAGCTGGGGAAAAGCCATTCCTGCTGCAAAAAGGGAGAGGAGCCAAGGGATTGGGCAGGCAGGGGTGAGAGTGGGGGTCAGGAAGCACAACAGGACGTGGCAGCAGTGGCTGTGGGACCAGCAGCTGCCAAGGGCACTCAGCTCACTGACATCTCCACAGCATCAGCAGCTCCAGGCACTGCCCTCTCACTAATTAGGCTGGAGGAAGCTTTTCTCATTAAGGTTTGTTACATGAAAACTCAGAAGGGTTTGGGCTAGAAGGGACCATAAAGATCAGCTAGGCCAACCCCCTGGCACACACAGGACACTTGCCACTAGACCAGGTTCCTCCAAACTCCATCCAGCCTGGCCTGGAACACTCTCTCATTAAGGTTTTTTACTGTCATATTCTACCCTGGAGGTCACCAATCCCACCAGAAAGACCCCAAGAAGTGGGACAGAAGCCCTCCTAGGACCTCTTCTCCCCCCTCCAGGCTGGGCTGGAAAGGGCCCAGGACCTCTCCTCTGGATTTGAAGGGGCAGATAGGCTGGGTTTTCTGTGGATCTCCATCAATTACAGTAACTAATGGGGAAAGGGAGGCTTTGTAAGACCTATCCCAGCCCTAAGGGGTGCTGAGAAGCTTAGCAAGACCCAAGGTGGGGGGTCTTGGGCAGCTGATGTCCCCATCCACCAGCAGAGCAAACCTCACTTGAGCTTTAAGCTGCTGTTAAAAGAAGCCTTGAGGGAAGAGAGCTGAGGCAGAGCCAAGAGGCAGCAGCCCCCAGGCCTCCATCTTTGGCAATATTTAGTGAATTAAACTTTATTTCATGCTTTGGAGCTGTAGCTCATCATACCATATATGTCTGTGTGCCAGGAGGAGGGAGCAACTGGCAGGGGAACCACTGTTTGCTCTCTGAACAGCTTAACCCCAGCAGAGCTTCTCCTCACCTCACCCCTCAGGGTGGATTTTAGATCCTCCTAGAGTTGCTGACCCACCTCAGGGGCCAAAACTGCCCATCTCTGGGGTCTAAACCCCACCAGGATGGGTGGAGAAACCAAGGAGTGCACCCAGGACTTTGGGATGTGATTAGAAGACCCAGGAAGAAAAACATGTCCTCTAGAGCCACAGGCTGGCCAGTGGCTTCCTGCAGGTGCTACCTGCTGGCAATCCCAAAGCCAGAAGGCAAAACACCACCACCCATGTGCCTGGAATCACATCAGGGAGCTTGGAGCCGATTGTCACCCTCAAGTGCATCAGTAAAGCAGAGTTCAAGGGGAATGGGGATGGTGAACATCACCTTCAGGAGGCATCCCACTTTGGGCCTCAGATTGGCCTTCATGCGTGCCACCAGAAGGTCACTTTGGAGCAGATTACTGCCCTCAGAAGGTCAGTCTGGAGCAGATTAGTGCCCTCAGAAGGTCTCTTTGGAGCAGACTGCTGCCCTCAGAAGGTCAGCCTGGGCTCCTGTTTGGCCTTAGGCTTTGGGGGGGCAGTCAGGAGCTTCTCAACCCTTCTGCTTTGTTGCCCAGAGCCCAGCAGCAGGCTGGCCAGCGTGCCCCTTACCGAGGTAAGTGCCATAGGTCACGTTCCTGTACTCATCCCAGGAGATAAATCCATCTTGGTTCATGTCAAACTCCTGCCACTGCCGCTGCACACTCTCATACACGTACTTCTTCTGGGCCTTCTTAATCCAGGCTCTCAGCTCCCCCTCGGTCACAAACCCATCCTTATCCGTGTCTATCTTACCTACAATCACTCTACAAAAACAAAACAGCAAGTTTCAAGCCGAGGTCCATCCCCAGAGCCCAGGACCTACCCAAGATGTAGCCATAGGTGGCATTCCTGTACTCCTCCCAGGAGATGAGCCCGTCCCCATCCAGGTCGTGGCCCTGCCACTGCCGCTCCACGTCCTCGTAGATCCAGCGCTTCTGGGCAAACTTAATCCAGGCCTTCAGCTCCTCCACAGTCACAAACCCATCCTTGTCTTCATCTATCTTACCCACAATCTTTCTGTAGGAAAGGCAAGGGGGAGGAAAAGCGTCCAGCAGAAGTTAAAGGGAAAAGAAGAGTCCTAGCGGGGAGGATCTGAAGGTGATCTGAGCACCACAGGGAGACAAGGGGGCTAGGGCCTGACTACACCATCCCAGCGTGGTGAGGGGTGGCAGGGACCTCTGGGGATCAGCCAGTCCAACCCCCTGCTCCAGCAGGGGCACCCACAGCAGCTTGCCCAGGGTCACCTCCAGCTGGGCTTGGAATCTCTCCCCACAAGGAGACTCCACAGCCTCTCTGGGCAGCCTGGGCCAGGGCTCCAACAACCTCACACCAAACAAGCTTCTCCTCCTGCTCAGCTGCAACCTCTTGGCTTCCAGTTGGTGCCCAGTGCCCCTTGGCCTGGCCCTGGGCACCACTGAGCAGAGTCTGGCCCCAGCCTCTTGCCTTATGTCCTTGAGCTCTTGCTCAGCCTTGAGCAGCTCCCCTCTGGGGCTGCTCTTCTTCAGGCTCAGCAGCCCCAGGGCTCTCAGCCTTTCCTCCTGCCAGAGCTGCTCCAGTGCCCTCAGCATCTTCCTAGCCTCTGCTGGACTCTCTCCAGCAGTTACTTGTGTGTCCTGACCTAGGGAGTCCAGAACTGGAGCCAGAACTCCAGCTGTGGCCTGACTAGGGCAGAGGAGAGGGGGAGGAGAACCTCCCTTGCCCTGCTGCTCACACTCTTCATCATGCCCCCCAGGAGATCCTTGGCCTTCTCAGCCACAGGGCACACTGCTGGCTCCTGGTGACCTTGTCTACACAACCACACAGACAGCTTGTCCTTAAAAGCAACACAGGCTCAGCTCCAGCTTGCTCCTCTTGTGCTGCTTCTGTGTTCTTCAAGAACTCTGCCTTCCAGAAGCCTCTCTTTTCCCCACTAGGCCTCCAGAAGCAGCCAGGGGTGCATCCCAGAGCACGCAGGCAGTTACACAGGTATCATTTATATCCAATACAGGCAACAAAGGCCATGGCCAGCAGGGCAGAGAACACCCTGGCAGGGCAGGGCAGGGCCACTGATGTCAGAGCCCACCCATGGCCAGAGCCCACCCATCTCCCCAGGGAGAAACCAGAGCTCCAGAGGGGTTTAGGCAGCAGCCAGGCCGCGTGCCTCTGGTATTTTTAGCAGCAGCTGTGAGGAAAAGCCTCTGGGAGGAATGCAGGTCCACAGGCAGATGCAGGCCAGGCTCAGGGAGGGGAGCTGGGCTCTTCCATCCTCATGCTTTACTCCTAGGAGTAGCTGTGGTGTGTGCAGGGTGGTCACAGGGTGCTTTACACTCGGGTTGTAACTGCAGGGTGATTGAATCCAGGGATGACAGCTCCAAAAGACTTCACTTGGTCAAGAGGAAGGTTCCACGTGTATTTTGGTGTCCAGCTCAGCAACCCTTAACTCAAAACCGTCAGGAATTTAAAGAGGCAGAGGTTTAAATCCCCACAACACCCAGAATTCCCAGGAGACTGATGCAAACCAAGCCCCAGCAGCCAGCTGGGACACCCTGCCCCCAGCCCAGGGTGCTCCATAACTGCTTCTATAAAGCCAAGCTGCCTCCTCCTCTGCTCCTAGAGCCAAAAGGCTGAGCAGAGAGCTGGGGTCAGACTGGGAAAGAGATTTGCTTTCCTTCTAGGAGAGTCTTTCCCATCAGGAACTTCCCCAGCTGCTGCCCTAGCTGTAAAACCTGGCCTGTCCCAGCCTTATGAAGGGTTTCAGTGACACCAAAGCAAAACAGAGGGGTGACAGAGCCAAGTGGCCAGATTCAGGCAGCAGCAGATCTCCTGCAAAGCCACTTTTCACTCCCTGGGCCAAGGGCAGAGCTGGGAAGGGCTGCTCCCTGCCCAGAACTCGTCCCTCACAGGGATAGCCTGGAAAACAAACCAGTGGAAGGAAGAATTGGAGCTGGGAGTTTTCCAGGAAAGGTTTCTAGGTGGGGCAGCAAAGCTGAGAGCTCTCAGCAGAGAGCAGCTCCCTGACCAGCTGCATGAGGGGGAGGCAAGCTCCTGTTCCCACCTGGAGCCCAAAGCACTTGGGCACCTCCTGAACCTTCAGGATGAAGCTAACTTCAGCTGAATTCCTAGACTCAGAGGTGAAACCTGATGTCCACAGGGCAGGAGCCCCCCAAAACCCAGACTTGCACTGAAATCAGGCAGTTTTGCCCCAGCAGGCTGCAAGGGCACCAGATGTTCCTTGATGGCTGGCAGCTGGAGTGGAGTGGCTGCTTCCCTCCCTGCTCCAGAGCAGGAGGGCCCTGGCTTTGCTCAGTGTTATCAACGGCCCCATCAGGAGTGTTCCCTTCAATCAGCAGCTTGTAAAGCAGAAGAGATGAAGCAGAGCACAGGACACTGCCACCCAAAGCCCCAGGAACAAGGAGGTGAGGAGAGCTGAGCTGGGAGAAGAGTGAGGCAGAGCCTCTGGCTCCTTCCAACAGCCATTACAGAGAGAAAGAAATCATCATTTAAATACTTGTAACACATCTATCAAAGGGGAAAGTGTGATGAATTTGCCTCTTGGCTCCAAAAAAACATAAAGCTGGTTTGTGTCAAGGGCCAGAGCAGCTCCAAACAGCCTCCTTAGAGCCCTGAGTGGAAAGTCTGACCCAGCCCTGCTCCTGCTGCCAGCTTTTTCCAGCAGATAACTCAGCAGAACAATGACATTACACCGTGACAGAGCCCATGGGGTCAGGAAAACAGCAGGGGGGGTGAGGGGGAGGACAGCCAGCCTGGCTCTGCTCTCAGCTGCACCTTCCCTCCTGCTCTAAGGGGAAAACTGGGAGATTCTCTCCCACTTCCCTCACCAAAAACACCCAGCTCCTTTATTTGGCAGCTGCAGAGCAACCAGGGCTTTGCTGGGCTGGATTCTAGTGGCCCAAAGAGGGGGTTCTTCCAGGTTAAACAGTCCCCCAGGGGGAAGGGAACTCATTCTAGCCTCAAAGAGCAGAGCCTCAAGAAAAAACAGGAAAATGGACAAAGCTCAGAGTTAATGAACAGCTTGGACCCTCCCAGAGCTGTTTGGATTATCCCAATCTAAATTATCTGGATTTATAGATCAGAAATGTTGGAAAAGACCTTCCAGCTCATGGAGTCCTAGAGTTAAGGAGCAAGTCCTTCAGCCCCAGCATCTTGAGGAGCATCCCAAGGGCCAAGCCAAGCTCAGCACAGCCTCCAGCCCCTCCAAAAACATCTCATCAGGGCCAAACCCTCCCAAGTTTTAAGCCTTTCTAAACCTGACGTGAACAACTGCACCAGCAGCTGCTGCCACACACACAAAGGCACTGGCTGTAGTGCTAGGGAGCCAGGCTTTGCTCCTCCCAGCCCACCCCCCTCCAAAACCACCCCATTCTGGGGTCCACAGGTGGCAGGGGAGGCAAAGGCACCCAGCAGGAGCTGCTTTTCCAGGAGATGCTCTGGTTTTGGCCAATTCATGGCTCCAGGCTCTGACCAGCTGCTGCTCAAGAGGCAGGGAAATGCCAGTAATGCCCCAGCAGTAACTGGAGAGCAGAAGCTCAGCAAAGGGAAACAGAGTTTGAGCCCCACTAACACTTGGTCTTTTTGGGGCAGTTTTGGGGCTCAGGAGGCAGCGTGCGTGGCTGGAATGGCTCAGGGTGACCTTGAGCAACGTCCCCAGCAAGACGAACTGAGCACATGCTGCAGAACTCTGTCCCCACTCTGCTGGTCACTGAACCTCAGCTCTTTCTGCCTTAAAAAGGAGACTGAAAAGGCTCCTGCTGAGGCTGCCTCTGCCACCTGAGGTGCAGGGGAACATCTGAGGGCACCACACCGTGACCCTGATGGCCACCACAAGCCCCCGCAGATCCATTTTCTCTCTCTCAATCCCACTTCTCTTTCAGCTCCAGAGAGAGATGCTGGCTCCTGCCCTTACCCAAGCCTCTCCTTGCTCTCCTCTGGCGTGAGCTGGTCGAAGGTCTTGGCCTCCTCAGCGCCCAGGAAAGCGTCGTGGTCGTAGTCGAAGTTCTGCGCGTCGTCGTGCACCTTGTCGCTCAGCTGGGGCTCGTGGTGCACCCGGTCCTTCTTCTCAGTGGGCTTGCTGGAGATGCAGAGCACCGAGAGGGAGAGGCACAGCAGGAGCTGAGGGAGAGCCATCATGCTGGGGGTGCACCTAGGGGACAGCCAGAGGTGGGGAGGTGAGGGGCTGGAGAGGCACGGGGTCACCGACCGGAGCTTCGGCACCGTGACAGGGAGAGCTGCTCGGGGCCAGGGGGTCAGGGGGTACAGGTTATCTGGGCCAAAACAGAGATTACCTGGGCCAGATGATCAACTAACACAGATTACCTGGGCCAAATAATCAACCAACACAGATTACCTGGGTGAAATGAGGAATTAACAGAGGTTATCTGGGCCAAAATAATTGAAATACAATCACCTGGGCCAAATGATCAATTAATACACATTATCTAGGCCAAACGATGAATCAGCCCAAGTTATCTGGGCCAAAGGATTAACCAAATACAGATTATCTGGGCCAAATGATAAGTGAAGAGAGGTTAGCTGGGCTGAATGGTGATTTAAGAGACATTATCTGGACAAGCTGATGAAATCAATACAGATTAGCTGCGTAAAATGGCAAAGAGTAACGAGTGAAGCCAGCTTCCCTGGGCAAAAGAATCCATTCATTACAAGTTATCTGGGAAAAAAATGTCAATTAATGGAGGTTATCTGGGCAAAAGAGTGAATTAAGAGAGATTATCCAGGCTAAATAACAATTTAACTACAATTCCATGGGCAAAGTGATGAGTTAAAACATGTTCTCCACATAACATGACCAACAACTGGGCTTATTCAGGTAAAATTATGTTATTATTGCACATTACCTGGGCAGAATGATTAATCAATACAGGTTACCAGGGGCAAACTGATCAATTCATACAGATTATTGTGCCAAAAAGACAATCTGGGCGAAACAATGAATTAATAGATATGGTCAGGGCAAAATGATGCATTAAATACAAATTATCAAGGCAAAAATAGATATAACCTCAGCAAAATGCTGAATGAAAGACAAATTATCAGGGCAAACTCATGAACTAACAGCTAATTATTCACAGACACTAGCAGGGCAGGGGGAAACTGACTCAGATGATTCTGGCAAAGCAGGGATCTCAGTGCAGGTAACCAGGATAAAATGATCAGTTAAACACACCCTAGCTGGTTAAAGTGATCTCCAAGCCCTGTGGCTCCTGCCAAAGCTCCCATTCCCAGCTCCCTGCTCCCAGGAGGGACAACAACTGGGGCTGTGGGCGGCTGGGAGCCGAGGAATGCGAAGGATGCGTGGCCAACAGGCGAGGCAGATGGGATCTGCTCACCTCCTCCTGCCCAGTGCCCTCCCCCCCGGCCTCTGCCCCTCCTGCGGGAGCTCTGCCGGGATCTGGCTCCTCACCCACCCCACAGCACGGATCCCAACCCATGCACCCATCTGCAGCCCGATGCCGGGTGAGTTATCCCCCAGACGGTCTGTCACAGCATGTGGCTGGCTGGGGAAGGGCTGAGAGCCAACCTCTGCCACCGAAGCAGCCTCTCAGCCTCCCTTCTACCTTTAACCCGAAGTTAACCCGAGCAGCCACCGGCCAGACCCCTCCAGCCTGGATCCTCTCCAGCATGGGATCCAGCTGCTCTCCCCTCCCCAGCTCCAGCAGAGTTGCACAGCCCTGCCTGACCAGGTGAATGCAACCAAGTTTTACCCTGTAAAAAGCCAGAAGTTGAAGCTAAAATTACTCCTAGGGACTGTAAATGAGTAGCAGGAGTGGGGGAAAAAAAACCCACTTTCAACAGAACGAATCCAGATTTACCTGCCTGAAGGGTCTGAGCTCAATCATCACTGTATCCTCACTGGGTCTAAGCCATGCTTGCACCCAGAGGGCACAAAAAGGGGTGAAAAAGGTCATGAAATGGTCCAGGGAATGTTAAAGAAACTTGACATAAATTTCCCACAGGAAAAAGGGGCATGAACCCGTGAGGAAGAGGAAGGAGACACAGCAGCAGGTCAGAGAGCAACAGGGCTCTGCCTGCAGGAGGGGAGGTTCTGTAGTAAATAAAAAGGCAATCCAAAACCAAAAGGCAAAAATAGATCAATTCCATTGAGAAAATGACAGAAAAAAGGATTCCCAGGGGGCAGCTGGAGGGGAGAGCAAGAGCTCCCCAGAGGGATGGGGTGAGGGATCCAGGCTGGGAGCTCTGGTCCTGTCCACGTGGAATGTGTCTAAGGATGCCTCAGGCCTTGGGCTGTTAATTAGTCCAAATTAAAGAGAATTTGGGCATGGCTGAGCTGCAGGAAAACTGCCACGTGTGTGCTGGAGTGTCTGGGAAGGATGGAAACCGTGGAAGAAGAGCAGCAGCTTTCTGCAGCTCACAGGAATTCCTGCACCATGAGGCACGCAGGAAGCTCTGTGACATCAGATACCAGGGGGCAGGAACCGACAGGCAGGTCTCAGGGAAGGCACCAGCACAACCCACAACCAAAAAACATCCCAGTCCAGCATAGAAGAGACACGGTGGAAGGCAGAAGCACTCCCTTGTGGGCTCTGTGATGTGAGGGATCCCTGGAATCCCCCCAGGCTCGTCCCATCCCCACCTCCTGCTGTCTCGAGGCCACGGTGGAAGGATTTGATCAGGCTCCAAGCCCAGGGAGCAAGCTCGGCCAGCACCATCCCTTGGGGAGGTGAAAGGTGATACCTGGGCACGATCCAAGCTTGACTTGGGTCACAAACCCTCAACTCTCACCCATCTCTGATGCAATCCAGCACAGCCATGACCTCAGCAGCAGAGGGAGAACAACCCAGGGAGGATTTCAGAGCAGCTCTACCTAGATACTTACATGGACAACCAGACTCTTACTCACTTAAAGCACATCCCAGCACCAAGCACCTGCCCCACCTCCTGCTAACTGTGGGCTAAAGCACGGGGTGACCTGCAATGGGTGTAAATACCATGATTTTATCTACCCCAACTGGCCACAAGCCATTGGGAGGTGATTCAAAGGGACAACCTGACCTCAAACAGGGATCTTGGCATCACGCTGGGCACTGGGCAGCCCACAAGCCTCACCTCTGTGGGGAAGGATGCTGCTCTACACTTGGGGCTGGAACACGACAAAAACCCACCATAACCCAAATAATTTCCAGCAGTAAGACTGACAGCCACTCCACCCTTGGGATTAACACCCAGATTTCCCTTGGAGCTCACAGTTTGGGGTACAGTAAGGTTCTGTGCTCGATGACGTGCACCCCTCTCTCCTCCAGAGCTAGGGAAGCCAACCACAAACCACGACAGGACCAGTTCTCTGTTCTCTGCAACAAAAGGGTCCTAGTGGTGAACCACAGGGATGTGGAAGTGGCAATTAGCGGTGGGAAGGACTCCCTCAGGACAGGGGGGACATCCTCAGAGGGAGAGGCAGCGGGTCCTTCCCCACACAGAGCTCCGCACGGGGCTGAGGGTGACCAACAGTGACCGAGAGGCCAGCAGAAACAACTCATGTGGCTAACAGAGGGTGACATCGAGTTCTTGAGGGTTGGTTTGGGTTTGTTACCATGTTCTGAGAGCCAGTGCTCACCCTGGTGGGTAATTAGCAGGGATTAGGGGCTGATCCTGATAACTCAGCAGGATGTGAGCAGGAGCTGAGGAAGAGGAAGTAGTTTATAGACCAAAACAAAGAGTTGCTGATATGGGAAGAATCCTGAAGACCTTCCTGAAGAAGGTTGTGTGAAAGGGTACTTAAATAGTTAGTTAAGTGGTCAGTAGGCCAACGAAGAGGCTATAATTAGGAGGCTAATGAAGAACCTAGTTAAAAGGCTATAGCCAGGAGGCCCAAAAATGGGTTATTTAAAAGGCTACAAATAGTAGACCAAGGAAAAGGTAATTAGGAGGCTCTAGCTCGGAGGCAGAGGGAGATGGGATGACTCCTCCTCAGCCCTGGGGCTCCGCACAGCTCCAACCCCAGCTCACCCTGCGCTTCACCCACCGTGACCCCACCACCGCTGACCCCGGTGCAGGACGCAGCCCAGACCCGACGCCTGCCCAGACCCGAGCTCCTAACGGGCACACGGCAGCCTCACGGGACTGGCCACAGGGACACGACCCAGCGATGCGGCTCCCCTCGTTCCCATGGCGACCAGGCCATGTGCCACGTTCCCGCTCCCCGGGCTGAGTCGCTGGATCGGGACCGGCCGCTGCACGCTTCCGAGAGCCGCCCCCAGCTATGGCCAGCACCAGGCCCCTTCTCAGCCCCGCCGAGCTCGGCCTGTCCCTCACCGTCACCGGGAGCCGCCGCCGCCGCCGCCCGCTTCTCCTCAACCCGCTTCGCCGACCGGAAGTAGTCGCCCCGCCACGCCGCACGGCCCCCCGCGCTCTCCTCCCGCTAGCCAATCAGAGCGACGCTCCGCCTCCCCCGCTGGCACGGTCTCCGCGCTGATAGGTTAGCTACGCCGCCCGTTCAGAGGTTGGCCCGCCTCCGCGCTGCCCTCCGCCCGCCGCAGCCCCGCCCCCAACCCGCCGCGGGGTGGGGACGCGGCCTCTGATTGGCTGGAAAGCGCCACGTCCTCAGGCGCGCGCCGGACGGTGTCTCCACCCACCTGGGCGCCCCCTTGGCGCTGTGGGCACTGCGCAGGCGCAGTTGGGGCCGTGGGGGGCGCGGTCACGTGGAAGGTGAAAAGGGCGGGAAAGGGGCGATGTTGCGGGGGGGGGGAGTGTCCCTATGTACTGGCTGTTTAGGAGGCCACCCCTCAAATCCTAGGTTCAGTTTTGCGTCTCTCACTCAGCCTCAAGCTGCACCAGGGGAGGTTTAGGCTGGCGATGAGGAACAGTTTGTTCCTAGCAAGGGTTGTCGAGACCTGGCCCAGGCTGCCCAGGGCAGTAGTGGAGTCACCGTCCCTGGAGGGGTTTCCAAGCCCTGGAAATGTGGTGCTGGGAGCCACGGTGTACTGGCAGTGTTAGGTGAAAAGCTGGACTTGATGAACTTACAGGTCTCTTCCAACCAAAACAATTGTATGATTCCTCAGCCCTCCTGGCTGGTGGGACAGGGTGGGGCGCGCAGTGGGAACACTGCGATCTCAGCGTGGTGTCTTCTGAGATGCCCTTTGCAGAGACCCACTCAGCAGCAGTTCTGTCACAGGAGACACGTGGATCTCACCCTGGAATCACTTAGGCAGGGGGTACTAGACATGCTGCAGATGGGTGTTGAGATCCAATGAGATTGCTTGCCATGTACCTAAAACAAGAGATTTTAGACTGGTTTGGGTCAAAGGAACCTTTCATGTTCATCTAGTCCTACCCCTGCAGCCAGCAGGGACGTCCCCAACCAGAGCAGGTTGCTCACAGCCCAAACTACCTAAGCTGGGATGGTTCCAGGGCTGGGACATCTCCCACCTCTCTGGGCAGCCTGGGACAGGCTCTCACCATCATCAGTGCAAAACATTTCTTCCTTAGATCTCATCTGAATCCCTTTCTTTTAGTTTAAAACTATTACCTCTTACCCTATGACTATGCTCCCTGATAAAGAGCTGATCCCAATCTTTCTTGTAGTCCCTTGAAGCACTGCAAGGCTGCAGTAAGGTCGCCCTAGAGCTTTCTCTCCTCCAGGCTGAACCCCAACTCTCTCAGCCTGTCCACACAGCAGAGGTGCTTCAGCTCCTGATCATCTCCATGGCCCTTTGTGATCATCACCCCACTTCCACAACAATGTTTAATGGACGCAGCATAGCACAACAACCTGGTGACTGAAACACCTGGGCACCAGCCTTTGCAGAAGGTGGTTTGGATGTGGGTCTCTCACACCAAAGGGTTTTCTGCTCTAGTGAGAGGACTGGAAACCCCAACAGTAACTGGTAGCCACTTCTGCTTAGGATCCCTGCTGCAGAAAGTCTCTGGAATATACACTCAGTCATGGCAGATAACACTGGTGGATGTTTCATGTTTGTGCAATGCTGGCTTTGGCTCTTCCCATGGAGGGCTGGGAAGGTGAATTCACTCTCCAGAGTTATTTTGGGAGCTCCCAGAAAAGAAGGCTCATTATGATCAAGGATCTAGAATTGTTTAGAATTGTTGTAAAAGATCTTTAAGATCATTGAATCCAACTGTTAACCCAGCATTGCCAGGTGACCACTAACCTATGGCCCTCAGTGACACATCTCCAGGGGTTGGAAACCCTTCCAGGGATGATGACTCCACCACTGCCCTGGGCAGCCTGGGCCAGGCCCCAACAACCCTTGCCATCAAGAAACTGTTCCTCATCTCTAAACTAAACCTCCCTTGGTGCAACCTGAGGCTGTTTCCTCTTGTCCTGTCACTTGTTCCTTGGGAGAAGAGCCCAAGCCCCACCTGGCTCCAGCCTCCTCTCAGGGAGCTGCAGAGAGCCAGAAGGTCTCCCCTGAGCCTCCTCTTCTCCAGCCTAAGCAAGCCCAGTTCCCTCAGCTGCTCCTCACAACCCTTGTGCTCTAGACCCTTCCCCACCTCCCTTGCCCTTCTCTGGACACACTCCAGCACCTCACTGTCCTCCTTGGAGTGAGGGTCTCTGCTGTGCTGCCAGGCGTGCCCTGAGCAAGCGCATCATGACCACATTGATCCTAAAATAGCTCTGAGGAGCTCAGGGCTCTGATGCCGATAAGTTGACAGCAAGTTTTATAAATATAGTTCAATTTGGGCTCAAAAAGCTGTGAGGCATCTTGATGACTTCCACGTAACGCTCCTGCTTGGGAGCAAGATGTGATCCCATCGTGTGGGAATGTCTTCTCCGACCCAAATCCCCTTTTTACTAGCTCACCCTGGAGCAGCATCACGCTGCTATTTAATTTCCTCCTGCCTCAGCCTACCGTGACGCATCAGATTGCCGGCCGGTGACAGGCAAATAGCAGCGCGGCTGAGGTCAGCTCCCCATCCCCTGGCTGCCGCTCACTCACCCCGGGAGATGTGCACGTCCACATCTGCGGGCTGCCCGGACTCCCCTTGGAGTCACTGGAAAGCAATCGGCACCTCCAGGGCGTGATTCATCTCAGCCTAGAGTTAAATGCCTAAATTAGGTCAGAGGAACGGTGCCCTCGGAGCCTGCTTCTCCGCCGTGCTCCAAAGGAAGCTGAGCCTCCCCAGCTCCAGCAGATGCTCCCAGCAGATATTTACAGTATGCTGAGATAATTCCCACCCTTTAAGGCTTTGGAGAGCTGCTGCAGCCAGCTGGCAGTTTAAACCTTGTCTCAACTATTAAGTCATTAACTGAAAAAGCTTAACGAGAAAGTTCCTTGAAACAAGAACTCCTCATCCTTCTGCTTTTAGTCCCTGATAGCAGGAGACCTCCAGAAAGGAACCCCACGGGTGAGGCCACATTCCTGTGTCAGATGTGGCTCCATGCTGGTGATAGAACATCTATGCTCTAGCTGGTCCCATAGCAGAAGATTGTGACCTTAAAGTCAGGGTGGTTTAGGGGTTTTTTGGTATTTTGGGGGGTTTGGGGTTGTTTTGGGGTTTTTTTTGAATAATAAAAGCCACAGGTGGTGTCTACCTGGCTCATCCTTGGCACAGAAGAATCTGGACATTGAGGGATCCCACATGTGGATCTACAGGCCACAGTGTGATCTAGGCAGAGGGGAATGACAGAGCACAGGAGGTGTCACTGGCCACCTCACCCAACCAGTGGTCCAGGGGTGGATGCTCTCACTCAAGCCAAGCAGAGCCAGGCCAGTGTTGAACCTAGTTCAGCTTCTGGCCCAGATCTTACAGAACGAGGAATCTTTTACTTTGGAGAAGACCTTTAAGATCCTCAAGTTCAACCATTAAAATGTCTGACTGTGCTTAAAACAGTCCCAGTCCAGTCAAGACCACGCTTAGGAGGCCTCAGCAGTAAGATGAGGCTCTTCCTGAGCCACCAGCAACTCATCAGGAGAAGGTTAGCAATGTGTCCTTTGCTTTCTGCCCAGAAAAGTTCTACTTGATTAAGAGACCTCCACACTTAGAGCCTCCTCATGCTGACTCAGCAGTAAATCCTGACTGAGGTGACCAAGCCTTTAAGATCTCCTAGAGGGACAGAAGCAGAGATCAACCAGCCTTCTTCCCAGCAGAGGTGGTGATCCATCCCTTCCTCAGCAGCAGTCCAGTAATCTGATCATCCTTATGAAACCAAGTGTCTCCATTCCCACTGGATCTACCCAACTTTCCAGGCTGGGGCCACCATGTCTTATCACAGCTTCTCATTCCTGCCTCCAGTGCTTTTAGGATTGGTTTATTGCCTTGCATTTTCTTGCAGAAGTGCTCAAATGCAGAAAGGAATCCTCCCTCCTCCTCATTTTTGATGAACTGATCCTCCTTAGCTCCAGGTACCTCCTCAAAGGCCTTTTCTCCATGTTGTACAGCCCCAAAGAAGGCTCCTGCTCAACACTTATTGATTGCACCTTCAAACTCTTCCAAAAGCACAGGGTTAGGAAGACATGTTACTCATTAACCAGCTTTTCAGCTGTAGCCTTATTTACCTCCTTGTCACATGCCCTGGACAGCAGAGCTATTCAGGAGAAGATGACCTTGGTATTTGGACAAGGAAAAGGGAATTTGATTAGTCTTTTGGCATATTGATCATCCCACCCATGTCTGCAGCCACTGTCAAGTCACGGACACTGCTTAGGTGCTGGTTTAGCTTGAAAGCTTTGCGAGTCCCTTGAGAAACATCCCTGGAAGAAAATCTGAGAGGTTTAGGTTGGAGATGAGGAAGAATTAGTTCCTGGGAAGGGTTGTGAAGGCCTGGCCCAGGCTGCCCAGGGCAGTGGTGCAGTCCCCATCCCTGGAGGGGTTTCCAAGCCCTGGAGATGTGGTGCTGAGGGCCGTGGGTTAGTGGTGACCTGGCAGTGCCGGGGAATGGTTGGACTTGGATGATCTTAATGGTCTTTTCCAGCCTGAAAGAGTCTATGGCTCCATGACTCTGTGAAGCGTGGGGCAGAGCGAGGAGCACACATCCCAACACCTGGAGCGAAGGACTCGTGAAGAGCAGCCTCGCTGGGTGCAGGATTTACCGGAGCGCTGAGCCACAGGGGATGGGGTCAGCGGCCGGGGGCAGAGGAATGCCCCAGCTAATCCTCCCACCCCACCGCCGGCTATTTAGGGAAGCGCTGGCCGTTCGGAGCCGAAGGGGGGGCTCTGTACTCAGCGTCCTGGCATTCCTCCACATCCCAACTGGCTGCTCTCCCAGCCCTGCACCCGCTCCTTCCCGACTGCTCCGGAGCAGCCACGGTAAAACCCAGCCGGGACGGCGGTGGAAGCGACGGGGCAGAGCCTGTGTCCCCCTCCAGCGGGCACGGCACCTGCCTTCAGCTCCGCAGGGAGCTCCACACCTGGCTGGCCCAGCCAGGAGGAGCCTCCGGCCGCTCCTCTGCCTTCCCCGTGCCGTGTGCCGGCGCCGGGAGCGTTGGGATGATCGCTGGAGGAGGCATTCGGAGCCGGTGATCTAAGGAAGCAGCAATGCGAGGAGCTCTGCCAGCCGCGGGCTGCCGCTGAGCGTAAGCCCCGTGAGCGTTGTCATCCCCGGCCAAGGCCGGACGGGGAGAAATGTCCTTGTCCCAGCACGGAGCCTGTAACCCAGCACCCCTGGGGGCATGTGGGTTGTGGCTGGGGACGGGCTGGCTGCCGAGACACCCCGACCGGGGCACACACCTGCTCCCACAGACCCCTCCCCTCCCCAGAGCAGCTGGGGCTGCCCACCCCGGGAACGGGGCTGCTCTAGTGGAGGGAAGGCTCAGGCTGGGGGTGTTGGATTTTGTATTTGCCTGGGTTTCAAGGAAGAAAAACGATTTTTTTGGCTCTCGAGAAGAGCAGCACCAAGGAGACGTGGGTGGCCAACAGCCCACAGCTCCTACTCACCCCTTTTTAGGCCCCAAAACTCCTCAGAAATCATGAACTTTCTGCACCTTCAGCTGCTGCTGCCAGGTTGTGATGGTGTCTAACTCACGAGACAAACTCCACCAGCTGCTACTCCAGAACCTGCACATCCTCTGTCCCCACACGGGAAGGAAGATGGCAGCTCCACACCCACCACCCAGCCCTGCACCCAGCACCCAGCTCCAGGGGTGCCTGCTAGGAGCCAGGGCTCCAGCAGGATGGATGCTGGATGCATGGGATGGAGGGTCCCTGCCTGCAGCACGACAGCTGCCTCTCCTCACTCCTGGGGTTTGTGTTTTCCCAATTGTCTCTACATCTCTGCTGCTTCACAGAGGTTTAGCCACAAATACATCAAAGGAAGAGGGGAATTCCTGTTCCTGGAGCAGAGTGATTTCATTAAAGATGTTTAAATCATTAGAGTGAATCTTGAGCTAAAGCAACAAAGCAAGAAACCTCAAACTATTTCCAACCTCTTAACTGTGGTTTGTGTTTGTTCACTTCACTCATTCCCCTGCAGGAAGGTCTCCTATCAGGGAGCAATCACCAGGACATGCCTGTGCCCCAGCACAGAGGCCTTCTGCAGATGGAGATACCTCGAGGACAAACTTGTGTCCTCCCAAGTGACCCCTGGGAGCTCAGACCCCATCCTAACACTGATGACTCTGCCACAGAACATCCCAGATCCGAGCCAGGAGGCCAGGTCCTGCTGGTGTCTGCACGTGGCTCTTCTGTCCCCTGGCTCTGGTGCTCTTAGCTGAGGAGATTTCGCGCTGCCTGAAGGTTGCAGCTCATCTCTGGCTCTCAGTCCCACACTGCCCTTGGTCATCTGACTCTGGGAAGCTGCTTCTTCACTTTGGTGGCTTCCAGCTCGTCCCTTTGCCCTGCCAAAGAGGAACATCCCGTTCAACACCATGAACTCAGCAGCACCCAAATAGCACAGCGAGTCAGGGGAAGGATGGGCACGGCCCTTGCCGAGGAGACCCCTGGCAGTGCCTCGTCAGGCAGCGCGGCCGTGAGGCGCAGCCGGACGGCTCAGTCCCTTCGGATGATCTTACAGGCAGGGAAGTGAAAAACAAACTGTTCTCTGCCCATAAAAAGCAAAGGGCTCTCAGTGAGGAATCATCGGGGCCAGAGGGCTCTCGCAGCGCACGCAAGCGGTGGGAAACGCTCCCAGGAGGACGTGCTGCTGGGAGCTGGCATCTGGGCTGTGGGCATGAGCCCTAGAACAGGGCTGAGCCCTAGCCCTGGTCCCCTCAAAGGTTTTGCAAAACTGCCTCCAATTCTGCTCCTCTGGCTTCCTGCTCCCTGCAGGAATCCCATTATCCTAGCATGATGAGGGGTGGAAGGGACCTCTGGGGATCAGCCAGTCCAACCTCCTCCTCCAGCAGGGTCACCCACAGCAGCTTGCCCAGGGTCACCTCCAGCTGCCTTGGGAATCTCTCCACACAAGGAGACTCCACAACCTCTCTGGGCAGCCTCGGCCAGGGCTCCAACACCCTCACACCAAACAAGCTTCTGCTCCTGCTCAGCTGCAACCTCCTGGCTTCCAGTTGGTGCCCAGTGCCCCTTGGGCTGTCCCTGGGCACCACTGAGCAGAGTCTGGCCCCAGCCTCTTGCCCCCAGCCTGCAGCTCTTGCTCAGCATGGAGCAGCTCCCCGCTGGGGCTGCTCTTCTCCAGGCTCAGCAGCCCCAGGGCTCTCAGCCTTTCCTCCTGCCAGAGCTGCTCCAGTGCCCTCGGCATCTTCCTAGCCTCTGCTGGACTCTCTCCAGCAGTTCCTTCTCCCTCTGGAACTGGGGAGCCCAGAACTGGAGCCACGACTCCAGCTCTGGCCTCTCTAGGGAGGGGGAGTAGAAGGGGAGAAGAACCTTCCTTCACCTCCTGCTCACACTCTTCTTCATGCAGCCCAGGAGACCGTTGGCCTTCTTGGCCATGAGTGGAAAGCCAAGTTTTCCAGGCAGGAAGAGGAACAGCACCTTGCTAAAGACAGAGCCCACTATGGAACATTGTCCTTTATTAGGTTGGTTAAGGTTGGTATTTGCCAACTGGAAACCCAAGCCCAGCAGTGCCCAGACAGAAACATGTGCTTACGCCGTTCTCCTCACCTTCTGGTGTCTCCTCATGCCACAGATGACTCCACTCTTCCTCCATTTCTGCTGCTCTTCACAGAAATAAGTATTTTCCTCCTTGGCCAACCAAGACCCAGCCTCAGACACCACCAGCACCCCTGAGATCTGTCCTTCTGTCTGGCCCTAGGTTGATCTCCACCACCCTGATGGCTCGCAGGAGCACAGCGAGCTGCCCGCAGAGCCCGGCCAGGGCCTCCAGCAGGGGCTCCATCAGGTCCCGGAGGCCACAGAGAACCTTCAGCAGGAACAGCAGCAGAGGCTGCAGGAGGCTGTTGAACATTGCCTCCAAGAAGGGCTTCAAAATATGATCCCCGATGGCTGTCAGCAAACCAACCAGCAGCACCTGGAGGGGAAGGGGAAGTTTGGGTTAAAATGCTTGGGTTCGATGTGTATTTGCCAGCCTGTGTCACCCTGAGGTGTGTGGGGACCCTGTGACCAGCCAGTCACTCCTCACTCCTCTCAGAGACACCAAAAATGTGGCCAAAGGCAAACATTTCAGTATGGGAGAACTCTGAGAGGGTGAAGAACCTGGAGTTTCTCCTCCAAGTACTGAAGGATTTGGGCATGGAAACGCTCAGTGGAAGAAGAGCAGAAGGTTCATCCTCAGGGCTGTCAGTATCACCTCCCACAGCTGCCTCTCCTTGTCCCCATCCAGCGACCCTAGACTGGGCATATTGGTGGCAGAAAGGTTCCTGGGGTTGAATTTGGGATGCAACCAGTTTTTGGGGAGCAAACCTTCTGGGCTACATCAAACACTCAAGTTTTTTGAGTCCCTCAGCCTCCACCATCAAACATCTTGTGCTTTTGACTTTGGGGCTTGCTCTTCTTTTGAAGAACAAGCCCAACCTCCCCAAAAACACCTCCCCCACCATGATGGGACTGAGCTTTACCAACCCAGAGCTCCTCAAGGCAAATAGAGATGGAAAAAAAAAATCAGCAAGAGATTCAAGAATCATCTGGAAGAGGCTCCCAGAGGTGGGAGAGCTCCAGCTGCTTGTGTCACATCTCTGGGTGGCAGGGAAGCCAGCTCACCTGGACCATGCTCTCCCCAAGGAAGCGAACAAGCTCGATCAGGAAGATGCTGAGCCCATTGAGCAGGAGCCGTGGGGTGGTGAAGGACTCCCTCAGCCTCCTCTGAACCTCCTTCCTGGAGCAGCCACGCAGATGAGACATCAGGAAACTGGAGAAGGATCCACGGAGCTGTGGCACTTCGGAGACACCCTCATGGAGCTCTTGGGTCTCGTGAGCGCTGGAGCATCTCCTACAGCAGCTAGGTATCAACAGGCCTGGAGGTGTTCTCCTGGTGCTGCAGGACGTGGATGATGGTGAGACCCTGAGCTAGGGAGAAGAACCCCTGGAGAAGGAATGGCCTCGTGTTTATCTCCTGTCCCATGCATCCAGGATGGCCAGCTGCTCCAGCATCCCACCATGTCCCACTGGGAGAAGGTCACCAAATGAAGGATCAGAAGGAGCTGGAGGTGCATGCACTACCCAAGGGGGTATCTTTCACCCCCCAGCTAACTAATGACAAATGAATCAGTCATTTGAGGCAGAGAGATGGAGGTGGCAGTGAGGGTTCCCTGCCTGCTAGGTTTTGGGGCTTGTCTGCTTCTACCTGTGCCAAAAACAGGCTGAAGGAGCCCAAAAGTATGACCCTGCCCATCTCCAGAGCTGGCTGGTGGCCAGGGAACTGACAGCTCCGAGATGGTGCCAGCCCAGCTCCGGGAAATCCTATCCAACATCACCCCGGGAGTGGCTCAGGCACCATCGGAGAGCTGAGTGCTCCCTCTCACGGCCACCGGGAGCGAGGTCATCACGGGGAGTGGAATCCTCACCTTGGCTCACACCAGCCCCAGGAGTGCTGCAGGCTTGGGACAGAGTGGCTGGGAAGCTGCTGGGGGAGAAAGACCTGGGGTGTTGGCCAACAGCAGCTGAAGAAGAGGCAGCAGAGTGCCCGGGGGGCAAGAAGGCCAAGAGCATCCTGGCTTGGATCAGCACTAGTGTGGCAGCAGGAGCAGGGCAGGGATTGGCCTCCTGGGCTGGGCACTGGGGAGGCCACAGCTGGAATCCTGGGCTCAGCTTTGGGCTCCTGACTCCCAGAAGGACATAGAGGTGCTGGAGTGTGGCCAGAGAAGGGCAAGGAAGGTGGGGAAGGGTCTAGAGCACAAGTGTTGTGAGGAGCAGCTGAGGGAACTGGGCTTGCTTAGCCTGGAGAAGAGAGCAGATCACAGCGTCCCCTCCCCAGAGCTGACATCCCAGAGCAGTTTCATTTCTCAGCAGCGTGTGGGAAGTCCCCTCCTCCGCCCCTCCACGCCTGATAACCCCAAAACCACAGTTTTTTCCCCACTTTGTCCTCAGTAGAACAGGTGACAGTGAGCAGAGCTGGGGACAGGGACACCCAGCACCAGCACCCGGGGGGCGAACATCCAACCCCTGGCTGGTGGAGTTGGACAGCGATGGAAAAATGGCAATAAAGAAGAGAATAACCCCAGAGCTTCCCAAAATGCAGAGAAGGAGGAGAGAGGAGGGGGCGNTTCACAAACCATCACTTCTGGGTTCCCTTCTCCATAAATCAGCCCTTTCAACTGCTTTCCACCACGAATCACCATTTTTTTGCCCTTTTCTCGGCAAATCACCATTACTGAGCCTCTTTCTCCATAAATCAGCATTTTGGGGCATCTTTCTCCATTTTTGGGTGCCCTTCTCCATAAATCAGCATCCCTGGGCACCTTTCCCCGTGAGTTACCAGTTTTGGGCTCCCTTCTCCCCAAATCTTTGGGTTCCTTCCTCTGTAAGCCAGGGCATTTTGGGTTTCCTTCTCCCTAAATCACCATTTTTGGATGCTTTTCTCCCTAAATCGCCGGTTTTGGGCTCCCTTCTCCACAAACAGGGTTCCCCCACCCCGCGTTTCGCTACCCACAAACACCCCAAGCCCAACACCCCCAGGCTAGGGCTGCTACCCCCCGACCTGTGCCGAACTGCTCCCACCCTACCGCGGGTAGCGACCGCTACCTCTGCGGGGCCGTGGTTCCCGGAGAGGGCGTGGCCTGCGCTGCGCGTGCGCCACCGCCACGCCCATCAGCGCTGTCCCCGCCCCACGCTGCCAGGCAACAGCCAATAAGAAGGAGAGAGGCGGTGAGGGGCGTGGCCGCCCTTAAAGGTGCCGAGGAAGAGGGAGACAGGGGTGGGGACACGCCCCACGGACACGCCCCTCCGTGCGGAAGCGACGAGTTCGGGCACAGGAGTGCGGTGCGGGTGAGTGCCGAGGGAGTGGGCACCGTGGGGTGGGTGCTACGGGGTCATGGAGCATCAGTGGTGGGTGCTGTGGGGTGAGTGCTCCTGGAGCGAGTCCCCAGGAGATGGGTGCTCCTGGGACAGGGGTGCTTCTATGGAGGGTACCGCTGGGGTGGGTGCTGTGGGTGGGTGCCCGTGTGGTGGGTGCTGCCCCCTGTCCGCTCTCGGGGTGTCTCTGGGTGTATCCACATGCGGCCACTTCTGCTTTCGGGACGGGGAGGGGACGGGGGAGGGAGAGGAGCTTCCTCCTGGGCTGGGAGACAGAGAGGAGAGCACCCAGAGGTGCCGTGGGACTGCGGGGGTGGACAGGGACAGGCTTCGCTCACCACTTGTGTCACGATCTGACCAGTCCTCAGCACCTCACACATGTCACAATCTCACCAGTCCTCAGCACCTCACACACGTCATGATCCGAGCAGTCCTCAGCTCGTCACACACATCACAATCTGGCCAGTTCTCAGCTCCACAGAGACAGGTCACAATCTGACCAGTCCTCAGCACCGCACACACATCACGATCTCACCTGTCCTCAGCGCCTCACACATGTCACGATTGGGCCAGTCCTCAGCTCCTCACACACATCACGATCTCACCAGTCCTCAGCTCCCCTCACACATGTCATGATCTCACCAGTCCTCAGCTCCCCTTACACACGTCACGATCTCTCCAGTCCTCAGCTGCTCACACATGTCACGACCTGACCAGTTCTCAGCTCCTCACACATGTCACGATCTGAGCAGTCCTCAGCTGCTCACACACGTAACGACCTGACCAGTTCTCAGCTCCTCACACATGTTACGATCTGAGCAGTCCTCAGCTCCCCTCACACGTCACGATCTCACCAGTCCTTAGCTCCCCTCACACACGTTATGATCTCACCAGTCCTCAGCTGCTCACACACGTCATGATCTGACCAGCCCTGCCCCAATGTGTCCCCACCCTGTTCCCAGGTGCCACCATGAACCCTCCTCCCCGCCGCGTGCGCCTGAAGCCCTGGCTGGTGGCCCAGGTGAGCAGCGGCTGCTACCCAGGGCTGCAGTGGCTGGACCCCGAGCGGCGACGCTTCACCATCCCCTGGAGACATGCCACCCGCCACCCCCCCGGGCCCCAGGATCATGACACCATCTTCAAGGTGATCAGAGGCACGGGGGGACACAAGACGGGGGCAGAGGAGGGACATGGGGAGGTGGGTGCTGGGGTGACAAGGGGAAATGGGGGTCATGGGCTGATGGGGGGTACCCGGGATGGGATGCTAGCGTCGGTGGGTGCCCTGCTGGGGTGCAGGTGGCACCGGGCACTGATCCCCCTTCGCCCCCCAGGCCTGGGCGCAGGAGACAGGCAAGTTCACGGCAGGGGTGGACGAGCCAGACCCTGCCAAGTGGAAGGCAAACTTGCGCTGTGCCCTCAACAAGAGCCGCGAGTTCCGGCTGCTCTTTGACGGCACCAAGGCCACCCCGCTCCAGCCCTACAAGGTCTACGAGCTGTGCGACGGGCCCGAGGGGACAGGTACCACCCGGGACCAAGGGAGGGGGGGGGAGGGGTGGTTTGGGGAGGGCCTTGGGCACCCCATGAAGTCCCTGAACTCCACCACGACCCAGCACCTCTCAAAGCTTCAGCGCCCCACGAGGTCCCAGCACTCCTCAAAGCTCCAGCACCTTATGAATTCCACACATCCCATGAGGTTCCAGCACCCCCTCAACCAGCAGCACCCTGTGAAGCTCCAGCACCCCACAAAGACACAGCACCCCATGAGACCCCAGAACACCACAAGTATCCAGCACCCTGCAAGTGCCCCAACACCCCACAGCTCCCCCAGCACCCCCAAAGCCCCAGCCTATCTCTCCCTTGCAGATGGGGTGGTTGAGGATGACTGCGCCTGTGGTGGGGAGGAAGACATCAACCAGGTACCAATGGGGCGTCAGGGTGGGGAGACCCCTTAGAGCGGGGGACATCTTGGGGGGCTGGAAGTGCGTTCCTATGTCCTCACCCCATAACCACCCTGTTCTCTTCCCTGCAGCTCCAGAAGATGACATCTCTGAGCATCAATGGTGAGTGGGGGGGAGTCAGGTGGGTGAGGGGGACACAGGGTGCACCCACCCGGTGCTTTTGAGGTGCAACGGCCACCTCCTGACACTGCTGTTGTGCCCCAGACACTCAACACAGGGGGGACCTGCTGCCCCCCTACGCCTGGCCCAAGGAGGAGTCCCACTTCAGCAGCGGTTGTCCCCCGGGGCCCTTCGTCCCACCCCCTCCGGTGCTGGGGGGCACCCATGGGACCCCTGAGCTGCCCCCTGCCGCTCTCGCCGAGGTGGGACCTCCCCTGGGCACCCTAGGGCCCTCGGCCGCCTGCCCCGTGGCACCCATGGAGCACGTCATCCCCAACCTGCTCATCAGCCCCCACATGCTGCCACGTAAGGACCGGGCTGGGGGGCGTGGGGCAGCCGTGGGGGCACAGAGGCGTGGGGTGGGCGGGGAGCACCCATGCAATGGGTGAAGGTGGGTGCAGGGTGGGTCAGGGGAGGGGGTGGCCGTGGGGTAGCCACGGGAGTGGGGAGGCTATGGGGTAGCTGGGCGTGGGTGCGAGGTGGCTGTTGGGTGCACGGACAGGGGCGTCCACGGAGAGGCTGGGTGGGGGTGACCACGGCTGCGGGGTGGCTAGATAGGGCTGTCCGCGACACGATCCCTGGCAAGCGCCTCCTCACCTCCGCCTCCCTTCGGCAGTAACCGACCTGGAGCTCAAGTTCCAGTACCGGGGCCGCCAGGTCTCCGTCCTCACCATCAGCAACCCCCACGGCTGCCGCCTCTTCCACAGCAGCCTGGAGCCCACGCAGGAGCAGGTGGAGCTCTTCGGGCCGCTGACGCTGGAGCAGGTCCGGTTCCCCCCCACCGACACCATCCCCAGCGAGAAGCAGCGCTTCTACACTCACCAGCTGCTGGACGTGCTGGACCGCGGGCTCATCCTGGAGCTGCAGGGCCAGGACATCTACGCCATCCGCCTCTGCCAGTGCAAGGTCTTCTGGACGGGACCCTGTGCCCCCCAGGGCACCGGCCCCAACCCCATCGAGAGGGAGAAGAAGACCAAGCTCTTCAGCCTCGAGGGATTTCTCAACGGTGAGAGGAGGAGGCGGCTGTCCCGTGTGCACCCCTCGGGGACACCAGATGGGACGGAAGGGGCAGCTGGCACGGGGGGCAACCAGCTGGGATGGTGGTGGGACAGGCCCCATCCCGCCCTTCACCGTGGCATCGGGCCCTGCAGGCCTCATTCTGTTCCAGAAGGGGCAGAGCACCACCCCACCTCCCTTCGAGATCTTCTTCTGCTTCGGCGAGGAGTGGCCTGACCAGAAGCCCAAGGAGAAGAAGCTGATCATGGTGCAGGTGAGGTGACACCCCCGGCTGCCCCAGGGGGGACACGGGTGGGTGTCCCCACGCCGGCTGACTGCTGGGACCTCTCACAGGTGGTGCCAGTGGTGGCACGGCTGCTGCTGGAGATGTTCTCGGGCGAGTTGTCCTGGTCGGCCGACAGCATCCCCCTGCAGATCTCTCACCCCGACCTCAAGGACAAGATGGTGGAACAGTTCAAGGAGCTCCACCAGCTCTGGCAGAACCAACAGCAGCTCCCACCGGCACCCCCAGAGCCCGGCCCCGTGTCCACCACGCCGTGGGTGCTGCCCCAGTGAGCAGGGGACACGGAGACCAGCAGGGCGCCACCCAACCGGGACCTGCCCCTGGCGCTCCTGCGACTTCAGGGGGAGAACGGCAAGCAGCCAGGGTCCCCAGCGCTGGTGGGGCTGCTGGCACAGGGCAGGGGTGCAGCTTGGGGCACCCAAAGAGGAGAACCAGGCTGGGACAAGGGAGGTTAATTTATTTTTTCTGTTTTTTTTTCCTTTCTGTTTTTTTCACTGTTTTATTGTTCTCGAGGTGGCTCCACACCCCCGGGGGGAACAGCACCCGCTCCAGCCCTGCGCTCACCTCAGCCCTCTCCTCCCCTGAAAGAGACCAAATAAAACCCAAAAGAAAAACAACAACAACAAAAAACAAACTGAAAAGAAGAATAAGAAGGAAAAAAGGAAAACAAAAAGCATTAAAATAGATCTATTTGAACAGTCCAGCCTGGCTGCAGCTTCTCCGGGTGGTGGTGGCCACCAGGCAGGACCCGATGGGTGCGGGGAGGGCAGAGCCTCTGCCTCCATGACCTTCAAACCTCCTGACATCGTTTGGGTCGGGGCTGGGTTTTTTTGTTTGTTTCTTTTTTTGTTTGTGTTTTGTTTTTTTCCATTTCACAGAAAGTTTTCTACTTCTTGCTCTTGTGTTGTTGCCAGGGAAGTCTGTTCCCCTCCAGTGCTTGGTGTCCTGTTGGCTTTGGAGGTCTCTGGGGCTTTTCTTGGGTTTTTTGGGGGGCTTTGGGGTTTTTTTTGTGGTTTGGTTGGGATTTTTGCAGCTCTGTTGGGTTTTTTGGGGCTCTCTTGGTTCCCCCCCCCCCCCCCCCGCCTTGGTTTGTTTTCTCGTTGGGGTAGCCTGGGGCTGGTCAGGAAGCGAATCCACCAGGAATCCTCACGCAGGCGGCACCATCTCTTGAGGCTGGAGCGAGCAGAGCCCTTGGCCACCAGGAACCTTGCTGATTGTGGGACACATTCTTGGTTTTGCTTCGTTTTCTGTCTTCTAATTAAAAGACATTCCTGGGGGGGTGGACAGAGGGGTCAGTCCTTCCCCCCTGCCTCTCCCCTGCAGTGTCACAACCCTGTGGTCCCAGCAGTGTCACCCTAGGGCAGGGTGATGGTCCCCAGAGTCCCCCCCTGGCCCTTACCTGGGAGACAGGAGCTGTGCTGGAGCAGGAGCTATCGGAACAAGCGGGTGAAGTCCCTCAGAGCCCAGCAGACTTGTTTACATTCCTCAGCACTGC
Organism: Galbula dea; assembly: GCA_013399015.1. Lineage (NCBI taxonomy): Eukaryota > Metazoa > Chordata > Aves > Piciformes > Galbulidae > Galbula > Galbula dea. The sequence goes on from VWZX01000718.1 coordinate 65,724, forward strand.
AAAGAAACCCAAGGGGTGACATCGAGGGGACACTGGAACAGGGAGGGTGTCCCCTGCCAAGCAGGGGCAGGTGGTGAGAACTGGGAAGATGGTGTCTCAGCTCCAAGATGTTGGGGCAACCACTGGGACAGAAGGGGCTTGGGAGCCTGTGGGGGGGACGTGTGTGCCACTATGCTGGCGCTTGCCAGGCTGATCCTGGCCACCACGGCAGGTCTGAACAGGCTCTGGAGTTGGAGCTGGTGACTCAGGGCTGAGGAGATGGAGGGTGGGTGGTGGAATGGCTTGGGAAAGCTCCACAGGGCTCTGGCTAGAGCAGAAAAACCAGTTCAGTGATGGAAAAGGCGAGGTGTGCCCTCCAGAACATGGCTTCCTGCAGCCTGTGGTACTGGGAACACCCCAGACAAGCTCTCTGAGGAGATCTGGGGACAGGGGCTGGAGGTGACATCCCACCAGCATGCTCGGCTTTGGGGCTGGCTGGAGGACAACCGCTGGAGAGAGCCTTGGAGGACATCAGGGTGCCAAGGGCCACGTCCCACAGCTGAGCTTGCAGGGGAGACACCTGAGCTGTGGCCATGTGCCACCACCTCTCACCACCCTGGCTCCCGGCCTGCCGCTGGGGCTCCAGCACCACTCACCTTGTGACCTGCTTGTGGAAGTCAGTCAGTTGTTTGTGTGTCACTTGGATGGCTCCTCCTGTTGTCTCCTTTGGTAAACCCTTCAGAGAGTTCTCCAGCCAGCGGCAGAATGTCTGCCGGGAGAAGTGAGAAGCTCAGGACCCAGAGCCAAACCCAGCTCCCACATCCCAGATTTGACTCTGCCCACACCAGCATGGGTCCTGGGGGAAGGCTCTGGGCTCCATCCCTCCCCCAGTACCAGGATGGGTCCTGGGGGAAGGCTCTGGGCTCCAGCCCTGCCCCTGCTCACCGGCCGGTCGATCTGCATGATCTCCCAGAGCACCTCGGCGACGTCGGGCAGGGTGTATGGTGGCAGGCAGAAGCAGCAGGTGTGCAGGAGCTGGTTGACAAGCTGCTGGCCCAGCTGGTTCATCACTTGCCCAATGAGCTCCTTCCGCACCTCAAAGTCTTCCTCGTGCTGCGGGAGGAGGAAGAGGAAGGCAAGGGGTGAGAGGACAGGGACAGGCATCCCTGGGGCTGTTTCAAGGTCGAGCTGGATGGACCCTGGGCAGCCTGGTCTAGCGGAAGGTGTCCCTGCCCGTGGCACAGGGGTGGGACTAGATGAGCTTTAAGGTCCCTTCCCACCTAACCCACTCTATGAGTGAGTCAGCAATGGGGCAGCCCCGGCCACGGCAGCAGGACACCCCTGAGAGGAGGAAGAGCACCCCCAGGAGCAGCCCCACTCACGTCGTTGGCCACCCCGGTGTGGATCAGGTCGCGCAGGAACTTCATGACGCTGCAGTTGGCGTCCCGGTGATCCAGGGTGGTGGCGGCGATGGCCCACTGCAGGATGGGGATCATCACCTGGCTGCGCAGCAGGGTGACAGGGCTGCGCTGGATGAACCTGCTCGGGCAGGGGAGGGACAAACAGACAGATGGACAGACAGAGCTTAGCGGCGCCTCAGGGCCCTCTCCCCCAGCCGTGGGGACGGGAGAGCCCCCGCGGTGCGTGGGGACCCCTCCAGGACGTGTGGTGGCTGGAGTGGCCCGGGGATGGGCGAGCCTGGGTACCTGGCTGCTAGCCGGAAGAGGTCATCCACGGTGTCCGGGTGGTTCTGGAGGCCGTTGGGCTGCTCCAGCAGCTGGAAGGTTGGAATGCACAGCGCCTAGAAGGGTCCTTAGGAGTTAGCTGGGGTGACAGCTCCAACCGCGCTGCCCTCTGCAGGACAGCCAGCATGGTCACACTGCAGAGGGCTGGGGCCTGGCTTCTCCTCCCAACGGCCAAAAGGGCAGCGTTGGGTCTCTCCTCCCAACGGGACGCGTGCCCTGCAGCACCAATCCCTTCCTCAACAACCAGCTCCTCCAGCAAGACCTCACTCGGCAGTTCTGCTTTAACCAAGATCTTCTCCTCCCTGGTTTTATTCACCTAGGCACCAGCTGAAGTGAGAGCAGAGAGCAGCCCAAGTCTGCTGGAAACAGCTCTGCTTCATGCAAACCCTCCAGCCACCCAAGGCAGAGCCTACAGAGGGGAACACACCACGCTGGTGGTGGCTTGGATCAGCACTAGTGAGGCAGCAGAACTAGGGCAGGGATTGTCCTCCTGGGCTGGGCACTGGGGAGGCCACAGCTGGAATCCTGGGCTCAGCTTTGGGCTCCTGACTCCAAGGAGGACACTGAGGTGCTGGAGTGTGTCCAGAGAAGGGCAAGGAAGGTGGAGAAGGGTCTAGAGGACAAGTATGGTGAGGAGGAGCTGAGGGAACTGGGCTTGCTTAGCCTGGAGAAGAGGAGGCTCACGGGAGACTTTCTGGCTCTCTGCAACCCCCTGAGAGGAGGCTGGAGCCAGGTGGGGCTTGGGCTCTTCTCCCAAGGAACATGTGATAGGAGAAGAGGAAACAGCCTCAGGTTGCACCAGGGGAAGTTCAGGTTGGAGATGAGGAACAGTTTCTTGCTGGCAAGGGTTGTGAAGGCCTGGCCCAGGCTGCCCAGGGCAGTGGTGGAGTCACCATCCCTAGAGGGGTTTCCAAGCCTGGAGATGTGGTGCTGAGGGCCAGGGGTTAGTGGTGCCCTGGCAATGCTGGTTAATGGCTGGACTCCATGATCTCAGGTATTTTTTCCCAACCTAGAGAATTCTGCTTCAGACAGACAAGAACCCAACCCTCTGGCTCTCAGCCCTCACCTGCAGCATGTCCAGCAGTCCCTGCCTGCAGCCCTCCTCCATGCCATACTCATCCACCAAGATGCTGCCCAGGTAGAGGAAACAGGAGTGCTGGTGTGCCTGGTACACATTCACCATCTGTGAGGAGACACACACTGCCTGGCACCACGACCACTGCTGCCAGGCCACCACAAACACTGGCCAGGGACACTGCCTGCTGATCTGCCTGACAGTCCCACCATCCCCCCGAGAAAGGGCTGCTCTTGGAATGTTCTGAGACAGTGGGCAGGAGACACCCTGAGGTACTTGCTCCTTGACCAGCAGTTCGAGGGAGGTTCTTCTCCACCTCTGCTCTCCCCTAGGGAGGCCACACCTGGAGTCCTGGCTCCAGTTCTGGGCTCCCCAGGTCAAGACACACAAGGAACTGTCGGAGAGAGTCCATAGGAGGCTAGGAGGATGCTGAGGGCACTGGAGCAGCTCTGGCAGGAGGAAAGGCTGAGAGCCCTGGGGCTGCTGAGCCTGGAGAAGAGCAGCCCCACAGGGGAGCTGTTCAATGCCCAGCAAGAGCTGAAGGCTGGGGGCAAGAGGCTGGGGCCAGACTCTGCTCAGTGGTGCCCAGGGACAGCCCAAGGGGCACTGGGCACAAACTGGAAGCCAGGAGGTTGCAGCTGAGCAGGAGGAGAAGCTTGTTTGGTGTGAGGGTTTTGGAGCCCTGGCCCAGGGTGCCCAGAGAGGCTGTGGAGTCTCCTCCTGGGGAGAGATTCCAGGCCCAGCTGGAGGTGACCCTGGGCAAGCTGCTGTGGGTGACCCTGCTGGAGCAGGGGGTTAGGCTGGATGACCCTCAGAGGCCCCTTCCAGCCCTCACCATGCTGGGATAATGGGATAATCTAATTACAGATACAACCAAGGGCTCTCACATCCTACAGCTCCTCCCTGCAGTTCCAAGGCTGCTCTCTCCTCCCGAGGGTTTAAGGGAGAAGTCACCAGACCCTGGGCATTCACCACAGCACCAGCTGCTGCCTGGCAGCTGCCCACCAGCCAGCCCTGCCTGCTGAGGTGCCCCAGGCGAGTCTCCAGCCCCAGCTGCCAGGCCTGGCTGGAGGGGGGGTGGTGGCTCCATACCTGGGTGACGAGAGGCTGCAGCAGAGCAGCAGAGCCTTTGCCCACGCAGCGCACAGCGAAGCGCAGGCACCGGCAGCACCGCTCCACGATCCGGTTGTCGGCACTGTGTTTGTTCAGGGTCTCTGACAGCACAGGCCAGATCTGAGGAGGGGCAGGGAGACAAGGGGTTACAGCTGGACCCAAGGACACAGCGAAGTCCAGCACAGCATCACCCTCCTCTCCCAAAGCCACTCCCAGCCCTGGAGTGGCAGAGAGGTGCCATTTGGGTCCCTACGCCCAGAGGCACCCACATGAGGGATGTAAATGAACTTTCTGGAGGAGTCAATCAGCTTCCTGTGGGAGAGCAGAGCTCAGAGTGGCCTCACACCTCTGCCTCACCTCTGCAAACATCACAGGGACAGAGAGCTTCAAGCACACCTGGGACATCTCCAGAACCAGGTCCCTTTTCAGGGGGGTCTGCAGCCCCAAATGCCCCCTCCAGACCCACACAGCCCCAGGAAGAGGTGCTGTTGGACACAGGGATCTGCTGAGCAGCTGGGACTGTGTCTGAGCCAAGACCCACACCAGTCCCCTCCCCTCCCCAAATCCAGACCTGCTGGCACTGACCTCCTGAATGACTTTTTGGCACGGATGGATCTGTCCGTTTTCTACGATGGGGTTGGTGTGTCTGGGAAGGGCAGCAAAGGGTTAACAGTGTCTTGGGGTTAAACCCAGGGAAAGGGGATTGGGAAGGGGACCCAAAAGTGCCTCAGGAGGGCTGAGGGGCCTTGGACTTGGTGAAGCAGCAGCTCCCAGCTTGTTCCTCTTGGGGCCAGGGGGAAACAAGCTGTCACTGATGTGGTTTTCAGTCTCTGGCGAGCGACTGAGTCCCAAGGCCCCAGCAGAGGCTGCCCCAGCCCCTCCCTCCTCACCTAAATATGACAGCGAGCCGATCCAGGGGCACAGTCGGGTCTGAGGAGAGGCCATTGCTAGGCTCCTGGGAGAGCAGCTACAACACAAGGGAAAACAAAGGGATTTCAGAAGTGGGGGCAGCCCTGGTGCTGATAAACCACTGCCTGAAGAAGGCCCCAGGATCTCCTCCAACCCTGCCCAGGACCGAGGCAGGGCCTAGCTTCAGCCACACACACATGGGTTACTCTGAAAGCTTCTCTTTTTGTCTCCTCCACATTCAGAGGTTCTCCTCCCCCTGTCCTCAGCTCTGAGGACATCACATCTGGAGTCCTGGCTCCAGTTCTGAGCTCCCCAGAAGAGAGACAAGGAACTACTGGAGAGAGTCCACTGGAGGCTAGGGAGATGCTGAGGGCACTGGAGCATCTCTGGCAGGAGGAAAGCCTGAGAGCCCTGGGGCTGGGGCTTTAGCAGGAGAGTTGGACTAGGTGATCCCCAGAGGTCTTGTCCCAACCCCAGCACAGTGGGATTCTGGGACACAGTTACTGCAGCAGATAAAGCCACCAGACCAAGACAGGGCCACAGCAGCTTGATGGCCTCTGACCTGCCCCATTCAAAGCAGGACAAGGAGCACATCCCAGCACATACCTTCTTCAGCGCCATCACTTGTACAGCACAGAGCTCGCTGAGGCACTCTGCTATCTTCTCCAAGGGGAGCCTGGCAAGGACCAAGGCTGTCCCTGAAAGGCAAGAGGAGAAGGTTTCAGGTGCAGGAATGCAGCGTGGGAATGTGGTGGGTGCAAGACAAACACGAGTGAGGTTCCCAAACAGGCCTGGTGTGCTGGGCACAGCTTGGGGGCAAGGGCAGGGACCTGCTCCCTGAGACTGGGAGATGTTTCTCTGCTGCTGGAAGCCAACTCCTGGGTTAAACCAGACACCAAAATACTTTCTGTGGGGCAGGAAGGAGGAAGGAATGATCTACAGAGATGATCTAGAGGTAGAGGGACATCGTGAGTGCATCTGGGCCTCCCACGGTCCCTGCAGCATCCTCATCCCTGCCCAGCAAGGTCACGAGGTGTGAGGAAGCTTCCTTCCACCCACGGCTGGGGCATTTGAGAGCTCCCACACTGAAGACGAAGAGGAGCTGGAGCTGCTCCCTGCTGCTATAGCACAGCAAAGGCAAGAGAAGCACAGTCCCTATGCTGGAGGTGCCACCACATTTCTAGCTCAGAGGAGGGATGGAGACAGGCTATAAACCCAGACAGGATCTCTCTACCTCCTGCAAGCTCTGGAGAAGGCTTCAAAGGTGGACATGTGCCTCAGGGCAAAGCAGGACGCTCTTGTCTGGGAAAGCCCCTGTGAGAATGGGGTCGAAGCAGCCACGGGGAGGGACCCCACCTCCCGGGAGCCCAGCAGGGGCTGCCCCTCACACACCTTTCAGGAGCCCGACGGCAGCCTCGGGCGAGAGCGTGAAGGAGTCGAGGGAGCGGGCGATCTCCAGCAGCCCGCTGAAGTGCTGCGCCATGTGGTCCCGGCACACCGAGCAGATGTTGTGGATGGCCTTGGCCGCCACCGAGGCCAGCCGCCTGTCGCACAGCCCCTTCATCAGGTAACCCAGCACGGGGTCTGCAGAGGAGAAACTGGGGTGAGGAGGAGTGCTGGGCTGAGGGGGCAGCAGGGCAGAGAGGGGCTGGGCTGGCAGCAGAGACTCACCCAGGAACTGGGGGTTCCTGTCCACCACCTCGCTCATCTCTCCCACCAGCTCGATGCTGGTGTAGCGCACGGCAGTGTGCACCGACTCCGGGAGCCGAACCACCCCCTCCAGAACCTCCACCAGCGTGGGGTTGTTCTCCCTGAGGGGGGAAAGCAGCCAAGATTAGCTCTCAGGTGGCTCCCAGAGTGTTTCCATTGCTTTTGATGATGATCAGCTCCTCCTGTCACTCTAAATCACGCAGACCCTGCAGCCATGGTGTGCTGGGTACAGTCACAGGGTCACAGAGTTGTTTAGGTTGGGAAAGACCGTTGAGATCGTTGAGTCCAGCCATTCCCCAGCACTGCCACGTCACGACTGACCCATGGCCCTCGGCACCACATCTCCAGGGCCTGGAAACCCCTCCAGGGATGGGGACTGCACCACTGAGTCAAGCCAGAGCCTCATGGGCCAGGGTGGTGGGAACAGCATCTCCTGTGCCCCCCAGCAAGGCCTCGAGAGGTTCGCACTCTCAGAAGCAAAGGAGAAAGGAAACTCGAAGATAAAAGGCAGCAGGAGCAGCCTCAACACAGATCACAGGAGCATAAAGCAAGGGTGGTGACTCCCCCAGGCTCCTGGGAAGGCAGGCAGTGTTCCCAGCCCAGGGAAGGCTGAAAGGGCTGTCCCACCACATCAGCACAGCTGTCAGCATGCAGGAGAGCATGCCCTGCTCTCACTGCCCTGCACAGCACCTGCCAGTGCTTCCACTGCCACCAACCAGGGAGGAAAGGCACTTCCAAAAAGGGATTTAAGCTTCCCTACAGATTTCTGGGAACATGCTACCTGGAGGTGGAGGGATCTGGATGGGGAAGGATCCCCCAATAACCACAGAGGCAAAAACTCTTTGCTTTCAGAAGATAAAGCGAGGGGAAACAAAGCCTGACCCTGTTTCCCTAGGGCTGAACTCAAATCTGTGCTATTAAACCTAGTCACACTAGGGATAAGGAAGAAATGTTTTGCACTGAGGGTGCTGAGAGCCCAGGCTGCCCAGAGAGGTGGGAGATGTCCCAGACCTGGAACCATCCCAGCTCAGGTTGTTTGGGCTCTGAGCAACCTGCTCTAGTTGGGGATGTCCCTGCTGGCTGCAGGGGTTGGACTAGATGATCTTCAAAGTCCCTTCTGACACAAACCACTATAATTCTATGAAAGTACCCAGGCAGGCAGAAGAGAAGGTCTGGCTGCTTCACAGTCTCAGCTCTGCCCTGGACCCATATCCTGGCCAGGAAGTGGAGAGCTGAGCCCTAGGGCAGCAGGACTGCTCCAGCAGCAATGTCTACTGTGCTGCTGCACTACAGACCATGTATGCTGAGGACTATCTGGAATAAAACATGTTTGTTAAACACTTCTGTCTGGGAAAGCACATTCCTAGGAATATCTCTGGCATATTCAGAGTGTCGCTACTCTGTGAGGCAGCAGCTGAGCCCAGAGCCCTCCCAGACAGGAGCAGGATGATCAGCACTCACTGGTCAACACTCTTGGCTATGGAGGCCATGATGAAGAGGACAGCTTCTGTCACCTCCCAGGGGGGATTCCCATCCTTCAGAGTGGCATAAAGCTGCAAGGAAGAGAAGCAGTGACAAACAGTGAGAAAGCCAGCTCCTGTGGGCAGGAGTCCCACCCTGCCAGATCCCCACCCGCCCCTCACCTCCTCCCACACACCTGGAATACCAGACTCCAGGTGAGGACCCACAGGAAGCCTCCTGTGCCACAGACCACCCTGCAGTTTGGGGCACAGAGTACCCTCCCCCAGCCTGAGCCCCCCTGCTTCTCCCAGAACAGGCCCCACCACCTGCTCCAAGACACAGCTGCATCCTCCTGCAAGAGGAGATGATGTCTGTGACCTCCCCTCCAGTCTGAAGCCACCAAGGCTTAGTTGCCCCCCACATGGCCAGAGGCCCTGCGATGCTCCTGTGAACCCACCTGGGCAAAGCACTCCACCGAGCCCACCAAGAAGATCAGGTCCTTCACCAGGTCTGAGACCCGCATTCGGAACTCCCCAAAGTCATCTGTCTCCTCTGGGACACCCTCCTAAGAGAGGAGGGAGAGGGAACAAGGGTGGGAGCAGCTCAGAGAAATCTGGGTTCCCTCCACCCCCAGCTAGGAGAGGAGTGACTCTGGTTTAGAGCAGAGATCCTTCACCCCTGCCCTCCTCTCCTGGACAACACTGGGCACTCCTGTCCCAACAGGGAGATGAAGAGATGGAATCAAGGGGATAGGAGCTGAGTGGAGATGGGAGAAGGAGAAAGCATCCCAGACTTCAAGGAGGAAGATGACAACACGGCTGCTGAGCTGGGTGAGCTTTACTCTAACACAAACACCCTCCAGCAGGGAATGAGGTGTCTTTCTATAGCTCTCAAAACAAGAATCACCCAGGGAGAGGCAGGAGAGGGTCACCCTGCAGCAGCCACACAGCAGAGAGCACTGACTTCATTAAGAGCTTTAACAGAGCAGTTTTAATTCTCCTCTCTGCAACTGCAGAGTCCTACAGCCATGGGGAGCCAGCAGCCTGCAGCAGGGAGGACAGGCACGTAGAATCACAGAACCACAGAGTGGTTTGGGTTGGAAGGAACCCCCCCAGCGCTGCCCCCAGAGGAGCCAAAGCAAAGGCAGCCTTACGTGGTCCGAGTCGAGCTGGCAGTGCCTGGCCAGGGCGTGCAGGAGGCGCTGGATGTAGGCCTTGAAGATGCTGTGGATAACAGCATCATCTGTCTTGTACAGGTGCTCCCCCAGCCTGTACCAGAAGTTAAAGGAAATTTCTACCACCTGTTCAGAAAGAAAGAGCCAGAATCTTGTTAGCAACCAAGCAGTTCTCTGCCCACCCTGCTGAGCCCCTGCCAGCACGGTGAGGCACCACTGACTCAGTGATGAAACGTGGCTGCCCAGAGAGGTGGGAGATGTCCCAGCCCTGGAACCATCCCAGCTCACGTTGTTTGGGCTCTGAGCAACCTGCTCTGGCTGGGGATGTCCCTGTTGGCTGCAGGGGGTTGGACTAGATGACCTTAACAGGCCCCTTCTGACCCAAGCCAGTCTGTGACTGCTTGATTCTGTAAGATCTAGAGAGAGAACCTCCATCTGCTGAGCACAGGCACTAGTCAAGCAGGGATCAGCTACTGGGACCTAAATAACAGTTTTGGTCGAGAGGAGACCACATCTTAAACACAATGTTCTGTCTTTAAGGGAGGATCCTCAGGGAGCTTTGATGCCCAACAGCATTTCAATTACTTGGAGGGCAAATTCACCACAGACTACACTGCAGAGCTTAACTGAAGTTGAACATCTTCAGCTGAACACATGGAAAGGAGCTAGGAGAGGCTTTCAGAGGAGCACTGGCTGTCTCACACACCCAAGGCAGCAGGACTTGTGCACCTAAGCCAGATTCCACCCCACCACCACAGAGTAGACACTGCAAGGGCAGCAGCCCACAGGAAGTGAAGTTTCCTGACCACATGGCAATGCAAGATGAAACGTTTTTCCCCTGAGCCAGCTCTAGATGGGTGAAATCTGGACATGGGGGTGAAGAACAGGAGAAAGCCTCTCTCACCTCATACTGTGGGTGACCTGCACAGATCAGCAGCAGCTCCAGGGTCCTCAGGTCACCCAGCCCTTGGCCTGGTGTGCACACGATCTTATCTAGGAACGTCTCACACAGCTCGGTGAACACACGGCAGTAATTGAGCACCCTGGAGGGGAGAGACAGCCAGATCCTCCATGGGGGCCCAGACAGCCCAGCACAGGAGAGGTTTGGCCCAGGCAGGTCTTGTCTCAGGCCAAGAAACTTCTGCTTTAGCTTTCCATCAGCAGTTGGGCAACGCTGAAAGAGAGGAACTGCAGAAGGAGGTGCAAAGACTGGCTTCTGATCAGCAAGCCTTATGAGAGGATCAATTCTCCACACATCTGAGGACACTTCTCCAAACCACAGCACTGGGTGAGGAGGCACAGGATGCTGGCTACAAAGCAGCTCCAGGAAGGTGCTGTGTTTCAGCAGACAAGAGTGGAGGTCCCACTGCCTGCACAGGGCACAGCACCAGGGGGAAACCCAGACAAAGCAACCCAGGGGCTGAGGTGGGTTTTGGAAGCTTTGCTCTGCTTTAAGGTTGCAGATCCAGAGAGAAGAGAGAACATCCCAGAGCCACAGCAGGGTGTGATGGAGCAAGCACCACACCAAGGATTGCTCTGACCAACCTCAGATCAGGGATTTGGAGAAGTCACTGTCCATAGCCAGTGTCAAGTCACGAGCCATTAGTCCTGGGCTTTTGTTTTAGTACCCCTGTTAGAAGAGGTTTAAGAACTCCTGTGTTGCAGCAAACACCACCTCAAGCCTGCCCTAAAGACAAGGGTGAGTTCCCCACAGAGATTTTGGGGTTTTACCCCCAGCTCTCCTCATCCTTTATCCCTGACACATTGTGCTGATGTCCTGAGCCACTCCACTGGCCGTTGGTTACAGCCAAAATCCCTGTGCTGGCTCTGTGCCTGTCCTTGGCAGGGGCTGGCACTGCTTTGGCTTCTGGTAAATCATCATTTGACCTCTGCTCTGGCAACACGTCAGCTGCACCTCAAGACATTCCCTTGTGCTTTGCCCACGGCAAGGCAGATGCTGGGTCCCAGCAAGCCAAGCCCGGTGCCAAGCCTAACCCTCTGCCAAAGCCTGAGCTGAGCCCACAAGGGCACAGAAGTCACTTCCTCACTGCTGTTCACTCCCATAATACATAATTTGCATAAGAGCTCAGAGCACCACACGGCAGCACCACAGGTGCCACAGCTAACCGTGCACAGACACCGGGACAGTTAACCCCTGCACCTCTCCTGCCTCTGCAGGCACAGCCACGGCTGGAGCTCTCTTACTTGTCGAGGTCCTCCCGAGCTACAGCCATGTGGTAGGCACTCTCGAGGGTGAGGACGCCCTGGAAGAGCTGCAGGGCCAGGGGCAGGTTGGTCTCCACGTTCTCGATGGCGTAGAGGGCTGAGCACACGCAGTCTGACGCCGCCTCGTGCAGGTTGGAGGAGGTCTTGTCTTGTTGCTGCCAGGAGTGAGAAGCAGAAGAGCCTGGTGATTATGTGTCAAAGGAGATGGGAATGGCAAAACTGAAATGGGTTGCTCCTGAAAGAAGAGAGGCTTTGGAGTGGTTCTGCAAGCAACAGAGCCTGTGCTGGTTCAGCACGGCAGAGGGGAGGTCAGGTCAGCACAGAGCCTGCTCAGCAGGAACCCCCCAGCCCTCCCTGGGACACACCAACACAGCAACAAAATGCAGAGGGAAAGAAAAGGAGGGGTTTCCAGGATGTGATGTGGTGCTGAGGGCCATGGTGCAGCAGTGACCTGGCAGTGCTGGGCTAACAGCTGCCCTGGATGGTCTTGAGGATCTCTCCCTAGCACAGGGGTTCTGTGCCTCTGAGATCCATGTTCACAGGGGCTGTGGCAGGCTGGGTTACCATCAGCTTCAATGGCTCCCCTGGAGTAGTTAAGGAAGGAGACAAGAGCAGCATACTAAGGAGGAGAAGGAGGAGGAGGGAGTGAACAGCAAAGCACAGAGAGGAAACAAAGGAGCAGCAGCTCCTTGTGTCCTTTCACATTGCAACACGTTTGGGAAATGTTTTTCCAGTGGTTTCGGATCTCAGATGGTTTGGCAAACAATCCACAGTCCCATGTGAAGGTGCAAGAGGGAGGAGAAATGACAATGAACCACTCCAAGTGGTCTTAACACGCTGAAATGGTTACTGAGGAGAACACCCTGCCCTGGAGGACAGGGGCTTGCTCAGGAGCTGGGCCCTGCAGGAACATCATCTGTTCCTCCTCCCCCTGAAGGGGATCCCTCATCTGCAGCTGTCACTAAACCAGCTCCAGGGAGCAGATGCTAATGAGGGATCCCAATTAACACCAGGAGGAGGAACAGACAATTCCTGCACTGGGTCACAGGTCCAGGCAGTGCTGCAGCAGAATCCTCTGGGAGTTCCTCCCCTCAGTTTCTGCAGCTCCAGCTCCTGCTCTCCCTGGTGCAGCCATGGGGATTCTCCTCACCAACTTGTTCCAGCCTCTGCAGCTCTCCCACATTAGACAGGGCAAAAAAACCCCACCCCAGTGACAGCCAGCAGCCAGGGCCAGCCCACACTGCAGAGCTCCTCAAGGGAACCAGAGGCTTCCTGTTCCAGGAACTCACCTCCCACACCTCCGTGCCTCTTGGACTTGAGCATGGCCCCACCCCTGCGGCCAGAGCCCACCACCACCTCACCTCCCAAGGAAACTCACCAGCACCTCGAAGAGCAGGGACAGTAACTTGCTGTTGGCCATGAAGGTGCTGTCCAGGACCCCCAGGTTGAACCAGCTCCCCAGGCACCTGAAGATCTTGATGAGCATCTTCTCATCATTGCCTGCCTTCTCCACACAGGTCATCTGTGGACAGGGAAGAGCCACTCAGGATCCAGCTCCAGTGTGGAATCTCACAGGTAAAACAATCCATCCTGTTTGGAAAGTCACCTGGAGCCTCTACCACTAGCACCAAGAGCTCCCTGAGGACACCTTAGGAAGACAGAGGGGGGCTGGGACAGCCAGCAGTGACCCCCCCAAGGGGAAGGCATCACTTTCAGTGATCAGCAGCATTACTGGGTCTACATGGAAGCAGCAGAAGACACCTGAGGATGTCCACACCAGCAGACAGGACTTCTGTGTCTGCCTAGGGCCACCATGCCCCCACAGTGACTCTGTAATGCAGAACATGATGTTTCTGCAGGCATCCTCTCAAAGGCCAGGTGAAGCACACTCAGGAAAGCAGACTGCTCCCAACACCCCTGTCCCCAGGTAGAGCAGCCCTGGCCCTGCTGAGATGTACAGGCAGAGCCAAAAACCTCTCAGTCAGCTTCAGCTGTGGCTACAGAAGCAAGAAGAGAGTCAGTCATCCCTAGCCCACCAGTCTTCTGCAGGATCCTGTCTCAGACTGGTGAGGAACAGACACAATGGTTTCCTATGTGATAAACCCCCAGAGTCACATCCCCCAGCACACAACAAGGGCTGCCAAAGAGAAGCTCAGGCCTGAGGTTCAGACCAATGCCAAAAGCCAGGCTGAGGACAGCAGTGTCAGAGGTGAGATCCCTTATTTGCAGTGGTGGCCAACACTGCTGCTGCACCCCAGCACCCACAGCAGCAAATCCCACACCAAAGGGAGCCAGGACCTCGCTGGGCTGAGGGGAAGGAGCAGGTGGACAGGCAGCACCTGGAGAAGGATCCCTGACTCCCTTCTCTCCTAGACTGGCCAAGCAACCCTGTGCAGGAGAGCTTCCAGAGAGCCTCACTCCCCCCCTGACACTTCAGAGCTGAAGGCAGGGCATTGTACCTCACAGAAGCACAGAACCTTCAAGGCTGGAGAAGACCTCCAAGATCTAGTCCAGCTGTTAACCCAACACTGCCAGGCCACTAACTCACGTCACCAAGAGCCATGTTCACACATTCTGTGAGCCCTGCAGGGAGGGTGACCCCACCAGAGCCCTGGGCAGCCTGGCCAATGCCTGGCCACTCCTTCACTCCTCAGCACAGCCTCTGGGGAACCACTTCAAAGCCATTTTGCAACTCAAGAAAGTGACTTCAGCACTTCAGTCCTAAGGAGAAGATTTCATTGTGCTCTTCAGGCAGGTGCTCGGAACACCCAGTGCTGGGCTACAGCAGGAAAGCTCCAGGCAGATGCAGAAGCCTGAACAAAGTCTCACAGAGAGCTGCCTCCGAGCCCTGGAGACCCGGCCCCGGCTCCGGCTCCGGCCGGGCTCCGGCAGGGAGATGTCACCTGTCTCACCGATGTGACAGCCTGGCTTCCCCAGACAGCCCAGGGACAGCGCCCAGGGCAGCAGAGGGCTCACAGGGATAGCACGGCACAGGGAGAAGGTGAAAGGAGCTTCGGAAGGAGGGAGGAGTCGCTCAGCCACGGAGCCAAGCCAAAGAGCAGAGCTGGGCTCCCCCGACGGCTGCGCTGGGAACGGCATGGGGCTGGCAGGGACAAACAGCGCCGGGAGCAGCCTCCTCAGGCACAGCCCGAGCTGCCACTCAGCACAGGGCACAGCCTGACTCTCTGTCCCCATACAGAAAAGGAGAGGAAAAGCCTCGAGTTGTGCCAGGGAGGTTCAGGTTGGAGATGAGGAACAGTTTGTTCCCGGGAAGAGTTGTGAAGGCCTGGGCCAGGCTGCCCAGGGCAGTGGTGCAGTCCCCATCCCTGGAGGAGTTTCAAAGCCCTGGAGCTGTGGTGCTGAGGGCCATGGCTCAGTGGTGACCTGGCAGTGCTGGGGAATGGCTGGGCTCCATGATCTTAGAGGTCTCTCCCAACCAAAAATATTCTGTGATTCTATGACCTTCTTGTAACATAGAGACAGAGATGTGTGTGAACCTAGAGATGGGCCAGAGACCCCATGGGAAATAATGTCTTAACCCTCAAATGACCCCAAACTACCCCAGGCTGTGCAGGAATCCAGCCCCACCCAACTACACGGCCATCAGTCCAGAGACTAAAGACCCTTGCTGAACCTAAAGTACCGGGAAACAAGTGGCCACACTCTGCACCCCCAGTGAAGTGCTGCCATGGACAGGCCAGCTGAGAGGCTGAGAAAATCATTGTGTCCCCATAACTAGCTCCATTTCCAGGCAGTGCTGGCCACAGGAGCCTGGCTGTGGCTCTCATCTGCCTGGAACCGAGAGACTTAAAACCAGCTGGCTCCAGCTGCCTGCCATGGTCAGGCTCAACCTGCAATAGTCTGGATCGGTGATGTGGAAGGGGAGGAGCAGCTGCAGGATGTTCTGGAGCTGCTGAGCAGGGCCTGGCCCCTGCTGGTCTCCTCACCAGCAGGGAGATGACCGTGCTGGAGTAGTAGGCCAGGTCCTCGATGATCTCGGTGCGGCGGTTGGCGCCGATGCGCAGGGAGCGGCTGTGCACCTCCTCGGGCAGCACCGTCAGGATCTCCAGCAGGAAGGGCAGGGAGGTGACATCGTTGCTGTACCTGGAGCAGGGAGGAAGGGCAGGGCTTGCTGTCACTCCCCCTGCCGTGTTCTCCCCAGGGTGGTGAACGTGGAGCAGGGAGAGCAGCATCCCACAGGAGCTGGGGATCGCTGCCCCGGGGACACCCAGCAGCAGCCATCTGACCCTGCAGAGGCTGCTAAAGCTGGGAGGGCTGAGAGAGCAGCACAGAACAAAGACAGGGATGAGGAAAAGTGCTGAGGCTCAGAGAGTGCATGGCCTCTCTTACCCAGAGGCCCAGGCAACCAGTCCCACCTCTCCCTGTCCTGCTCCAGTCCCACCTCTCTCCCCGCCCTGCCCCAGTCCCACCTCTCCCTGTCCTGCTCCAACACACCATAAATTCTTAATCAGGACAGAGAACCTCTCCTATCCCCAGGCCCTCTGCTGCCTTTCTGGAGCACACAGGGCCACCCACCCCACATTTACCCCAGGGACAATTTAACAAGACAAACAACCACTTACTTTTCCACCAGTGTCTGCACACAGCCTTTCCAAGAAGCCATCTGCAGGGCAAGGTCTGCTATTGCTAAAGCAAGCTGGGAGGGGAGGAGGAGAAGAAAACACAGAGCTAAGAGTGGGGACTGAGGAAATCTGCTCAACAACAGCAGAGAAAGGTGCTGTGAGCATCACAGCTGAGCCCAGCAGGTCTGCAAGGGAACTCCTGGATGAATTCACAACTCCAGACTGAACTCACAAAATAAGGAGGGAGTCTTAGACTAGAGAGAAGGAAGAAGGTTTTGATGCTGAGGGTGGTGAGACCCTGGCCTACATTGCCAGGTGGTTGTGAGGAGCAGCTGAGGGAACTGGGCTTCCTTAGCCTGATGAAGAGGAGGCTCAGGGGAGACCTTCTGGCTCTCTGCAGCTCTCTGAGAGGAGGCTGGAGCCAGGTGGGGCTTGGGCTCTTCTCCCCAGGAACAAGTGACAGGACAAGAGGAAACAGCCTCAGGTTGTGCCAGGGGAGGTTTAGGTTGGAGATGAGGAACAGTTTCTTGATGGCAAGGGTTGTTGGGGCCTGGCCCAGGCTGCCCAGGGCAGTGGTGCAGTCCCCATCCCTGGAGGGGTTTCCAAGCCCTGGAGATGTGGTGCTGAGGGCCAGGGGGCAGTGGTGACCTGGCAGTGGCAGTTAACAGTTGGACTCCATGATCTTAGAGGTCTCTTCCAATCCCAAACAACTCAGTGGTTCCATGCTAAGTGGCCCAGGCTCTGCTGCTGGGAACAGCCTCAGCCCTCCAGAGCAGCTCCTCCCGCTCTGCTCAGCACCCACCTGGGTGACGATGACCGGGGACAGGTCCTTCAAGTTCTGGATGTGGGAGAGCAGGGAGTCCCTCAGGGAGGCATGGGAGTCCGTGGGGAGCTCGTAGAAGGAGGTCTGGATCTTCATCTTC
Source organism: Galbula dea (assembly GCA_013399015.1). Taxonomy (NCBI): domain Eukaryota; kingdom Metazoa; phylum Chordata; class Aves; order Piciformes; family Galbulidae; genus Galbula; species Galbula dea. The sequence goes on from VWZX01000718.1 coordinate 82,622, forward strand.
ATGGTCTGTGCTGCGAAGTAGCAGGACTCCACATCCTGGTGGATCTGCAGCAGCTGGTCTGAGATCTCCCAGGCATGCACCTGCAGGCAGAGCACAGCATGGGCAGGGGCAGGGCAGGAACGGGGGCAGCCTGAGCAGGCACCAGCAGGTCAGAGCCCCCCAGCTGAAAACACCCCCTCTGCCCCCAGACAATCCCCTCACTTTCAGGAGGAGACCCCTGCCATGCTGCCCTCACAGCTCAGGCTGCAGGGGCTGGCTGAAGGAGCCAGGGCTGTGACACCCAGGCAGGGAGCTGAAGGAGCAGCACAGACCTGACACCAGAGGAGCTGCTCACGGCCTCAGCCACCACAAACCCCTGTGGGGAGCAGAGCAGAGAGGGGACCCAGTGCCTGTTCTTGCAGTACAGAACAACAGAAGAAGCTGCTTTGGGCTAAGGTAGGCAACTGCTGTCAGAGAGCCCAGCAGGGACACATGGAAGGAAGAGGGTGGGATACAGGCCTCCCTGCATCAGAATAATAACAGGTGATTGCAGTCCCCAAACCCATCTAGGAGTAGACACAGGGACTGGTAACTACAGATCCCACCACAAAGCATGGGAAAGCCCAAGCTGAGAGCCCCAGCTCTGCCACAGCAGGGATAATCCAAGTGTCTGGGAGTCACCAACCCAACAAAGGCAGCGGAATTACTCATGGGTCTGTGGTCACCACTGCCTGGCAGGGCTCAGGGAAGCTGCCTGTGAGCCCAAAACTCTCTGCAGGGGAGGCAGCAATGCCAGAAAGCTCTTCCAGGGCTGAAATGAGTTGGCTTCTGCCCTCAGACAGCTCCAGCCATCACTACCTGGGCAGCAATGGTTCTACAGGGAAACACTCCCTCCAGGGGTATTTGTCAGTATCACTGGGACTTCTGACAACAGAGTGCTCCCAACATGTTCAAAGAGAAGGATTTAGGCTCCACTGTTGACAGCAAAGTGCCCCAAAAGGCAAGTGAAGAGCATCCTCCAGACCAGCAGTGCCTGTGGGAAGGAAGACAATGCACCAGCACCACCAGAGTGCACACAAACTGCCTCAGGTCTGGTGGGGCTTTGGTTCCAAATAGAAACAGCCTTTGCACTGAGAACAGCTGTGTGCTGTGGGGCAGATGGGCCCTGGAGAGGTCCCTTCCAACCCCAGCCACTCTCTGATGCCAGCACTCTGAAGGCTAGAGAGACTCAGCTCCAGCTGGCTCTCCAGGGAGATGAGGAGGAACCAACCCAGCCTGGCCACAGAGTGACACCACCAAGGACATTACAGGATGACAGAATTATTTGGGTTGGGGTCACCCAGTCCAACCCTGCAGTCAGCAGGGACATCCCCAGCTAGAGCAGGTTGCTCACAGCCCAAACAGCCTGAGCTGGGATGGTTCCAGGGCTGGGACATCTCCCACCTCTCTGGGCAGCCTGGGACAGGCTCTCACTGTTTCACCATGTTCTCAGGCACTGGCTCAAAACAAACCAGTCCTCACTTCCCAACCCAAGGCAGTTCTTGCTTTTGCTCCCTAACTTCAGGCTGAGCTTCAGAATTCACTTTGGATGCAATAATGGAGCAATAAGAGTCAGCAAAGCAAGGGCAGCTCAGGGCCTGCCACTGGGCCCTGGGGATCCCCTCCCAAAGGGCTCTGTCTGCATGCACCCAGATTCTACAGGGAGACAAACCCCAAACCCTCAGGCTACAGCAGAGACCATTTGCAGCTTGACATTTACACTGGATGAAATATGAGTTGGGTGTTTGCATGGTGGCAACAACAGGAGATGAAGATGTAAACAAGGCAAGGCCAGGGACCTCCCTCCCACAGGCAGAGAGCTTGCCCACAGAGACAGTGAGATGAGAAGGCTCTTGTCCAGAGAACCCCAGAATCCCAGTATGGGCTGGAAGGGACCTCTGGGGATCAGCCAGTCCAACCCCCTGCTCCACCAGGGGCACCCACAGCACCTTGCCCAGGGTTACCTCCAGCTCTCCCCACAAGGAGACTCCACAGCTTCTCTGGGCACCCTGGGCCAGGGCTCTGCACCCTCACACCAAACAAGCTTCTGCTCCTGCTCAGCTGCAACCTCCTGGCTTCCAGTTTGTGCCCAGTGCCCCTTGGCCTGGCCCTGGGCACCACTGAGCAGAGTCTGGCCCCAGCCTCTTGCCTTATGTCCTTGAGCTCTTGCTCAGCATTGAGCAGCTCCCCTCTGGGGCTGCTCTTCTCCAGGCTAAGCAGCCCCAGGGCTCTCAGCCTTTCCTCCTGCCAGAGCTGCTCCAGTGCCCTCAGCATCTTCCTAGCCCTCAGCACAGAAGATGAACTGCCCAAGAGGCAGAAGGACACAACAACCAGCCTTGGCTCAGAGCCCCTCCCTGCCCACAGCTCCAGGCAGAGGAGCTCCTAACACAGCCTGAGGTCAGGGATCCTTGTGGTGTGCTACTGTGGGCTGCTCCTGCAGGAGCCTGGACCCTGCAGCCCACAAGAGCACACCACAGACCCTTGCTAGACAAAGGCTGGCTTGAGCCATAAAGCTGTGGGAGCAGGGGAGGCTGCCAAAGGGCTTCTCCTGCAGCCTGGCCTGCTAACAAAGAGCTGTTTCCATCCTCTGCTCCAGGGGTGCTCCCACAGCATGATATGCCCAAGGTCATCACTCCCAAGCCAAGGCAGCTGGCAAAGCCTCTGAGCTCCTGAGCAGCTCCAGCTCCTCCCCAGGGGCATGGAAAGGCTTTTGAGGGCTGACTCTGATGGACTCCCTTCAGCTGTGCTCCCAGGGAGCTCCAGAGCCCCCCCAAGGCAGCCCCTGGCTGTGACTGCCCAAGGGCTCCAGAACAACCCCAGCCCTGGGCACTGGATTACTGGGGCAACCAGCAGCCAAGCTTGGGAGCTTCCTGCTCACGTTGGGCTGCTGCTAATCTGCACCATGGATTTGGGCTCAGGCTGAAGCCTTGCTGACTAGGATGCTCTGAGCCACGGCACCAGACCTTAGCTCAAGGCCTCCTCTGAGCAGCAGAGTGGACTGGAGACCCTCAGAGGTGACCCTCAGCACCACATGCTTCACCCAGGCTCTGCTCTGAGGACAAGCTCAGGAACTCACAGCAGAAAGCTCAGAGCCTCTGCAAAGCAGCCAACTTCTCCATGCTGTGTCCCAAAGTCCCCAGCAGCCACACAAGAGGAGTTCCCTGCTCTGGAACTCAGCTTTGCCCCAGGCAGCACTGACTCCACAGCACCATGTGAGCAGGGAGCTGCCACTGCTGCTGCCCCCAGCCCCTGCCCAGCTCAGACAGAACCAGCAAAGCTTCTGTGATATTCTGCAGGGAAAACTTTTGTTAACTGAGACCTCAGCCACCAGAGACCTGCAGCTGCACACCCTCTGGCACACAAGGGACTTGCACCCCCATCCTTCACCAAGGCACAGGGATCAGACAAACCCAAATCTGCAGGAAGAACCTGCCAGGAAGCAGCCAAATGTCAGAGTCAGAATGGAGTCACAGAACTACTGGAGTTGGAAGAGACCCCTGAGAACATCCAGTCCAAGCATCCCCCAGCACTGCCAGGGCACCACTGACCCATGGCCCTCAACACCACATCTCCAGGGCCTGGAAACCCCTCCAGGGATGGGGACTGCACCACTGCCCTGGGCAGCCTGGGCCAGGACTTCACAGCCCTTGCCAGGAACAAATTGCTACAACAACCCCAGGAATGCTGCAGGCTTGGGGCAGAGTGGCTGGGAAGCTGCTGGGGGAAAAGGAGCTGGGGTGGTGGCCAACAGTGGGTGAAGCTGAGGCAGCAGAGTGCCCAGGGGGGCAAGAAGGCCAAGAGCATCCTGGCTTGGATCAGCACTGGTGTGGCAGCAGGAGCAGGGCAGGGATTGGCCTCCTGGGCTGGGCACTGGGGAGGCCACAGCTGGAATCCTGGGCTCAGCTTTGGGCTCCTGACTCCCAGAAGGAGTTGGTTAGTGGTTGCACTGGACAATCTCAAAGGTCTCGCAACCATAACTTCTCTGACTCCATGATCCCTCACCCATCCCTGACTCTGCTCTATCCCAGAGGCCAACCAGGGACTACTCAGAGCACATTATCAAACAGTTGTCTGCCACACAAAGGGATCTGCATCACTTGTGTGCTCAAGCAGGTCCAGAGGAGACTACAAAAATGATCTGAGAGCTGGAAGCTCTCTGCTGTGAGGCCAGGCTGAGAGGGTTGGGGTTGTTCAGCCTGGGGAAGAGAAGGCTCCAGGGAGAGCTTACTGCAGAAAGAGACCTACCTGCAAGATGGGGAGGAACTCCTTTATCAGGGAGTGTTGTGATAGGACACAGAGTAATGGCTTTGAACTGAAAGAGGCTAAGCTTAGATTAACTATTAGGAAGAAATTCTTCATGGTGAGGCTGCTGGGACACTGGAACAGGTTGCCCAGAGAGGCTGTGAGTGTCCTGACCCTGGCAGTGTTCGAAACCAGGCTGCATGAGGCCTTGAGCAACCTCATCTAGTGCAAAGTGTCACTGCCCATGGCAGGAGGGCTGGAACTAGATGAGATTTAAGGTCCCTTCCAACCTAAAGCAATCAATGATTCTGTGAAAAGTTGTTCCTGGGGAGAGGAGCCCAAGCCCCACCTGGCTCCAGCCTCCTCTCAGGGAGTTGCAGAGAGCCAGAAGGTCTCCCCTGAGCCTCCTCTTCTCCAGGCTAAGCAAGCCCAGTTCCCTCAGCCGCTGCTCACAGCACTTGTGCTCTAGACCCTTCCCCGCCTTCCTTGCCCTTCTCTGGCCACACTCCAGCACCTCCCTGTCCTCCTTGGAGTCAGGAGCCCAAAGCTGAGCCCAGGATTCCAGCTGTGGCCTCCCCAGTGCCCAGCCCAGGAGGCCAATCCCTGCCCTGCTCCTGCTGCCACACCAGTGCTGATCCAAGCCAGAACACATTCCTCCCCGACACCTCCCGGCCCCGTTTTGTCCCTCCCGGCTTCCCGAGGGCTGCTCCAACCTCCCAACTCCTCTTTCCTGCTGGAAGCACAACCCCTCGGGAGCTCCCGAAGCAGCTCCGCGGGCGCCGTTCCCCAGTCACCGGCGGGAGGGACGGCGCGGATGGAGGCCGGGGAGCGGCCCGCGGCGGGGCCAGGCCTCTCCCGCGGCTGCCAGACTCCAAGGGGAGCGTCTGCGGCTGTGCGAGGGGAACCCCCCGGCGCGGAGGCCGCCCCCCTCGCCCCGCACCAGGCCTCACCGATCGCTGGAGCTCGCCCAGCCAGCAGCTCGCCCGCTCCTTGCCGCTGGGGTCGGGGTCGTGGTACAGGGCCTGCACGGCCTGGTAGACCACCTGCAGGCTGGGCTTGCCGCCCCCCGCGCCGCCGCCGCCCTCCATGGCCGCTCCCCTCAGCGCCGCCCGCCGCCGCCGCCCGCCGCCATCTCCTGCCCTGCGCGATCCGGTACCGGGGCCGGGCCGGTGCCACCGCGCAGCCAGTCCCCCCCGGAAACACGCGACCGCTGCCGCCCGCGTTCCGCTTCCTGCTGCCGCTTCCTCCCGTTCCGCTTCCTGCCCGGCCCAAGGCCTTGTGGAGAATGGAGTGAACTCCGGCGGGGAGCGGCTCCGGGCAGCGATCCCCAGGGCCCAGTGTCGGGGCCACCCCTGTTTGATCTCGTGATGCAGGAGCTGGATGAGGAGACCGAGGGCACCCCAGGGAGTTTGCAGCCAACACCAGGTTGGGTGGCAGTGCTGATCTGCTGAGGGTAGGGAGGATCTGCAGGGGGATCTGGCCAGGCTGGGTCCATGGGATGAGCCCAAAGGGATGAGGTTCTACAAGGCCAAGTGCTGGGTCCTGACCTTGGCTCACAGCAACCCCAGGAGTGCTGTAGGCTTGGGGCAGAGTGGCTGGAGAGCTGCTGGGGTGTTGGTCAACAGCAGCTGGAGATGAGGCAGCAGAGTGCCCAGGGGGGCAAGGGGGCCAAAAGCATCCTGGGGTGCATGAAGAAGAGTGCGAGCAGAAGAAGGTCAAGGGAGGTTCTTCTCCTCCTCTCCTCTGCCCTACTGAGGCCACAGCTGGAGTCCTGGCCTCCCTAGGTCAGGACACACAAGGAACTGCTGGAGAGAGTCCACTGGAGGCTAGGAAGATGCTGAGGGCACTGGAGCATCTCTGGCAGGAGGAAAGCTGAGTGCCCTGGGGCTGCTGAGCCTGGAGAAGAGCAGCCCCAGAGGGGAGCTGCTCAATGCTGAGCAAGAGCACAAGGACATAAGGCAAGAGGCTGGGGCCAGACTCTGCTGAGTGGTGCCCAGGGCCAGGCCAAGGGGCACTGGGCACAAACTGGAAGCCAGGAGGTTCCAGCTGAGCAGGAGGAGAAGCTTGTTTGGTGTGAGGGTGTTGGAGCCCTGGCCCATGCTGCCCAGAGAGGTTGTGGAGTCTCCTTGTGTGGAGAGATTCCCAAGGCAGCTAGAGGTGACTCTGGGCAAGCTGCTGTGGGTGCCCCTGCTGGAGCAGGGGGTTGAACCTGGATGATCCCCAGAGGTTTTTTCCAACCCACACCATGATAGGATAATGGGGTCCTGCACAGGCACATCCTGCCCTGAGCCCTCCTGTCACCCTGTCCCTGCTCATGCCTGACCTGGTGTTGGCAGAGCATCCCTCCCATGGCACACTGGTGGACACTCAGCTTTGGGGCTCTCCTTACACAGGCTACTGCTGCTGCACTGACCCTTTTCCCATGCCTCGGTTTCTCCTTTAGCAAAGAGAAGCCATCCTGTGCCTGTAGCAGCAGACCAAGCAGCCAGGAGCCAAAGGGGATGGAGAAGGACCATGGTCACTACTGCTGCTCCCTCACTGCCCTGTGAGTGAGAGGGAGGTGTGATGGAGGCTGCCATGGGTCCCCTCCCTGCTCACAGAGCCTGCAGGTAGCAGCCTCCACCTCAGAGGGGAGGTTCCTGCTGACCCAGCTGGGCAGGTTCCTCCTGCTGCACCTGGCAGGCAGTGGAGTGAGGCCAGCAGAGGCTGCAGGAGCTGCTCCAGAGCAGCAGGGAAGAGCTGGGAAGGCTCCTGGCTGCCTGTGTCCTGGCCATGGCGAGGGAAGAGGAATTCCCATCAGCTCTGTCAGATAACCAGGTAAAGAGGGGGGTGGGGGAAACCCTCTGCAGAGGCCTGGGGGAGCTGCTGCCAAACACTGCAGACCCTGCTCAGGACTCCCCAGTGGGCATTGGCTGAGGGAACTTCCTCTGTGGGGACAAAAACCATGGAGGAGCTGCAAAGGGTGGTCATGGCTGTCAGCAAAGGGATCTCAGTCACCCAGCCCAGGGCTCTGCAGGTTTGTGGTGGCTGGGGCTCTTCTTGAGGGGCTGGGGTCTGTCCAAGAGGAGCAGTGAAGGTGGTGAAGGGTCTAGAGAGCTTCTGAGGAGCAGCTGAGGGAACTGGGCTTGCTTAGCCTGCAGAAGAGGAGGCTCAGGGGAGACCTTTTGTCTCTCTGCAACTCCCTGAGAGGAGGCTGGAGCCAGGTGGGGCTTGGGCTCTTCTCCCAAGGAACAAGTGACAGGACAAGAGGAAACAGCCTCAAGTTGTGCCAGGGGAGGTTTAGGTTGGAGATGAGGAACAGTTTCTTGCTGGCAAGGGTTGTACAGGGCTGACCGAGACTGCCCAGGGCAGTGGTGCAGTCCCCATCCCTGGAGGGGTTTCCAGGCCCTGGAGATGTCGTGCTGAGGGCCAGGGGTCAGTGGTGACCTGGGAGTGCTGGGGAATGGTTGGAGTTGGTGATCTTACCTTTAACTGGGCAACCTGGTCTAGTGCATGTGGTGTCCCTGCCAGGCAGGGGGTTGGAACTAGATGATCTTTAAGGTCCCTTCTAACCTGAGCCATTCTAAGATCTTAGAGGTCTCCTCCAACCCACACCACTCAGTGACTCTTCCTGGGGTGGCTGCTCCTGCTCTGCTCTCTGAGTGACTCACCAGCCCCTGACCTGTTTGGCTCCAGCAGTGTCTCCAGGTCCTCAGCCCTGCTGTCTGGGAGCCGATCTCATCAGCATGGCCTGGAGCAGGACACAGCTTCCTGACACTCCCCAGCCCCAGGGGAGGGAAACCTGGCTGCTGTGCTGAGGCAAGCACAGGAGGAGGCAGCAGGGAAACCTCCTCCTGCAGCCAGCGCCAAGAGCTCTGGTCCCTGCAGGGGAGCTGGCAGGGAACCAGCCACTGTCCCCTGCGCTTTGCCCACCACCAACAGGCTCTGGGCCCCGGGGGGAAGACACTTGGCTCTGCAGTGGCACATGGACACTGGCTACCAACCACTGCTTGTGCCAGGGATGGCCAAGGGAGAGTCCCCCCGTGCCGTGGGGCAGCCAGGGGTCCTGCTGTGATCCTGCTGGAGGACACCTGAGCCTCTGCTCCTCTTGACTGCTTTCGCCTGGGACAGCAGGCTGAGAGAGTTGGGGTTGTTCAGCCTGGAGAGATGGCTCCAGGGAGACCTTACTGCAGCCTTGCAGTACTGAAAGGGGCTAGAAGAAAGACAGGGACAGACTTTTGAGCAGGAGCTGTTGGGACAGGCCAAGGGCTGATGGTTTGAAACTGAAAGAGGAGATTGAGACTAGAGAGAAGGAAGAAATGTTCCACACTGAGGGTGGTGAGAGCCTGTCCCAGGCTGCCCAGAGAGGTGGGAGATGTCCCATCCCTGGAACCATCCCAGCTCAGGTTGTTTGTGCTCTGAGCAGCCTGCTCTGGCTGGGGAAGTCCCTGCTGCCTTCAGGGGTTGGACTAGATGGTCTTTGAAGATCCCTTCTGACCCAAACCATTCCATGAGGCTCTGATTCTCTGGTTCTCTCTCCCTCAGGTCTTCGTGCTGACATGCCTCTACCTGCCAGCATCACTTCTCAGGTGGGTTCTGCCATGGCTGGTCCCAAATATGGGACCTGGGGATCTGTCCTTGCACTGACCCAGGTCCCTGCCCTGGCTCTGAAGGGAGGGGACCCACCACCCACCCCATTGATGTGCCAGCCCCTGCCCATCTCCAGAGAGGCTCAGGGGCCCTACTGGGATGGAGTCATCCAGGAGACCACCCCAGCTCTGCTCTGCAGGACGTTAACCACCAGCCCCATCTCTTCCAGCCTCCTGGGCAGTGGCTCCATCCTCGCGGTCACCTCCCGGCACAGGAGATGCTGCAACATCCAGGTGAGTGCCCCAGGGAGGGGTTTGGCCCTGGCTCACCCTGCACAGAGCTGGGCCAGCACTGCTGCTGCTGGGCTCGATGGGCACTGGGGCTGGAGGGGACAGGAGATGCAGGAGCAGCCTGCCCTGAGAGCTCCCGGGGAGGGATGAGGCTGCAGGAGCTCTGGAGAAGCTGCTACGAGGTGACACTGCCAGCCAGAGCTAACACCGTGTCTCATCCCCCCAGCTCCGCCCCCTCTGCCTCCTGGCCCTGGCAGATTTCCTGGCCTCTGCCACTCTGCTGAGCACAGCCAGCATCCAGCTGCTGCCAGCCCGGATCTTCATCCCAGCCTACGCTGCCTGCCCCTACGGACGGATGCTGGCCACGGTATGGGGCTCAGCACACACCGGGCTGTGGCCCTGGGAGCTGGGCACCTCAGCCTGTACCACCAGGAACAGCTGAGAGCCCTCTGCAGGGCTGGAGTGTCCCCAGGGAAGTTCTGAGGTGGGAAATATGAGGCAGCAGAGTGGCCAGGGGGCAAGAAGGCCAAGAGCATCCTGGCTTGGATCAGCACTAGTGTGGCAGCAGGAGCGGGGCAGGGATTGGCCTCCTGGGCTGGGCACTGGGGAGGCCACAGCTAGAATCCTGGGCTGAGGTTTTGGCTCCTCACTCCAAGAAGGACATGGAGGTGCTGGAGTGTGTCCAGAGAAGGGCAAGAAGCCAGAGAGGCCACCTGGTCACCCTCCCCAGGGGGGGTGCAGGGAGAGAATAAGGACAGTTCTCCTGGTGCTCCATGTCTGGGAGAGCTGCTCCCGTGTCCCTCCTGGCACATGTGGAGACAGGGGGATGTCAAGTGCAGAGCACAGGGAAGGGGCAGCAGGACATCAGGGTGCAGAGCAGGAGGAGGGGACAGGGGGACTGGATCATGCTCTGCACGATGAGGGAAGGGGGAAGGAGCCCTCAGAGTGCTGGGCAGGGGAGGAGCCTCTGTCCCTCTCCTCCCCCAGACCTTCTACGCCGTCTCGCTGCTGATGGTGCTGGTCTACGCGTACGAAGCGCACCGCGCGGTGCACGGCCGGGGAGCCTGGCCCCTGGCGGCTCTGCAGGTCAGTGCCACCAGCCTGCCCCACCTGCAGCTCCTCTGGCCCCACAGGGACCCGGGCAGCAGGGGGGATCTGAGGCCTGCTCCTTTCTCTGGGCTGTTAGTGGCTTCTCCTCTGTCCTGGTGGAGAGGGGCTGGAGCCTCGAGCTGCTGCCAGACTTCAGCCCTGGATCACTGCTGCTTTCTCCGTGCAGGAGAGGAGTGGGTGCCTGGAGAGCGTGTGGCAGCGGCTGCCCTACATCCTGGCTTGGTAGGTGCCAGCCCCGGTCCCCTCTCCACCCTGAGCAGGGCTGTGGGACAGTGCCTGCCCTGCTGGCTCTGCCCAGGATGGGATGGATGTGCTCACCTGCCCCTGTCCCTGCCAGGCTGGTGCCCTTGCTGACACTCCTGGCACAGCTGCTCGCCCGTGGCTCCTCTGCCACCGACATCGCGCCCAGGCCCATGGAGCCCTCGGCGCCAGGGACAGGCAACAGCTCCCACGAGACCTACAGCCTCTACTGCTCCAGGTGTGTCCCCATCCTGCCACCCTTCCCAAGGGGCTTGGGCTTGCCCAGTCAGAGAATCATTAATGATCTTAAAGGACTTCTCCAACCTTGAGTCCAACCATTCCCCAGCACTGCCACGGCACCACATCTCCAGGGCTCTCCAGCCCCTCCAGGGATGGGGACTGCACCACTGCCCTGGGCAGCCTGGGCCAGGCCTTCACAACCCTTGCCAGCAAGAAACTGTTCCTCATCTCCAACCTAAACCTCCCCTGGCACAACCCGAGGCTGTTTCCCCTTGTCCTGTCACTTGTTCCTGGGGAGAAGAGCCCAAGCCCCACCTGGCTCCAGCCTCCTCTCAGGTTGTTGCAGAGAGCCAGAAGGTCTCCCCTGAGCCTCCTCTTCTCCAGGCTAAGCAAGCCCAGTTCCCTCAGCTGCTCCTCACAACACTTGTGCTCTAGAACCCACATCTCTGGGTGGTGAAGGTTTTGGGGTGGGGAATTAGGGCACCATAGCCACCAGCATCCTCTATCCTTTCAGCTGCCTGCTCCTCATCCACCATGCCCAGGATATCTGCTACCAGGTGAGTCCTGCAGCTACTGCCCTGGCACTGGCTGCTCCCACGCTCTGGGGCTTGTGGCATGGTTCTGCTGCTGTGGACATGGCCACTCAGGGCAGGGCTGTCCCATGTCCCTCTGTACTCTTTAAGTTCTTCACTGTTAGGGTGGGGAGACACTGGCACAGGTTGCCCAGAGAGGCTGTGGAAGCTCCGTCCCTGGAAGCTTTTAAGGCCAGGCTGGATGGGGCCCTGGGCAACCTGGTGCAGTGGGAGGTGTCCCTGGCAGGCAGGGAGGTTGGAACTAGGTGATCTTGAAGGTCCCTTCCAACTCTGACCACTCTGTGGCCACACTGATCTCCTGTTGCCTCTCAGTATGTCAGTAGGAAGGACGTGGGCCTGGAGGGGAAAATCATCTTCCTCTTGTACCTGCTGCTGGTGCTCAGCTGCTGCACGGTAAGCCAGAGGGGTGCTGGGAGTCCTGCTGCAGCAGCCAGCATGTCCTGGCTGATGTCCTCTCCTGTCCCCAGCTCCTGTACCACAGGGTGAAGCTCTGGTGCCAGAAGAACTCTGCAGCACCCTTGCTGACCCTGGAGAAGGATGGCTTTGCAGGCAGGAGCATCCGCAGCGTCAGCAAAGTCTCCCACTACTTCCAGCTGGTTTTCCTGCTCTGCTGGGCACCAGGCAAGTCACAGCAGTGATGTCTGTAGCTCCCACAGCCCTGACAGGCAAGAGCCACCACAGCTCCTGCTCCAGCCCCTGGATTCACAGATTCACAGAATCCCAGCTTTTGTAGGAAGGGAGCTCTGGGGATCACCCAGCCCAACCCCCTGCTCCAGCAGGGTCACCCACAGCAGCTTGCCCAGGGTCACCTCCAGCTGGGGCTGGAATCTCTCCCCACAAGGAGACTCCACAGCTTCTCTGGGCAGCATGGGCCAGGGCTCCAACACCCTCACACCAAACAAGCTTCTCCTCCTGCTCAGCTGGAACCTCCTGGCTTCCAGTTTGTGCCCAGTGCCCCTTGGCCTGGCCTTGGGCACCACTGAGAAGAGTTGCTATCTTATGGTGAACTTGTCCCCCAGCACTCCCAGGGCCTTCTCCCTGGAGCTGCTTCCCAGCAGCTCAACCCCTAACCTGTCCTGCTCCATGAGGTTCTCCCTCCCCAGGTGCAGGACCCTCCACTTGCCCGTGTTGACCTTCATGAGGTTCCTCTCCCCCAGCTCTTGTCCTGCCCATGTCTCACTGAAGGGCATTTTCCAGCAGCCTTTCCTGAGCTGGAGGGTGGACCTGCTGGAGGGTGGATGGATCTGCTTCTCAGCAATGTCTCATCCCCTTGGGGCCTGATTATATTTTCAGCCCTACAGAAACCTGTGCAAGGAGGTCCCCAAGGCCCTGGGGCAGTGGATGGGGAAGGACCTTCTGTTAGACATGTCCCTGTCCTCTGTAGACCCTTGTGCCATGCAAATAGGCTGTGACAGGGGAAGGGCATTTGCCACCTGGGAGAGGAAACTCCAGATGAAACCCTGTAAGAAAGAGACCAAGAAGTGTCCTTCTGTCTTCCATCTGCAGCCTTCCTCCTCACCCTCCTCTCCTTCACCAGCATCAAACCTGCCTCGCTCTTTGGCCTCTATGTTGTCACTGTAAGTGAAAGCCCATTTCCTGAGCTCCAGAGCTGGGCTGTTAGCTCCCATCAGACCTGTGAGTGGTGGTGGGGTGGGATTTGGAGCTCAGTGGGTGCTGCCAGCCCATGCTGGTGACATCTGACCAGGTGCCACCTAGGATGAATGCAGGGCAAAGGCCCTGGGTTGCTGGTGGCAGCCCTGGTCCCAGCCTGACCCTGCCAGGGCTCTTCCCCCTGGCTGGTGGTTTGCTCCTTGTGTTAGCTGAGCACACCAAGAGTGAGGTCACCTCCTGTGTTCCCCTGCAATCATGGAGTCATCTGGGTCGGAAGAGACCTCTAAGATCATCAAGCCTTAACCCAGCACTGCCAGGTCACCACTGACCCATGGCCCTCAGCACCACATCTCCAGGGCTCTCCAGCCCCTCCAGGGATGGGGACTGCACCACTGCCCTGGGCAGCCTGGGCCAGGCCTTGAGACCCCTTCTGGTTGCAGAGAGCCAGAAGGTCTCCCCTGAGCCTCCTCTCCTCCAGGCTAAGCAAGCCCAGTTCCCTAGCTGCCCCTCACAGGACCTGTACTCACCTGCCTGATCCATGGCTGCTCTGCAGCGTGCAGAGGACTCTGTGGTTTGCAGGTAAGGGCAGCACTTGTCACTGCTCTCTCTCCTCTGCAGGCTCTCAGCGTCTCCCTCCAGGGCTTCCTTCACAGCTTGGTCTACGGTTGGCTGAGGCAAAACTTCCGCCAGGAGGCAGTGGGCAGGAGCCTCTCCCTGCCCCCCCGCCGGGGCCTCCAGGCTTTCTACGATGAGTCCCTGGGGGCTGCCCCCTAGGGTGCCAGCTCCCCACGGTGCCTCCGGGCTGCCCAGAGCCTCAACAGGGTTTGCTCACCCCCAGCAGCTGCCCACAGCTCACGTGTAGGTGGATAGGACCTCTCTGGACTCGGCCCTTGGTGCCTGGGAAGGTTGGAGCAGCTCTGGGCAGGTTTCTGAGTGCGGTGGGGGGCTGTGGGACTGTGTCCCGTGGGAAGCCCACCCGTGCCCCTGCCCCCGCCCCCGAGGCACTGGCTGCCACCGCCGGCACCACGCAGACTGCAGCCGCACCAGAGCTGGGCCACGGGAGGTGGGCCCGGAGCTCTCTGGAGGAAGGATGCCCCTGTCCCACGCCACTGGGCAGGAGGCAGCAGCGCTGCTCTGCAGCCTCCCGAGCCCTCGGGGGCCACGGCAGAGGCCGGTGGCCATCAGCCCATGTGGCGACCTCTGGCCCTTGCAGCCGCTGAGCTCCAGGCGTGACTCCGGGCAGGGTGGGGGCTCTGTCTGCTCTGCTGGCTCGGCTCAGTGTCTGCTCTCTGGCAGAGGGCAGCCCCAGTTCCTCTGCAGGGCTCTGGGGAAGCTGCTTCCCAATAAAGGTGTGGTTGAGGAGCCCCTGGGCTGCCAGAGACCAAACAGAAACAAGGAGCAAGCCAAGGGGCTTCTGCCTCCTTCCCCCCCTTGAAGGAAGCTTCCTGGCCAAGGTCATGTCAAGAGCAATGAGGGAGGCATTGCTGGGGATGGTTCTGCCCCCACAGCCTCCTGCCAGGCCCCAGCTTCTCCACCACCAAGTTAAGATCAGCCCAAAGCTTACACCTCACCTGCTTCTGGGGCTGAGTGTTCAACTTCACCCCCAGAGGTGTTGGTGGGGCCATGCCCACCCCAGCTGCACCATCAGCCTCCACTAAGGGACACAGGAAGAGCATTTGGAGAGCTCCAGGCCAGGTGAGAGCTCAGGGCAAGAGGCAGGAGTGTCCTGGAAAGCTGCTGAGGCTGGGGGGTGGAGATGGTGCTGAGAGGCTCCAGCACTGGTGAGCAGAGGGTGACAGCACACGAGGGCTGGGCTGGGGTCTCCATGGTGAACCTGCTGGGCTGACCAGGGGCTGGCTTGGCAGTGGCTCTTTCCAGTGCATCACTGGGCACCACTGAGCAGAGTCTGGCCCCAGCCTCTTGCCCCCAGCCTTCAGCTCTTGCTGGGCATTGAGCAGCTCCCCTGTGGGGCTGCTCTTCTCCAGGCTCAGCAGCCCCAGGGCTCTCAGCCTTTACTCCTGCCAGAGCTGCTCCAGTGCCCTCAGCATCTCCCTAGCCTCCCATGGACTCTCTCCAGCAGTTCCTTGGCTCTCACCCCACACAGTTTGCTCTGCAGGTGCCTCATGCTGTGGCCTGGACAGAGGCACTGGCAGCAACAGGCAGGTGTGAGTTGCCCATTGCAAGGCCAAGCCTAGGGAACCTTCCAGAGAAGTCTCCCCAAGAGGACAGGAGCTTTAGTGCTGAGCAAGAGCTAATGGGGACTGAGAAACCACCATGCTGAGGGCCATGAGCTCCTGAGCTCAGCAGCAGAGGAAGCTCCTTGCTACCCAAACACAGCTAGAGACTCAAACCCAGGACACTGCTTGGCTTCATTTTTGTTTAAAGGAGTATTTTCTACTGTACATGAGTGCTCCTGTCCCCCAGAGCCACTGCAGGGCTGCCCAGACACACAGGGACCCCCAGAGCACAGCCACTGCAGGCAGGGCTGCCCTGAGGAGCTCTGCACACAGCTCCTTCCTCCAGGGAGCTATGGACACCTCTCCTCGCTCCCAGGCTGGAGGTGGTGGCAAACCAGGCAGCCTCCTGCTCTTCCTGCACTGTCCCTGCCTGGGTCTGGAGGGAGAAATGCAGGAAGGGTCCAGGCACCTCTGAGACTCTCCCACAGCTGCCACCCCGAGCTCTGGGTGCTGCTGAGCTCTGTGCAGGGCTCAGCTGAAAGGGCAAACTCTCCTGCCAGGGCCAAAGGTGAAGGAGCTCACTCCAGGGCTCCTTCCAAAGAGACCCTGAGCTTCTTCTTCAGGCAAACATTCAGGCTCTGGCAGCCTGGGAGGTGGTGAAATGCAGTTACAGCAGCAGCAACCAGCCCTGGGGTAGAGGGAATCCATCTCCAAGTGGGAAGAAAGAGCTCCCTCAGCCAGAGGGCCACAAGTCCTCCCTCCCTTCAGCCCAGCACACCCGCAGCCCTCTCCTTCCCAGGAGGTGAAGAGGAGCAGAATGCCCAAGCTGGGATGTGTAAGAGCTGGAGAGGTTGCTCCCCCCTGACCTCAGCACCTCAAGCACACAGCTGGCAGTGGGGCCCAGGCAGGAGCCACCAGGAGCCCCCACAGCTGGGATGGCTGCCACTCTCCAGCACGTTGTGATCAGCAAGTCTGACCACCTTGGATCTCCCATGGCCCAAGGCAGAGCTCCTGCTCTCCTGTACATCAGAGCACACAGCCTTGCTTCTTCCAGCAGGATAAATCACATCTGGAGGCCAGTTCCTCTCCATGGAGCTCCACACCCCACTAGGATCTCTGGAGAGCTCTCTTCCTTGCAGAGGCACCAGCTCCTCCTCCTTCTCTGTCTGTGCCTTGGAGAAGTAACAGCATTGCATGTCCAGCAGTTCATCCTCCTTCTCCCAGCCCAGCTGAAGCTCCTGCTGGCAGGACTCAGGCTGCTGAATGGCCAGAGACCATTTTTGTTTCACTTCATTAGTCTGTGGGGGACGAGAATCTCTCTCCTCATCTCCAGGAGCTGTCCTGAAGCCACTGCCCTCCTCCAGGGCTGCTCCTGCTTCTTCCAGGCAGGATGATGGTGCTGAGGTGCTGAGCACTACAGATGAGGTGTACATATGGGCAAGATGTGTTTTCCAGGGCCCACCACGTGCTGCTGGAAGCTTGGCTGGCACCTTCTGCCCCACCAACAGCCACCAGGGAACAGCTTCTCCTGCAGAGGCCCCGAGCCAGCCCCTCAGAGAAGGACCAGGCAGAGAACAGAGGACAAGGTTCCCTCTTCCTGCTCCAGCTCTGACCCACAGGCTCACTCCCTCAGGATCCTCCACAGTGGTGAGCAAGGTCAGGATCAGGGAGGAAGTTTCCTTTCCAAAGACAACTGCAGCTGCCCAAGGCTCAGAGCAGGGAGGGAAGGCTCTTCCTTCTCCAGCAGTCCCCTCATGGTGCTCAGGGGTGGTGCAGCACAGCCTGCAGGTCCTCGGGCAAGGAGCCGATGATGGTCTCAATGTAGAGACTGACTCGCTGCAGAGTCTCCTCCTTCACAGGGAGGTGCTGGCACCTGGCTCTGACCTGCAGGGGGAGAGCAGAGAGGGAGAAGTTTGAAATGGCTTCAAAGTTCCTCTTTCTGCTTTGCATTTCACAGAACCATTGAACTGCTTTGGCTGGGAGAGACCTCTAAGATCATCAAGCCTTAACCCAGCACTGCCAGGTCACCACTAACCCATGGCCCTCAGCACCACATCTCCAGGGCCTGGAAACCCCTCCAGGGATGGGGACTCCACCACTGCCCTGGGCAGCCTCGGTCAGCCCTGTACAACCCTTGCCATCAAGAAACTGTTCTTCATCTCCAACCTAAACCTCCCCTGGCACAACTTGAGGCTGTTTCCTCTTGTCCTGTCACTTGTCCCTTGGGAGAAGAGCCCAAGCCCCACCTGGCTCCAGCCTCCTCTCAGGGAGCTGCAGAGAGCCAGAAGGTCTCCCCTGAGCCTCCTCTTCTCCAGGCTAAGCAAGCCCAGTTCCCTCAGCTGCTCCTCACCACACTTCTGCTCTAGACCCTTCCCCACCTTCCTTGCCCTTCTCTGGACACACTCCAGCACCTCCCTGTCCTCCTTGGAGTCAGGAGCCCAAAGCTGAGCCCAGGATTCCAGCTGTGGCCTCCCCAGTGCCCAGCCCAGGAGGCCAATCCCTGCCCTAGCCCTGCTGCCCCACTAGTGCTGATCCAAGCCAGGATGCTCTTGGCCTCCTTGCCCCCCTGGGCACTCTGCTGCCTCAGCAAACTGCACATTGTCTCTTAAGTGTGAGACACAGACAGGAAACTCTCAGCTGAGCCTCAAGGTGATGGAAAGAGCCAGAACTCTGAAGTCTTTGCTGGACAAACACTGCAGTTCTGTGACCCACTTGCCAGCTCTCCATAACAGGGAGACAGAACCAAGTTTTCCAAGCAAGAAGTGTGATCCCTGGCCCTGGCCCTTCCCTGCCAGACACAGACAGGAAGGAGTGAGTGCAGGAGGGAGGAAAACTTACCAGCTTCTCACGGAGTTTTAGCACCAGGTCTACAATCTCCACCTCAGACTTGTCCTTCATCCAGGCCACGATGTTCTAAAGGGAGAGAATAACTTTTTTCAGGGACATTTACAGAAGCTCCTCTGTCAGTTCCAAACCATCAGCCCTTGTCCTGTCCCAACAGGCCCCACTAAAAAGTCTCTCCCCAGCTTCCTTCTAGGCCCTTTCAGCACTGCAAGGCTGCAGTAAGGCCTCCCTGGAGCCTTCTCTTCTCCAGGCTGAACAACCCCAACTCTCTCAGCCTGGCCTCACAGCAGAGAGCTTCCAGCCCCCAGATCATCTCTGTGGCCTCCTCTGGCCTTGAGCTGGTGACAGAGTGGTGGAGCTGAGCTGCTCATGTTCCTGTCCCCCCTGCATGCTGCTGTTCCTGTGCACTGGCAGACAGGAGGTGCACAGTGACCCCCAGGGGCACAGAGCCCTGTCCCACAGCCATCAGCCAACAACCCAGATGCCTCCAGAAGCATTCAAGAGTTCTGCCCTCATCTGCTAGGCTCCAGGCCTGAGAAGGCAGCATGTGGTGCTGGTTTCAGCCCCTGGACCTGGAACATACTGCCTCAGAGATGGCCTCCAGGTGCAGGGCCTCCAGCTTCTGGGTCATCTCCCTGTGCCTCTGCCGGTACCAGCCATCGAAGTTGGGAGACCTGAAGAAACGCCTGCAGAGAGAGGGGGGGAGCTGAGAGGGGCAGGGGGAGATCCAGAGGAGCCTGCTGGCTCCATGGCACACAGACTGCCCCTCCTGCTGCAGCAGTCCCATCCCTGGAGCCAGCCCAGCTCAGGTTGTCTGTGGCCCTGAGCAGCCTGCTCTAGCTGGGGATGTCCCTGCTGGCTGCAGGGTTGGACTGGGTGATCTCTAGGGGTCCCTTCCAACTCTAACCATCCTGTGACTCCATGATGTCAGAGATGAGCACTGCTCTTCTCCAGCAGTGAGGATTTCACCTGAGTTCCTGAAGGTGGAGAGCTGGCAGCTTCTAAACCCTCAAGGAAGGATGACATCAGCCACAGGACAGATTCTGCCCTGAATCTGCTCCTCCTGAGCATCATTAGCTCAGCAGTTCTGCAGAGCAGGAGTTTCTCAGGTGGCCAGGCCCTATCCTGAAGCTGCCTTCTTGCTCCCAGTTCTACCTCAGGCTCTGATGCTCATTCCAGCCTGCAGCAGTTGCTCACCTGTAGAGGCCCAGCCAGTCACCCTTCAGCACACAGGTGAGCTGGGGCCCAGCGTGCTCCAGGCTCTTCAGGAAATCCTCCTGGCGAAAGGGACGAATCTGGGGGGGGTTCTGACAGCAGAGAGATCAGTTACAGGCAGCACAGAGACACCTGGGGCTGCACCTCAGCAGCAGAACAGCCTAGGGGTTGAGCTGATGGAAAGCAGCTCTGTGGAGGAGGACCAGGAGCCAGCACTGTGCCCTTGTGGCCAAGAAGGCCAATGGTCTCCTGGGGTGCATGAATGACAGTGTGAGACCTGCAGGGCAAGGGAGGTTCTCTTCCCCCTCTCCTCTGTCCTACTCAGGCCACTGCTGGAGTCCTGGCTCCAGCTCTGGGCTCCCCAGTTCCAGAGAGACAAGGAACTGCTGGAGAGAGTACATGGGAGGCTAGGAAGATGCTGAGGGCACTGGAGCAGCTCTGGCAGGAGTAAAGGCTGAGAGCCCTGGGGCTGCTTAGCCTGGAGAAGAGCAGCCCCAGAGGGGAGCTGCTCCATGCTGAGCAAGAGCTGAAGGCTGGGGGCAAGTGGCTGGGGCCAGACTCTGCTCAGTGGTGCCCAGGGCCAGGCCAAGGGGCACTGGGCACAAACTGGAACCCAGGAGCTTCCATACGGAGAAACTTGTTTGCTGTGAGGGTGTCCAGGCTGCCCAGAGAGGCTGTGGAGTCTCCTTGTGGGGAGAGATTCCCAAGGCAGCTGGAGGTGAGCCTGGGCAAGCTGCTGTGGGTGCCCTGCTGGAGCAGAGGGTTGGACTGGATGATCCCCAGAGGTCCCTTCCAGCCCTCACCACGCTGGGATTTGGGGATTCTGTGAAGAGTAGGTTTCTATTTACACTGGCAGAGGCTGCCCAGGGCAGACTCAATGCCTCTGAGAACAAAACATCTTAAGCAGCCTTGCCAGGAAAATTCAGCTGAGGTTGACAATAGCAGAGCTCAGTGCAAACAGGAAGCATCTCTCTCCCACCTCTGTTTTGAGGCTGATTTCTTTGTTAAAGGAGCAATAACTCTCTTCCTTCAATGAGGGAAGTTCCACAGGGGGTCAGAGCATGTGAGCAGCACATGGCAGAACTGTTCCCAATCCCCACAGCCAAAGGAGAGCAGAAACAGTTGGAACATTGTCCCTACCTTCCATGGAGTGATGGCCCTCTGCAGAGGCATCAGACTGGCAATGTAATGCTCCTAAGGAGAGATCAACATTAAAACCATGGAATTACTTCAGAAGTTACAAGACTGAGGAGCCTCTGTGTGGTCCCCAAGCCTGGCAGCCTCCTCAACACTTCACAGGCCCAGCAACAGCCTCATGCTTCCTGCTTCTTGTCTTCACGGTTGGATTTTACATGAGCCTAAGTGTGCCAGCCTGCTTCTCACCAGGGGCCAGGTCACAAAAGTATGCTGCAAGAACCTCCAGAGTGCCATGTGAGGAAAGGCCAGGTGGCAGTAAGCTGGCAGGAGGCACTAGAGCCTGAAGATGCTCTGTCCTCCCCTGCACTGCCTCCTAAGGTGACGTCAAAAGGAAAGTGGAGGAGTCAGACTTGGCCAGCTGGCTGGTCCCCAAAAACAGCAGCAGCTTTCCAGTAGGACCAGGCACAGAAGGCCTTGAAAGAAACCTCCCTCTCTGCTGTGGCCTAGGGGACCCACAGCTGGAGTCCTGGCTCCAGCCCCCACCCTGCTGGGGTGATGGGATGCTGTGTAAGCAGCCAGTGCCACCTGCCACAGGGTGGTGACCCCACATGGGCAGCCTGAGCCCACAGTAAAGCCTCTCAGAGCCAGAGGGGAGGAACTCACACTGCCCATGGCTCTGGCTCCAGCACTGAAGGGGAAGAGGAATGTTCTGGGCTCTCTCCCCTTGCCTACATCTCTGCTTTGATATCCTGCTGGAAAGAGCAAGGAGCTGCCATCAGACTCCAGCACCAGGGACACCTATTGCTGCCTCCCAGGAACCTGCTCTGCCTTTCCACAGTGTGCTGAGCACAGAGCCTCCAGAGCTTGCTGACTGACACTTGTGTTCCAGGGACATTTCACTCCTCCCCATGGAGCAGAGGAGCCCCAAGAGTGCCATGTCCTGACCCTCTCTGAGGTGCTCAGGCACAGGTGGGCATCAGAAGGCGAGCACAGACTTGTGCCTCCAGCATCTCCTGCTCCCTGCCCCGGCCCCACGGCCCCCAGCAGCCCCTGCCCCACTCACCAGCGGGATGATGAAGCTCTGGGTGAGCTCCAGGAGGTGGCGCCTGAGCAGGGCACTCTGCACTTCCGAGGGACGCTTCCTCTGGATGCCCTGCAAGCAGAGGCAGCAGTTCACAGAGGGACTCTCCTCCAGCAGGCAGACAGAGGCAGGGCTGGCAACACTGCAGCTAGAAGCAACCAGTCCAGAGCAGTCTGCAAAGGAACTGCTCAAACACCTGTTCCCCTCTCTAGTCAGAGGCAGCACTCACAGAATCTGCTCTCTCAGGTGATCCCTAGCACTCACATTGAACACAGAACTTCCAGGGGAAGATTCAAACCTGGTATGAGAAACATATCCAACATGATTCTAAATGGAACTGCACCAGCACAAACCCCTCAGGATCATGGTTGGACTCCATGATCCCAGAAGTCCTTCCCAACATAAATGGCTCTGTGGAAAGCAGGCTCAGGGTAGACCTCCTCCTCACAAGGGCAGGGAAGGTGGGGAAGGGTCTGAAGCACAGGGGTTGTGAGGAGCAGCTGAGGGAACTGAGCTTAGCCTGGAGAAGAGGAGGCTCAGGGGAGACCTTCTGGCTCTCTGCAGCTCCCTGAGAGGAGGCTGGAGCCAGGTGGGGCTTGGGCTCTTCTCCCAAGGAACAAGTGACAGGACAAGAGGAAACAGCCTCAAGCTGTGCCAGGGGAGGTTTAGGTTGGAGATGAAGAACAGTTTCTTGATGGCAAGGGTTGTGAAGGCCTGGCCCAGGCTGCCCAGGGCAGTGGTGGAGTCCCCATGCCTGGAGGGGTTTCCAGGCCCTGGAGATGCGGTGCTGAGGGCCAGGGGTCAGTGGTGGTTAGGGGTTGGACTCCCTGATCTGAAAGGTCTCTCCCAGCCAAGACAACTCCATGGTTCCTGTACAAAGGCTGCTCCCTCTGGACAGTCTGTCTGTTCACAGCAGGTGTCAGCCCTGTGCTCCCACAGTGACACACAGCAGGCAGGGCAGAGGGGAAGCTGCTTACCTTGAGCAATCTTTTAATCAGGGTCTTGTCTTTGTGAAGAAATGTTTTGTAAGAAGTATAGATTCCTAGATGGGAGAAAGAAAACCAGGGAAAGCCCAGAAGTTCCAAACAAATCTTTGCCCACAGATCTGGAGGAGGTGCAGGGACAAAAGCTGAGCCCTGGCACAAACCCTGGCAGCTGTGTGTGTGGAAAACTAAAATCATTACTTAAAGCATTCAAAAATGAGTAAGTTGCTAATGCAGCCAGCACTGCCAGCAGGTTAAAGGACACTCAACCCTCTCAAGGACCTTCTTAGGCTGGGCTTGTGCTGAGATCACCTCCTGGAGCCAGCTGGTGGCTAGGCCTGAGGGGAACAGGGAGTTAAGTGACAGCTCTGCCTAGGGCAGCAGCTCCTCTGACTTCCAGCACATCTCAAAAGCAGCTGTGACACTGAGAACGAAGCCAAGAGAACCAGCAGCTCTTCCCCCAACACTCAAGTGATTTGAGTTCATTTACACTGGCTTTTTCCATCACAGCTTCTCTGTACTGGGCAGGAGGTGTCACTGCTGTGCTGCAGGCCGAGGGTGAGGAGATGCTAACAGCACAAGGGCCATCTGATGGAATGCAGAGAGCAGTGCACACAATGCATGCATGCCTGCAACGCCCCCCTGTGGAGGAAGCCAAATTAAATGGTGTCTGAGAAGAGGATTTACCTGGCTTTGTGTCTAGAGTTTTGAGTTTAGCTAGCTTCTTCACCTTCACCTGCTTGGGAAGGTCTCCTGTGGGCAGACAGCAAGTGATTGCTCAGGCACAGCATGCACATCAGAGACTCTGCACCCGAGAACATCCAGCCCCACACTTGTGCATCTGAAATCACATCCTCTCTTAGCTCCACCCTCAGAGAAACCTGCTGATCTGCTAAGCTCCCTGCTCGAATGTTGGGACAGGAAAGTGTTTAGGAGGTGTTGCAAAAAACAACCCCTCCTCAGCCTGAGGTTGTCCTGGCTTCATGGGTAACCAGCAGAGCCTCCCTCCCCACTGCTCTCTTCTCTGGGCAGTCTTCTCTTTTCCTGCCCACGATGCCTCGGAAAAAGGAACCCAGGGCAAGTTACCAACTCAGTGATTTGTGTGTTTCTCTGTTTGTGCTCATTCTGCACATCAGCTGAGGCAGAGTGCTGGAGCACTGGAACAGGCTCTCCAGGGAGGCAGTCAGGGCCCCAACTCTCCTGGAAACCCAGAAGCACTTGGCCAGTGCTCCCAGACACATGGGGTGGCTTTGGGGTCGTCCTGTGCCTACACAGGGGTTGGACTGGATGA
This sequence comes from Galbula dea, assembly GCA_013399015.1. NCBI lineage: Eukaryota > Metazoa > Chordata > Aves > Piciformes > Galbulidae > Galbula > Galbula dea. The sequence continues at coordinate 106,263 of VWZX01000718.1, forward strand.
TCCCTGTGGGCCCCTTCCAGCTCAGGAGACTCTGTGATTCAGAGTCTCCATCTCCTTTGGGTTTCTCAAAACCATGGCTAGAGCTGCAACTCTCAGCTCCCTCTCAGTCTCCAACAAGGTTCCTAAGCATTATTAGGAAGGTTAACAAGCACAGCAGCAAGGCCCAGCACAAGAGGACCTGGGTTCTGCCCTTACCTGACATTCTGAGCTCCCCGACCCGAAGGATGTGTGGCCAGTGCTGGAGAGTTTTGATGAAGAAAGGGTTTGTGACTCCCACAACTATGTTTGGCCTAGAGTGGGGAGGGAAAAGGCAGGAGGATGCTGAGCTGAGGTCCCTCAGGCAGGTGGTGGCCAGGGGAGCAGGCTGGCCTGGCTACTCACGGGGCCTGTGTCCTGGTGGTGTACTCCTTGAACTCGCTGTCGTGGATGGTGAAGTAGGGCCGGTAGTCACAGCAGTACCTCAGGGGAGCCAGGCAGCTGCACAGGAGACAGCAGAGCTGCCAGGCAAACCTCACACAGGACCAATGTGTCTTTACATCAGCTCTATGGCCTCCAGCAGTGTTTTGTCCTGCTAGAGGTAGCAGTCTGGAGGAGCTCAAGGCTTTCTTTTGCTAAAGCAGAGTTCAGAGCTGGGGAGACAAAGTTCCTCAGGGCTATGGGACAGGATGAGAGGGAACAGCCTCAGGCTGCACCAGGGGAGGTTTAGCTTGGAGATGAGGAACAGTTTCTTCCCCAAAAGGGTTGTGAAGGCCTGGCCCAGGCTGCCCAGGGCAGTGGTGCAGTCCCCATCCCTGGAGGGGCTGGAGAGCCCTGGAGATGTGGTGCCGAGGGCCATGGCTCAGTGGTGACCTGGCAGTGCTGGGTTAACAGCTGGGCTTGATGATCTTGGAGGTCTTCTCCAACCTTAATGATTCCATGAACCATGAGGTCTCCCAACACAGGACACTCCTTTCTCTCTCCCACTGGTGGAACATGTGCCAGGTTCTCTTGCCACACTATTTCTCTTACATGCTTCCATAGGCAAACTACACCTAACACAATGGACTGGGCAGGAGAGTGAATCTGAAAGACTCTCAGCATTTCTTAGTGTCATTCCCTGCTCCTCAGACCCTGGGGTGTTACCTGGTGAGTGCCAGAACCATTTCTGAAGAGACTGTAGGGGATGGTGCCATCACCACAATTGGCTCTCCCAGTAACATCAGCTCCCACAGCATCTGGATATGGATGAGCACTGGCTGGAAACATCTGTGAGTGAAGGGAAGAATGGAGTCAGAGATGCAGGGAGGAAAGGACCAGCCACAGTTATTCCATGTAAACTTACCCAGATGTGCTTCTAACTGGGAATCTGAAACCTAGAACTGATGTCTGTGTCCCCAGCAGGTGCCCTGGGGCTTCAGAGGCTCCTGCTCAGCATGTTCAGAGAAGGGGCTCTATGCAGCTCATCATATTGCTCTCAGCACAGCTCTTCATCTAAGCAATGTCCTTCCATCTAAGCCAGCTGGAGATGAGGCAGCAGAGTGCCCAGGGGGGCAAGGAGGCCAAGAGCATCCTGGCTTGGATCAGCACTGGTGTGGCAGCAGGGCTAGGGCAGGGATTGGCCTCCTGGGCTGGGCACTGGGGAGGCCACAGCTGGAATCCTGGGCTCAGCTTTGGGCTCCTGACTCCCAGAAGGACACTGAGGTGCTGGAGTGTGTCCAGAGAAGGGCAAGGAAGGTGGGGAAGGGTCTAGAGCACAACTGTTGTGAGCAGCAGCTGAGGGAAATACCCTGAAGTTGCACCAGGGGAGGTTTAGGTTGGAGATGAGGAACAGTTTGCTCCTGGCAAGGGTTGTGCAGGGCTGGCCCAGGCTGCCCAGGGCAGTGGTGGAGTCCTCACCCCTGGAGGGGTTTCCAGGCCCTGGAGATGTGGAGCTGAGGGCCATGGGTTAGTGGTGCCCTGGCAGTGCTGGGGAATGGTTGGACTCCATGACCTTAAGAGGCCTGTTCCAACTGTAACCCTTCCAGAACTGTGTGAGGTGAAATGCAGGTGAGCTCCAGCAGGTCTGTGTCCATCAGAACAGCACCTGCATGCTGGCAGGTTTGGTTCAGACACAGAGTGTGTCTAACCCCAGCTGAGGTGAAGAGAAGAAACCTCCCTCCAAGCAGGACAGGGGTTGGTTGTGTTCAGTTTACCACTGAAGAGCTCTGCAAGCTCACCACTGTAAGTGGCACTTGGCCAAGCAGCCACTTCTGATTCCACATCTGACTGTGGTTTACAGGATAGTGTGGGCAGAAAAAGCAGCTGGAAAGGAGAGGGTTGCAGGGATGGCAGCTCTCACCTGAAGAGATCCAGTTCATGAACACTGGGGAGCACCAGTGGGGCTGGTAACAGGTTCTGTATGAGGAAGGGAAAAACAAACAAGAAACCAACCCAAGTGTTAGTGAATGGAAGCATCCTGAGTGCAATGGCATCTGAAGTGACCACATCAGCCACAAAGCAGCTCCCTCCACAGTGAGCAGGAAAAGAGGTGAATGTTAATGCTTCAGAGGTGTGAGACTGGGTCTGGACTAAGCATTCAAGGTCCAAACAAACTTCCTCTGCTGGAAGACACCCCAAACCCCTTCAGTTCAAGAGGTGGAAACTCCCTGTGCCTGCTCCTTTACTTCCTGGTTTTCCCTGGTGCAGGGCAGAGCTTAAGGTACAGAGAGAGGCAGGAGGCAAGGCTGGGCCTGGGGAAGTGTGACAGCAGCACTCACAGGAGAGGAAACAAGGAACAAAGCCAATGAGCTGATCCCAGGCAGAGAAGATGCTCAGACAGCAAACCCTGCCCAGCCACAGAGAAACCAAAGGCAGGGTCACAGGGAGAGCTTCCTGTGCCTGCACTGCCAGGGAGTGAGCAGACAATGCACAGAGAAACTGAAGCACAGATGCTTCAGAGAGGCCTGCTCTGAGACAGGCAGGGGTGCAGCTGGAACCAGCTGGGAAGCTCCAAGCACTCTAAGCCCAGGCCAAAGGGGTTTCAGGCAGGACAAAGCCAAAAGAGCTCCAGTTCTCCACCCTCCTGCCTGGGGAGCCTAGATTCTATTCATCACTGACTTGTGCCATGCCATGCTTCATCTCACCTCTTGATTGCACTGCTTCACTGGGCTTGATCCTGCCTTATCCACCCTTGAAGGGATTCTCACCTGGATTACAAACAAGAACAGGCAGATTATCCAGAGGGATGGGACCAGCAGCACACACACTCTGCCTTCTTCCCTAACAACCCTCCCCCTGAGGAAGCTTTCTCAATTGTTTATTAAGGATAAAGGGAAAGAATCTGGAGGAAAGAGAAATTTTAACAGGCCAAGGGAGGTTCTCCTCCCCCTCTACTCTGACACAGCTGGAGTCCTGGCTCCAGCTCTGGGCTCCCCAGGTCAAGACACACAAGGAGCTGTTGGAGAGAGTCCATGGGAGACTAGGGAGATGCTGAGGGCACTGGAGCAGCTCTGGCAGGAGGAAAGGCTGAGAGCCCTGGGGCTGCTAAGCCTGGAGAAGAGCAGCCCCACAGGGCAGCTGTTCAATGCCCAGCAAGAGCTGNCATGCAGAGACTATGGGCTCTGTACTGTCCAGCAGGAAAGGGAATACAGGTTCCACGTCCCAGTTTGCCTCAGGCTGCTGCTGAGTGCAGATCAGCAAGTACCTGAATGACAACTCCCATCACTGGCAGGTTCAGAGTCTGTCCTGGCACAGGAGGTGGCCACTGATCAATCTCATTGCAGACTGCAGGGACACAGGTAAAGAAAAGTTGAATCTGAAGGTGAACAGAGTGAATTCAGCAGATCTCTGAGCTGTGCCAACTTAATTACTGCTCATTCCTCCTTCAGATGCTCCTCTGGTTAACTCAGACACTGCCTCCAAGAACTGTGCAAGTTAGGTCAGAGCCCAGCCCCAGGCCTGCAGAGGGTTCCCAGTGCAGCACTGTGCTGTTATCAATCAGGATGAGGCTGGATGGTGCAATAAAGACCCTGCAGAGATGGAGCACTGGGCTGTCAGACACTGCCCAGTAACACAGCCCTTACAGCTGCTGATCATCCTGACAACCACTTGGGTGAAAGTTTTCCCCTGCTGGAATCTGTTCCCGAATGAACTAATTGGGAAGATTTCAGCTGTCAAACACTTCCTGATCAAACCTCAGAGAGATGCCAGTGTGCAAAGCCTCCCTCTGAATCTGCCTGCTCACCTGCCTCCAGGCATGGCTCCAGCTTCTCAAAGTACTCTGGAGCAATCAGCTGCAGCAGGGACTGGAACAGGTTGACGTAGGGCAGGCGAGAGACCAGCACCAGGGACTGGAAAAAGGGAACACTGGCAGTCAGAGACACCCTGGCATGGACACTTCCAGCACTGCATATACTTAGAGTTGGCCTCAATGGGCTGAGGCTCAGCAAGGTCAAGTGCTAGGTCCTGCAGTTGGGTCACAGCAACCCCAGGAGTGCTGCAGGCTTGGGGCAGAGTGGCTGGAGAGCTGCTGGGGGAAAAGGACCTGGGGTGTTGGTCAACAGCGGCTGGAGACTAGATAGAAGGAGGAAAATGTGAGAGCCTGTCCCAGGCTGCCCAGAGAGGTGGGAGATGTCCCAGCCCTGGAACCATCCCAGCTCAGGTTGTTTGGGCTCTGAGCAACCTGCTCTGGCTGGGGATGTCCCTGCTGGCTGCAGGGGTTGCACTAGATGACCTTGGCAGCTCCTTTCCAACCCAACCCAGTCTAAGACTCGGTGAAGAAACTCAGTATTAGCTCATCTCTGAGAAGCTCCATGTCTCTCCATGGAGGAGAGAAGGCACAGCAGGCCAGGAGCTGCTGGGACACACTGCTGTGCCCATCTCCCTGCACTGCCTGACCTCTGATGAAGCACTGCTCTTTGAAGAGGTCTACACGGGCCTTTTGTTTGAGAGGACTGCATTTTACCTTCTTCTATGAAAAAACATGACTGCCACAGTGATCCCATGGATCTCAGGATCCAAGTAGAATATTCTCCTTCTCTAGAAGTCTGGAACCCTCCTCCCTTACAGGCACCAGCCACAACTCTCTCTCTGAATAACACAAAGCAGTTTGCATGTTCATGCTGCAATAAACATGCAGCCTGTGTTATCTTTCCAGTCTCTGTGCCTAAGGAATTTATGCTAAGGGACAAGGTTGGTGAGGTACCAGCAGTGGCACTGCTGTTAGAAGCAACCAGCCCAGCAGGAAACCCATTCCCAGATGGCTCCTGGGAAGGAGAAAGATTAAAGCAATAATGAGAGAGGGGCTGAAGCAGAAGCAGCACAGGCTGCAGTAATGAAGCACATCTCCTGCCTGGCTGTGACACCAGAGCACACACTGCAGCAGATGTCCAAGTGCTTCAGGATGGCATGACTCAACAGCAGGTCACTGCTCACATGCCCAGCACACCATGGCAACAGCACCCAGGGTCTGGAGTGACCCTTTCCACCTGCCCCCCTCCCCCTGCCCTGTGCCACTTCCTGCAGAGACCCCAGGGGGGGCACGTAGGAAGTGCTGCTGTTTTCCAGAGAGGGAGAGGTGCCTTTTGACAGCTCTGGAGCAGCTGAGAGCAGCAAGCTCTCTGGTTTCAGGACTCACCTTCTGGAAATAACCTCTCTTCATCGAGCTGTCCTTGACTTGCCTGAAGTAGACGTAACCGAAGTAATGAGCTGCCTCCCGCTGCAAGAGAGCAAGAGAGGCGTGGCTGAGAGCCAGGCTGCTCCCTCCACACTGCCTCCAGCCAGCCAGCAAACTGCTGGGAGACAACTGCAGCACCTCCCTCCTCCTCATCCATCCAAAGCTACCCATCTGCAGCTAGCCAGGAGACCTCAGCAAATGGCAAGAGAGATACAAACAACCAAATTCACCACAAATGCCAGCCACAGGCAGCACCTTTCACCAGCACCTTTGGGCAGCACCTCCAGGGCCTCAGCACAGCAAAGACATGGACCTGGGGGAGCAGGGCCAGAGGAGGACACAGAGATGATGTGAGGGCTGGAAGCTCTCTGCTGTGAGGACAGGCTGGGAGAGTTTGGATTGTTCAGCCTGGAGAAGAGAAGGCTCCAGGGAGACCTTACTGCAGCCTTGCAGTGCTTCAAGGGGATGGTAAAAAGATGGGAAGAGAGCTTTTAGCAAGGCCTGTTGGGACGGGACAGGGGCTGATGGTTTGACGCTAAAAGAGGAGATTTAAACTGGATAGAAGGAAGAAATTCTTCCCTACAAGGGAGGTGAGAGCCTGTCCCAGGCTGCCCAGAGAGGTGGGAGATGTCCCAGCCCTGGAACCATCCCAGCTCAGGTTGCTTGGGCTCTGAGCAGCCTGCTCTAGTTGGGGATGTCCCTGCTGGCTGCAGGGGTTGGACTAGATGACCTTGAAGGTCCCTTCCAGCTCAGTCCCTCCTGTGGTTCTATGATCTGAAGAGTTCACTGAGGTCTCCACTAACAGGAGCCTGAGCCAAGCCCCTGAGCTCACCCTGGCACCTGGGCTGCCACTGCTGCGCTCTGACTGTCAGTCTGCTCTGCCAGCCGGAGAGTCAGGTGTTGAGGAAGGAATACATCACCTTCAGAGAGGGGGAGATGGGCTCAGCCAGAGCTGCTGCATGACTCTTCAGCCAGGCATGAGGGCAGCCCAGGCCCCAGTGCCACTGACCTGCAGCGCCAGCGGTGCCTCCCGGTTGTAGTCGCCGTCCTGCGGGCAGGCGCTGGGCCGCGGCGCCCCCGGGCGGCGCAGGCGGAAGCTGAACTGAGTGTCGCCCAGGCCACCTGAGACAGAGCACAGCTGCTCAGCAACAGCTTCAGCCAACAGAAACACGGAGCCTGGCTAACTCTCAAATGCTGCCATAGACCTTCTCCATCTCTGCAGCTCCTTGGGAGGAGGCTGGAGCCAGGGGGGGCTTGGGCTCTGCTCCCCAGGAACAAGTGACAGGACAAGAGGAAACAGCCTCAGGCTGTGCCAGGGGAGGTTCAGGTTGGAGATGAGGAGCAGTTTGTTGCCCAAAAGGGTTATCGGTGTCTGGCCCAAGGGCAGTGGTGCAGTCCCCATCCCTGGAGGGGCTGGAGAGCCCTGGAGATGTGGTGCTGAGGGCCAGGGGTCAGTGGTGCCCTGGCAGTGCTGGGGACTGGATGGACCCAATGATCTCAGAGGTCTCTTCCACACAAAATGATTTTGTGATTCCATGACTCTAAGGCACCACCATGGGGCAAGAGGACACCCTCCCTTCCCCCTGCCTGCAGGTGGGATGTTCCAAATACAGACTGGTGCGGTGTGAAGACATCACCACCAGTACCTGAGTGACCTCAGCAGAAGGGATGCTTCCCCTGAGGGTTTGCTGATCTGAGACAGCAGGGAAAGTTCATCCTGACCAGCTCAGTCTAACCTGGGCAAAGCTGCAGAAAAGTAACAGTAGGCACTAGTCCTGAACAAAACAGGCACTGGGATGAATGATTTCTAACTGCCACCTTCCTGACTTACAAATCCAAGCTTTGGGAATACTCTGCTGCCAAAACATCCTCTCTCCAGCCATTTCTCTTCCCTGAGCACTCACAAACACAGAAATGCTGACAGCTGCAAGCCTCAGGGAACCTTTCCTCTGGGAGGACTGCTTCTGTTGTACTGGCACAGATGGAGCATGAGTATGCAGACTTGGGAAGAAATTGTCCTGTCACCCTCCAGATCAGTGCTTCCACACCCAGAAGCAACCCCAGGGAGAGGAGTCTCCTCTCCTCAGCCCTAAGACTGGACCCTACCTTGCTCCAGCCTCCTTTCAGGGAGCTGGAGAGAGCAAGGAAGTCTCCCCTTGTTTGACCTAAGTGCTCCTTGATGTCTCAGTTCTAGAAGACACAACCCATCAGGCTGTGCTGCTGTGCAGGGGATGACTCACTCTCTCCACCAGGAAAAGTTCCCTTCCTAAGGGCAGCACAGCAGGCTGCAGGGAAGGCAAAGCCAGCAGATGCTGCCTACCTGAGTAGGAGTCTGGGAAGGACAAGTAGCAGATACTGGTTTTCTGCAACAGACAAAAAACACAGAGTGAGAAAACTCCACCACCACTGCCTGGTACCTTTAGAACCAGGGGGAAACACAAAGCAAACAGTCATTACCTCTTTCTCTGTCAGCCTGAAGTCATAAGGGTACACCAACTGCAACAGAGACAAGGGTCAGTCAGCCAGCCCTGCTCTCCAGTGCTTCCACATGCATCTGTAACCACTGCTTCCACTGAAACACTGCCCTCTTTCTCCCCAAGTGAGATACCCTCTAAGGAGACACAGCTACAAGACACCCACCCACCCAGGATCTGACCACCAGTGCCTGCACTCAGCCTGCCACAGCTCTCCATTCCCTGAGCTATGGAAAGAGTGAGTGTGCAGCTGCAGACACTGTTCACAGTGGCTGAAAGGCAAGGAATGGGCAGCAGGAGAGGTGTGCAAGGCTCCAGAGGAGTGTGTGAGGCTCCCTGCTTTGAGATCTGTTGTTAGAAAGACAAGGCAAGGTTTATTTTGCACAGAGAGAGGTGGCTCTGGCACAGGCTGGAGGATTCCTGCCCTGTCAGCATGGCAGTGAGAGCTGAGGGTGCTACAGCCAGGGCTTCAGCCAAGGGACATCAACAGGGACCCAAAGCAGCCAGTGCAAGACTCCAGCTCTGCAGCTCCTAATGCTGATCACAATTCTGCATTTACTGTGACCTCACAGAGAGCTCAGTGCAAGGCTTCCCAGGGCAAGGCTGAGGGCAGGGCTGGCAGTGAGATCTGCAGGCAAGACCCAGCAGTGAGACCCAGCAGCAGGCTCCAGCAGTGAGATGAAACAATCCCATGGAGAAGTGAGACATGACAGAGCTACAACAGTGACTTCTGCATGTCCCTAGGCAGAGGAGGGAGACTGAAGTGCTCCCAGATCTGCTGGAGACATGGACTCAGCCTTTGGACCACTTAGGAATTCCTTCCCCAAAAGGGTTCTCAGGCCTGGCCCAGGCTGCCCAGGGCAGTGGTGCAGTCCCCATCCCTGGAGGGGTTTCCAAACCCTGGAGATGTGGTGCTGAGGGCCAGGGGTCAGTGGTGCCCTGGCACTGGCAGTTGGACTCCATGATCTGAAAGGTCTCCTCCAACCCAAGTGACTCTGTCTGGACAGCCCAGAGTGGGACTCCCTGCATGCAGGCCAGTGATGCATCCACACCATGAGGCAACTGCACAAACCCCACAGCACTCAGAAACCTGAGCAGAGCCTAAACAAGCTCTTGGCTGCAAAGCTGTCTCCCCAGAGCCCATCCCATTCCAGGGTGACTTGGCCTTGCTACTCCAGTGCCTCTGAAGGACAAGACAACACTCAGGAAAAAATCATCCTCAGGGAAGGGTGACAGGATGAGGGGTAACAGTTCTGGACTGAAAGAAGAAATTTAGACTAGATAATAGGAAGAAATCCTTCACTGTGAGGGAGGTGAGAGCCTGTCCCAGGCTGCCCAGAGAGGTGGGAGATGTCCCAGACCTGGAACCATCCCAGCTCAGGTTGTTTGGGCTCTGAGCAACCTGCTCTGGCTGGGGATGTCCCTGCTGGCTGCAGGGGCTGCACTAGATGGTCTTTAAGGAACATCAACCACTCCACGATTCTGTGAAGAGGTCTCAGCCAGGCTTGCTCCTAAAGCAGAACTGTCAGGGGACACCCTCAGGTTAGACTGCACTTGGGATCTCTGCCTCTTCACACACTGATTTACAGAGATGATGCAGAAGTGTGAGGCAACCTCCAGAAGGCTTCCTCCTTCCTTCTGACTCAGCCTGCTGCCAGTGAGGCAGTGCCAGTGACTCCCTGGGTTCGTAGCCTGTCACTCTGGGTAATCACTGGGTGGGTGAGCAGAGGGATGGATATCCCCAAACACCCACAAAACCACAGGGAGCTCTCTCAGGATCTAATCCCAGCCAGCTCACTCCTCTGATGATGTCTGTGGCAGCCTTCCTGTGCAAAGCCAGGCAGGCTGAGACCCCAGGGCTGGGTGCCACCAGCATGGCTTTTTAACCCAGAAACCAAAGCATAAACCTCCTCCTCCTTGGCTGCAGAGATCAGGCTGCTGGGCCTCCAGCTGCGACCTGCACCAGCCTCAAACAACGGAGGCAACAGATGGAAAGAGGGGAGAAGCAGGAAGATGATGACCACCGGCAATAGTGACATTTCCCCCTCTGGAGTTCCCCAGCGAGACAGCAGCAGCTCGAGCTGTTCCATTTCACAGCCCCATCCACTCCTGCCTTGCACTCACATGTACTCCTCCCCCTGCACGCAGCTTTACCACAGCTGCCCCTAGCCATCCACCCCTGCCTGCCCCGGCACTAATTCTGCCTTGTCGTGCCACACACAGGGCCCCGTTCCAGCCCGGCCCACTTCCCCCGACCCCCTCTGCCTGGACCCTGTCCCCCTCGTCCCTCTCCCACTCTGCCTGCTCCCATTCCCACTCCAGCCCAGCTCTGTCCTGTCCCCATCACCGCTCAGATCCCCAACTCTCCTCTGCCCCCACACACAGCCCCTCCTCCCTGCACAGCCAGGCCTCTCTTCTCCACAGCCCCAGGCCCTGCCCGAACCCACACCCGCCCCACACAGCCCAGGCCCTGCCCAGCTCCGCACCCCCCAGGCCACAGCCGGGCCCAGCTACCTGCCGCCTCCGCTCCCCAGCCCTTCCCGCACCTCCATAGCCTGTCCCAGCTCCAGGTCGAAGGTGACCACGCAGACACAGTCCAGCCATGCGGAGAAGCGTGCCCATGGCAGCTGGGAGGAGGCGGCGGCCGCAGCGGGGTCGCGGCGGGGCCGGGGCTCAGCCCGGCACAGCGCGTCCATGGCAGCGCCCGCTCGGCCCGGCCTGGNCACCTCCAGCTGCCCTGGGAATCTCTCCCCACAAGGAGACTCCACAGCCTCTCTGGGCAGCCTGGGCCAGGGCTCCAACAACCTCACCCCAAACAAGCTTCTCCTCCTGCTCAGCTGGAACCTCCTGGCTTCCAGTTGGTGCCCAGTGCCCCTTGGCCTGTCCCTGGGCACCGGTGAGCAGAGTCTGGCCCCAGCCTATTGCCTTATGTCCTTGAGCTCTTGCTGAGCATTGAGCAGCTCCCCTCTGGGGCTGCTCTTCTCTAGGCTCAGCAGCCCCAGGGCTCTCAGCCTTTCCTCCTGCCAGAGCTGCTCCAGTGCCCTCAGCGTTTTCCTAGCCTCCAATGGACTCTTGACCTGCTGGTGTCTTGACCTGGGGAGCCCAGAACTGGAGCCAGGACTCCAGCTGTGGCCTGACTAGGGCAGAGTAGAGGGGGAAGAGAACCTCCCTTGCCCTGCTGCTCACACTCTTCTTCACAGACCCCAGGAGACCCTTGCCCTTCCTGGTTAAAAGAGCACACTGCTGGCTCTAACCCTCTCAGCTTTCTCCACTCCTGTGTCCCACAGGGAGCTGCTGTTCCCTAGAGCTTCATCCTTTCATCCCCTGCTTGCCCTGGGCCAAGGCTGCAGCCCTTGGGCCTCCCTGGCCTGCAGTTGCCCAGTCCCAGTGCCAGTGGCCAGCTCGTGGGCTCACACAGGCTGGGAGAGGTGCCTGTGGCAGGGAGGGTGATCTGGGAGAGCTGCCCCTGGCATGGCTGAGGGGGCTGGAGTGGTGTCCAGTAGAGCCAGGCTGGGAAAAGGGTGAAAGTGATCCAAAGTAAATGGCAAAGGGTAAGTTGGGACCTTTATGTGCTTGTTCTTGTCAGGTTCAAGGCACGTGAACTCTGCAGCACGAGCTGCTTCCCTCTCACATTTATCCAGTGCTTGGGGTGGGAGGACAGAGGCATCTGGGAGATGCTGAAATATCAGTGATAAATAACAGTTTCTTGGCAGGTTTCCTGGCTAAAAACCATTCACTCTTTTCCCTCCTTTTGCTTATCCACAGCTAGGCTACTGTTCAGGCAGTTCCAGCCACAGAGCAGACAAGCCCTAAGGCCACTGGCAAGGCAAGGAAGGAGAAGGAGTTCGCAGCAGCACCGACTGGGACAGGCTCCTCCTGACTCACTCTGAGTGTCCTGCCTCTGCCCCATGCCTCCCAGAGAGGTTTGTCTGCTCAGTTATGGGATGGAGAGGCTGGGGTTTGCTCACATGAGCAGTGACCTCTGGGAGAGATGCTTTCAGCACTGTAGATAGATCTGTGTCCTTTCCTTGGGCTGCATGTCCAACCTACTGAGACATTTCAAACTCATGTTAGGATCCCAGCCCTGCAACGTGACTCCTGGAAACTGCCTCTGTGGAGAGAGGATGAGGAGATCCTGCATCTGTGCAGACTTTGTGCCTGTGACAGCTCCTGGTCAGAGGAAAGGTGGGAGTTCCACATCAATGTCAGTCTCCCAGCTATCATGTTTGTACTCTCAGATGTAAGTACTTTCACTACCCTTTTTATTCACAGTAAATTTTCTTCTGCTTGGCAAGCCAGTATCTGTGGCTGCAGTGAAATCAGCTACATCAGACTCCTTGGGATAAGATTAAAAGTGATTTTAATTATGGGAAACAGGATTAGAGGGCAAAAAATGTTCACTATTGTTTATTCCAGTCCCTTTTCTTCTCTTTCCATCATGCTCCTTTTCTAGCAGGAATCAGCTATAGCCCTGCTGTGGTTTTCAGTTCTTTTGTAACTTGTCCTAGACATTTAGCAAGGAAGAGAAAGGCATTAGGGCCTTCTGAGACCCTGAGTAGGACCAAAGCAGATGTGTCTGTGCTGCTGGGTTTCTGAAGAGACCCCAGGAGGGAGGAGGAGGCTGGAGCCAGGTGGGGCTTGGGCTCTTCTCCCAAGGAACCTGTGATACGAGAAGAGGAAACAGCCTCAAGCTGTGCCAGGGGAGGTTCAGGTTGGAGATGAGGAACAGTTTCTTGATGGCAAGGGTTGTGCAGGCCTGGCCCAGGCTGCCCAGGGCAGTGGTGGAGTCCCCATCCCTGGAGGGGTTTCCAAGCCCTGGAGATGTGGTGCTGAGGGCCAGGGGTCAGTGGTGACCTGGGAGTGCTGGACTGACAGTTGAACTTGATGATCTTAGAGGACTCTTCCAATCACAATGATTCTATGATAACACAGATTCTTTAGATACAATAAGCTGAGAGTGTGGGGTAAAATAGCAATCACAGTTAGTTAATATTGCAGTTCATCATTTGCTGGGGTAGCAGCTCTGCACCCTAGGAATGGGCCTCAGCTGGGTGCAGTGGGATCCACAGAAGGACTTGATGTGGCTGTGGCATGAAGAAACAGCAAGTCAGGGTTCTCAAAGTAAAAGAGGAAAGAAAACAGCACACAAACAAAACCAACCAACCCCAAAACCCCCAAGGAAGCAAGGGGCAGATGGTGGCCAGCAGAACCTGTGAGGGTTCTGCCACATCATTAGCCTGACCACGCTGTTACTGCACTGGGCTGCTGGCCTCTAGCTGCTGTCTCATGGCACACAGAGGCTCTCTGAGGGGGGGCCTGGCATTTGATCCTCGCTTGGATATCTCCTGACCATCTACAGAAGCTGAGGACAGGCCCCAGACTGATTTTGGTTTAATGTTGTCTAAACACAAGAGCTTTTACAGTTCACTTCCTCGGCGTGGCTTGACACCAAACCAGGGAAGACTTGAAGCCCTGATGGGTATCTGGCTCTGGGGCCCTGCTGCGAGGGTGGGGAGGGAGCTGGTCCCGTGCTCCTCCAGGTCACCACAGAGCAAGCTGCAAAGTGCTGTGTCTCCTGCAAGAGCAGCATTGGGCCTGCTGGGTGTGGAGAGCTGAGCTCTCTCCCAAACAGCTCATCTCAGGCCCACGGTTCGTAGCGTGCTCCTGGGCCATATTTGGGCAACAAAGGTTCAGCAGAAGTGGAGGAGGCTGCAGCTCTGCTCTGATCCAGAGCTGGGGCAGCTCCTGCACTATGCAGGGCCAGCATGTGGCTTTTGCAGGGCTGCTAAGCAACCTGAGTAAACAGAACATTTCGCAAGCTCGGCCACAGCGCTTGCTACACTTTCATCTATAATTATCTGTGGGCATCAGAGCTCTCGAGAGCAGCAGCCTGCCAGATTGTGCAGGAGGCTCTGCATGCAGCTCCAGTTTGCCTGCCTTGCCTCTTGCATTGCCAGGATAATATTCCCCAGACTAGAGGAGAAGCAGAAATACTCTGCAGACTAGAGAGAGGAACGTGCAAGATGCTGAAAGCCAAGGGATGTCAGCTCCCAGCCTCCCTTCTGCTGCCTGTTTATATTCTGTGCACTCACAGCTTTGTTATTTGAACAAGGCCTCCTAACTTGCCCCAAAAGGCAGCCAAAGACAGAATCCCACCATGGTGAGGGTTGGAAGGGACCTCTGGGGATCACCCAGCCCAACCCCCTGACCCACAGCAGCTTGCCCAGGGTCACCTCCAGCTGGGCTTGGAATCTCTCCCCACAAGGAGACTCCACAAGCTCTCTGGGCAGCCTGGACCAGGGCTCCAACACCCTCACACCAAACAGGTTTCTCCTCCTGCTCAGCTGGAACCTCCTGGCTTCCAGTTGGTGCCCAGTGCCCCTTGGGCTGTCCCTGGGCACCAGTGAGCAGAGTCTGGCCCCAGCCTCTTGCCTTATGTCCTTGTGCTCTTGCTCAGCATTGAGCACCTCCCCTGTGGGGCTGCTCTTCTCCAGGCTCAGCAGCCCCAGGGCTCTCAGCCTTTCCTCCTCCCAGAGATCCCATTCTTGGTGTTTGAAACCCTAACACACAAATTATATTTAGGACAGGAGCCTGTGGCTCCAGCAGCAGGAGCTCAGGCTCTTCCCCTCCTCCCTCTGGAGTTTCTCAGATGTCAAAGCTGTCGCTTGGGGATCCTGAGGCAAGGTCTGTACCAGGCACTGGATCACACTTCAGCTCTCAGCCAGGAATAGAGCCCAGCATTCCTGATCACCCACATCCTATTTCTGGTGGTGCAGGCTCCTAGCAGAGCATGTACCTAATCCTGCTCTAGGTGTGAACCTCAGGAAGGCTCAGACTCCTTCCTCTGCTTCCAGAACTGGAGAGCTGCAGCTCAAAGTGCTGGCTGCACCGAGGCTCTGAAGTCTCTGTGCTCTGCCCAGGCCTTCTCTGTGGTGAGCTTTGGGTTGCTGACAAAACCTCTAGTTCTGATGATTTTTCACTCAACTTCAAATTCAGAATCAAAACTCCTTCAGAAGAGGGTTCAGGACTTCAAAGAGAAGAACAAGCCCTCGCTAGCTAGCAGCCCAGCAAGTCACACATCAAAACATGGTGCAGTATGTCCTGACTGCTTGATGTGTAAATCAGGGATTTCAGCTAGAGACTTTGCAGCTTTTCAAGCTCAGAGGTGTGTGTTAACAACATCCCTTTGGTTGTGAAATACATTCTCCATCTGTAGAAAACAGGGAGAAAGTGTTCACCATGATGGAAGTGTGAATACAGGACCTGGGGGTTGGACATCTGCCTCAACCCCCTGCTCCAGCAGGGTCACCCCCAGCAGCTTGCTCAGGATCACCCCCAGCTGGGGCTGGAATCTCTCCCCACAAGGAGACTCCACAGCCTCTCTGGGCAGCCTGGGCCAGGGCTCCAACACCCTCACACCAAACAAGGTTCTCCTCCTGCTCAGCTGGAACCTCCTGGCTTCTAGTTTGTGCACAATGCCCCTTGGCCTGTCCCTGGGCACCAGTGAGCAGAGTCTGGCCCCAGCCTCTTGCCTTATGTCCTTGAGCTCTTGCTGAGCATTGAGCAGCTCCCCTCTGGGGCTGCTCTTCTCCAGGCTCAGCAGCTCCAGGGCTCTCAGCTTTCCTCCTGCCAGAGATGCTCCAGTGCCCGCAGCCTCCAATGGACTCCCTCCAGTAGTTCCTTGTCTCTCTTCAGCTGGGGAGCCCAGAACGGGACCCAGGACTCCAGCTGTGGCCTGACTAGGGCAGAACAGAGTAGGACTAAAACCTCTCTCAACCTGCTGCTCGCACTGTTGTTCATGCACCCCAGGAGACCATTGGCCTTCTTGGCCACAAGGGCATATTGCAGGCTTACATTTAGGAAGAACACTGAATGATCAGCTTCCTCCTGAATCAGCTCTTAGGAAAGCTGAAACACCACGGAGAGGACAGGAACATCACAGTGCTCCTCACTGCTTACATCCCAGTGTGGATTTTAACAACAGGAAAGAACATGAAACCTAAAATGACTGTATTTTCATATGTGCACAGGTAGGCAAAGACTGGTCTCTGTATCTGTTGGAACAGGAAAGAGGTCATACCTGTATTCAACACCTGCATGTCAGCACCAGCAGCTCCACAGGAGACCAGCAGCTTACTGGCAGTGGAGTGATGACACCAGGCTGGGTGGGAGTGTTGATCTGCTGCAGGGTAGGGAGGCTCTGCACAGGGATCTGGCCAGGCTGGATCCATGGCAGGAGGTTCACCAAGGCCAAGTGAACTTGGTCAGTTGGACTGGATGATCCTGAAGGTCTTTTGCAAGCTGAAGGGTTTTGGGTGCTGTGATCCTCTGCCCCCAGCTGCCCTCCTCCAGCAGCCAGGGGCTCGCAGCCACCGGCTGTCTGTCCGACTGAAGCTCTTCTCCTGGGCTGATCCCTGTGTCCTGGCCAAGGAGAGGGGAGCTGGCAGCCTCAGCCCCTGCTGCTGCCAAGCCCTCCCAGTTCAGATAGATTTCAGTGCATTTCAGAGATCTGGAGGAGACAAGAAGGAAGCTGTTCCAAGGCTGGCACTCGAGAAATCCTCAGGAGAGGACAGAGCCTGCAGCTTCAGCTCTCCTGCACTGTGGAGGGAGACGAATATGCTCTGGGGATGGCTGGAAGCTCAGGGATGTGCTTGGATGCCCATCATCACATCCCCAGAAGCCACAGGAAGCCACAAAAAACTGCTTTTTAACCTCATTGTCCTCCAACAGACAAAAGAGAGAAATGAAATTTCTGAGGCTGTGCTACTCTCTGTTTCCTCATGATTTTATATCCTTTGATTGTTTTTCCCTTAATGGCCAGCAGAATCCCCAAACTCCAGTATGGTGAGGGGTGGGGATCATCCAGTCCAACCCCCTGCTCCAGCAGGGTCACTCACAGCAGCTTGCCCAGGGTCACCCCCAGCTGGGCTTGGAATCTCTCCCCACAAGGAGACTCCACAGCCCCTCTGGGCAGCCTGGGCCAGGGCTCCAACACCCTCACACCAAACAAGCTTCTCCTCCTGCTCAGGTGGAAATCAAAGGGTTAATCACCACCCTGGGTACCCTCTAAACCTTTGCAGCCCCTGTGGTGAATTAGGAATTTTGACCATTGAGTCCTGGGTGAAGTTTGGGGTGGCCTTTCTGTGGCAAAATCCCCAAGGCCACCAACAAGGCAGTCTCCAGCTGCTTTTGTTTCCCATGCCCTGCTCCCTGCTCCCACATCTTCCCTCCTCATCACCTCCATCTCCCAGGCCCCTGTGGCCACCCCCGTGTTTGCCACCAGAGCTGTTGCAAGCTGGAGCCTCCACAGCAGATCTGGCTCTGAGTTCTGAAGTCTACCTGTTAAATTTTAACGATGTGGATGAATATTTGTGGGGTCAAGGCCTAATAAGCAGGAGTAGTGAAGAGGATGAGACAAGTGATAGATCTAAGGCAGGAATTCACTTTGGAATGAAGAGAAGAACTGGATCAGTTCCTGTAGGGTTGCTGCATGATGCTGGCACTTAGGAAGCAGTTTATTCATGTTTGAAGACGCTTCTGGGAATGGCAGTGCTGAAATCTACTGAGCCCAGAGTGTGAACATGACTAAGAGGTCTTCCTCCCCCCAGTTACTGTTTTATTCTATCCTTTGGCTCATCTCTTTTTCCTCCTTTTCCACTTTTTCCGCTCACGCTCCCTCTCTTCTCCTCTATCCTCACCCCCATCATGTCCCACCTCTCAGGACATGATGACCCAAATCTTCCTACCATCAGTGGTCAATGAGGGGCCCTTCTTCTGCACTACCCCCTTGCTGTCCCTGTCCTCCCAGCCCAGGGTCCTGCCCCCCTCCCAGCCTGGGCCTGTGTCACCCAGGGCCACGAGCCACCACCCGCAGGCCCATCACTACGAGCCACCCCTAGGGCCACAGAATGCTGTCCTGGGCTGTCTCCTGTCCTCTCACCTTGTCCTCTTGCTGGTGCCACCACACCAGGGCTGTCCCCATCCCTGTCCCCCATTCCCATCCTCCATCCCCATCCCTATCCCCTATCTCCATCCCCTATCCCTATCCCCTATCTCCATCCCCTATCTCCATCCCCTATCTCCATCCCCTATCTGCATCCCTATCTCTATCCCCTATCCCCTATCTCCATCCCCTATCTCCATCCCCTATCTCCATCCCCTATCTCTATCCCTATCTCTATCCCCTATCCCCTATCTCCATCCCCTATCTCCATCCCCTATCT
>VWZX01000718.1:124932-184379 GCA_013399015.1 Galbula dea
CACAGCCCCTGCCGCCGTCCCCGCCTCGGCCGCGGCCCATGCCCGCCGGGCCGCCGGCCCTCGCTCGCAGCCAGGCAGCGCCTCAGCGGCCTCGCCGCGGGGAGGAGGGCAGGCCCGGAGCCCCGAGCAGGTGAGAGACCCGCGGCCGGGCCCCCGCCGCCACCTCCTCCTCCTCCTCCTTCTCCTCCTCCGCCGCCGCCGCCTCCGAGCTGTCACCGCCGGGCCCGGGGCCGGCTGGGCCGCGGGCTGCGCCCTGCCGAGAGGACGCTTCCGCCTTGCCGGGCCGCTGGGGCCCCCGGGCCGCGGCCTGCCGCTTCTTCTTCCTCCGCCGCCTCCGCTTCGGCCTCCTGGGCCGCGGCGACAGCCCCTCGGCACCCCGGGAGGGCTCGCTCCGTGGTCTGCCTGTGCGGTAGGGCCGCGGCTGCCGCCCCCGGGTTTTGTTTGTTTATTTCCCCGGTTTGCGGGGTTTTTAGCTAGCGCCTGGCCCCGCTGCTGCTGCCCCTGCCAGTCTCCGGGCAGCGCTGATCGCAGAGGTCCGTCTTTAGGTCCTTGCCCTCGGCAGTGCCCGAGTCCCACCGTGTCTGCGTCTGGGTTAAATCAGACTTTCTGCGCTATGGACTTTGCTGAGGGGTCGACCTGTTGGCATAAGTAACGAGCAGTCTGGGATCCAGGTTTCCACGGCTGATGCCAAGCCTCTGGTTAATTGCTGAAGCTGTTGGCAGAGGTGCTGGTGGTAAGGTCAGAGGTGGGGGTCAACCTCCTGGGGACCTGCTGGCTTGCGGTGTGCAGAGCCTGAGCCAGGGACCTTGGTGGCTTCAGATGCACAGTGTGGGAACAGAAATGTCACTGTGCTGGTGGTGTTAACAGAAACTGGGGTGGGAGTTGGAGCCACAAATGGAGTCGCTGTGACATGCAGCCTCCTAGAAAGATGACTTCTTGGGGAGTCTGAGGAGGGCTCCCTTCCTGATCTGGAGGCCTTGCTTTGCACTAGTTAATAAAACACAAGAGACACAAACAAAACCCAACCAACCAAACCAAAAACCAACAACAAACAAACTAGGAAGTGAAAAAGAGAAACTGAGAGAGCTTGGAGGGACCTGAGATGTTTGTCATATCTTCATCTCCCACTTGAAAATGACTCTTGTAAAGACTGAAGCCTGTTTCCTTGATGTGCTTTATCTTCTGTCCCAAAGAACAGAGGAGACAGTTGTGATCCTGGCCCTGTCCAGAGCTGCACACGTTTGAGCCAAGCATGCAGTCACTTCCTAGCAGACCTTTGGTATAAAACACCATCTGAGGAATGACAGGAGCATAGGCATTTCTGATTTCCCTTATTTCTCTGACACTTAAAAGCAAACAGCCTGCCAAAATAGTTCAGTGGTAAAAACCCCAACCCCTGGTGCATGGTAGTGTAGCAATTTCCATGGCAACCAGTGGGGATCTCATGGCAAGCAAAGTTAGCTGTTGGAATGTGCAGCAGGACACATAATGATCTGCACTGGCTTGCTGGGGAGAGGATGATGATCTGGGTTTTAAAGGCTTGCCTTGCTTTGCCTGTGTTCCATCTGCAGATGTTTCTGGTGATTTTGGTACTTTCCCTGTATTCCACTGCAAACCCAGGGAGCTAGGCCATTGTCTGTCTAGAAATCGTGGAGAATGGAGGTGCTGGGCAGAGCTCAGGCTGTAGCTGAACGGTATCAGACAGGTGGGGCAGAAAACCTCCCTGGTGTGGATGTTTTGGGAGGTTCCTGCAAAGCTCCGACTGTGTGAGAGTGACTGGTGTCGGGTGTTTGTTCTGGGGGTGGTGAGGAGCCCTGGAACATCCTCCTCCTGAGCCTGCTATTGGATGGTGGTGCTGTAGGAGGGACAGCTTGAATGTCTAAGTTCATGGCTCACAAATGGGAGCCTGTGCAATAAGGAACAGCAGAAAGTATCCTCAGGAGCTTATCTTTTGGGGGTTGTTGTTTGTTTTTTCCATCCTTAGCCTCTGGGCTTCAGTTGTTGTGAGGAGGCTGCAGGCCGCTGCCAGGGGAGGCACGGCCCCTGTGGCTCTTCTTGCCCAGGGGAGCAAGGCAAAGCCTTGGCAGCTCCTTTCTGCAGAGGGGTGCTGGTGGAGCTGGTCCAGCCCCAGCCCTGGCTCACAGTGCGCTGGTTGGACTGGGAGTCAGCTGGAGTGAGTTAACATCTGGCTGTCCTGAGCTAGGAGGAGGAATCACTTAGTTCTGCCTCCCCTCCTCTTGGGAGGGAGATGTCCCAGGTGTAGCAGATCTCTGTGGAAGGAATCTTTCCTTATCTTCTCCCCCGAGTTGATTGGCTTCAGCTGAGGTGGCAGAGGGAAACCCAAGCTGTTTCCTCCCCTGAGATGCAGTGGGGCATTGGTGGGACAGAAGAACTTCAGCAAAGGAAGGTGGTGGTGTGTTGGAGGAGAGTTTGGGGCAGGGCAGCAGGATGAGCTCTCTGCCCCTGGGTTTCTGATAAGATGATGAGTAGAGGCGCAGGTGTCAGAGCTGCAGATGATGTGTTAGGAGGATGACTTCACGTCCATCCTGGAGCAGAACGTGTTCTTAACACAGCAGCCTGGAGTCTGAAGTGTTGGTGCCTGGAGGGCAGTGGCTGGAGCAGAGCAGTGAGCTCAGCCCTACAGAAGGGTCACCTGCCGTGCCGAGGAACAGAATTTCTTGTTGGAGTAAATGTCTGCAGCGAGAGTGGGGTGAGAAGAGTAACTGGAGAGCTGGGGTGAAGGACTGGGAGAGGTGGGTGAGGTCAGGGAGCGAGAGTGAAGCAGGAGCTGAGTGGCTGGGAGGACTTTGGAGAACTTCACAGGGAGGAATAAGACGTGGGAGGTCTTGTTTTGGTAGCAGCAAGAGTTATTGAAGAGCTAATTGAGGAGAGCAGAGTTAATGGGCTGTGTTAATGAGTGGTGTCAGCTCTCCATCCCCGCGGCCCTGCCTGGCAGCAGCAGCCTCTCGCTCCTAGCCCTGTTGGCAGGGGAGGCAGCTCTGTTCTTGGTTCCCTCTGCGGGCTGGGGAGTCCCTGCCTGCTGGTCACCTCCTTTCCACGGGAAATCTGCAGATGTCCCTGGGTTTATATAAGGATCAGGGGAAGAATGTGGCCTCTGTGTGACCAAGAGCAGCAACAAAGGCACTCGAGTGTCGTCTTTGATTCAGAGTTATTAGAAGCAAAAGGCATGTTGTCTTTTCTGTCGGCTTCTACCTTTGTGGGGCACTTGTTTCTTTAACTGGGCTTTCCCCTCTCCCTGCCCATATCCCTCCTACCGTCCTGCCCTCCCCCTGTGGGGGGCTTGGCAGCTCCTTGTTTTGATCTGCCAGAACAGCCAGCAGTGCAATAACCACTATTGACATGGTTATTACAGGCCTTGGCTATTTGTATCTGCCGGTAACTCGGGGGGGGGGGGGGGGTGTAAATTCAAACGTTAGTTCTCTTGGGAAATGAAGCTCTGTCAGCCAAGGTTAAAAACCTCTGCCTTTTCAGCTCAGGTTTTGGTGGAATTGCAGTGCCACACATCACATATGTTGTGTTCAAGTCAGGGCTGCAGACAGGGAGCTGGAGATTGCTGCCTGAGTTAACAGTGATGTTCTCTCCTCTGGCTTGTTAATGCCATTTAGTCCTAGGAAGAGCTGAGAGACTGCAAGTAGTTAGAATGCTGAGTGGCTTCAGAGCAGTGCCTGAAGCCTGATGAAAATTGTCACTTCAAACTAAAGAGCAAGTGGCCCTGAGCTCTGGGAAGGGGCTGTCAGCACAGCTGGGGGAGCTCCTGTAGGAGAACATCATGTCACCAGAAGGAGGTTAAAATCATCAGCCTGGGCATGGAGGTTCTGCAGCTGCTGAGCTGTGGCTGCTCACTGCTGCTCCTTTCCCCTCTCCATTTCTCTCTCTGCCTGTGCTCTCCTTGCCTGAGCTGTAAGCTCCTCAGGTCTGTGGGGCAGCCAGGCCCTGAGGTGGTGCCTCTGGATGTCACTGCATCTCACAGACCTGATTCCTCACCATGGGGGCAGTGCTGTGGGCTTAGGGATACAGTCTCATCTGAGAAGAGAGACAGGAGGGCAGGAGAAAATAGCATTGGTGAAACGGCAAAGCTCAGGAAGGTGCTTGAGCCAGAGAGGCTGAGCTTGGGACTGTTTGGGTTGGGCAAAATAAGGAGCTTTCAGCAGGTTTTGTTTGGTAGAACCCCAGAATCCCAGCATGGTGAGGGCTGGAAGGGACCTCTGGGGATCAGCCAGCCCGACCCCCTGCTCCAGCAGGGTCACCCCCAGCAGCTTGCCCAGGGTCACCTCCAGCTGGGCTTGGAATCTCTCCCCAGGAGGAGACTCCACAGCCTCTCTGGGCAGCCTGAGCCAGGGCTCCAACACCCTCACACCAAACAAGGTTCTCCTCCTGCTCAGGTGGAACCTCCTGGGTTCCAGTTTGTGCCCAGTGCCCCTTGGCCTGGCCCTGGGCACCAGTGAGCAGAGTCTGGCCCCAGCCACTTGCCCCCAGCCTTCAGCTCTTGCTCAGCATTGAGCAGCTGCCCTGTGGGGCTGCTCTTCTCCAGGCTCAGCAGCCCCAGAGCTCTCAGCCTTTCCTCCTGCCAGAGATGCTCCAGTGCCCTCAACATCTTCCTAGCCTTCCATGGACTCTCTCCAGCAGTTCCTTGTGTCTCTTGATAACCCAGAACTGGAGCCAGGGCTCCAGCTGTGGCCTGTCTAGGGCAGAACAGAGAAGGACTAGAACCTCCCTTGCCCTGCTGCTCACACTGTTGTTCATGCAGCCCAGGAGACCCTTGGCTTTGGCCATGAGGGCACATTGCAGGTTTACATTTAGGAAGAACTAAGTGATCAGCTTCTTGCTGAGTCAGCTTTTGTGAAAGCTGAGATCCTGATCAGCTCTCAGAGAAGCAGAGCAGGAGCAGAGCCTCCCTCTGCCTGCTGCCTGCACTCTCCATGCAGCCCGGGGTGAGGTGGGCAATCTGCATGGTTTGCAGGGGAAACTTTCCAGGCATTCTCGGTTCCTTTCACTCAGGTTCCTGTTCAGCTGGTGAGTGTCTCTGCTGCTCTTCCCACTGCCCCTACACTGTCTTTTTCCCCCTGTTTGTGATTTGGTTTTGCTCCTGCAGTTTGCTGTCAGAGCAGTGTGGCCTGCAGTGACACTGGCAGCTCAGAAGGCATTTTGAGTCTGATTTTGTTTGGCAGAATTAGGAGCACTAGCAGCAGAGCAGAGATGGGCTCTGCTTGCTGGGGGAGAGACAAACCCCCTGAAGACTACAGCAGAGGAGATGGTTTGTTGTGCTGCAACCTGCAGGAAGGAAGAAGGAAATAGAGCACAAGATATTTCAGTTTCAGTTTTGTGGTTGGGTTTTCTGGGGTAGGCTGAGGTGCATGGTGGGTATGCCTTGACAGTTGGTGCTAAGCCTCTCAGATTCTTCTTGCAGTCTGGAAGAAAGGCAGTTTCTTCCTATTTTTAGGGACACAGAATGTCCTGAGTTGGAAGGGACCTGCAAGGATCATCAGGATCAAGTCCAACTCCTGTCTGTGCACAGGGCAATCCCCAAAACCCCCAAATTCCTTTTCATTCCTCATAGTCTTGCAAACCTAGGGATTGTCTCAGCTCCTCCCACCCTCAGTGTGCTGGCATCTGAAAGGTTGTGTTTCTTTAGCTGCTTACTTTCCATGGTCTTCTTCAGGAGCTCTCTGATTGCCTTTCAGTGCAGCTCTCTGGTGAGGCAGATCTCTCTCCAGCAGGGCAGCTGAGGCTGCAGGCTCCCGGCTTGCCAGAGGAGGAAGGGCAGAGTTGCACAGTGACATCAGTGGCCCCAGGCCAGGTTGCCGTGTGTTGGCATCAGTGTTTGTGTGAGAGCTGAGCGGGCAGCAGGCTCCCCCTGCGTGGAGGGAGCCCCTCTCAGCTGATCGGCTCCCTCTGGGCTTGCACAAACAGTGCTGGCACAAGGGAGGACCCAGGGACGTGTGACCCAGGAAGGAGAGGAGTGAAGAGAGCAGGTCTCTGCCCTCGGGTTCCGAACAGGGTGTGGTTTGATTGAACTAATCTGAGTTTGCACTGCAACATGTTCCTGGTTTGGTCTGTGGTGGTAGTGCTGGTGCTGTGCCTGCCACAGGGGTGCCTCCCCTTCCCCTGCTGCCTGTCTGCTGGTTTACTGTGCTGACCAGACGAGCCACTGCTGCTGGAGCATTGCAGTGGGAAGGGGCTGGGAGGTGTGGGGCTGCAGCTGTGATTCTCTGGTAGATGAAACCAAACTAAGACTAGTGAATAGAATATCCAGGTCGGCCTCCAGAGCTGCAGGAGCTCAGCTCCAGAGCCAGAGGAGCCAGCCAGGGGTTCGCAGATGTTCCATCAGCAATCTCTAGCAAATTGGAAGATACTGAAGGACTGATTTCAACCTAGTTCTATTGCATCTTACCCTTTCTCCTTTTCTTTAGTATGAAGTATTTCTTGGTGCTCTGTTGGGTTTGCCTCCTGCATCCTCCCAGGCCTTTACTACTTTTTACCATTCCATTGGCCATGCTATAGCCTAAATTTTCTTCTATCATTTCAGTTTTCTTCCATGACTTTCTAAGCCTTTGTTTCCCCCTAGCATTGTGTCTCAGACTGTGCCTTCCCTTTCAAGGGGCTGGAGCTCTCTCCCTGAAGCTCAGGCACCTGTGATGTAGCTGCCTGCTTCTGAGGCAGGATTTAGGGCTGTTTTCAGTCAGTGGAGAAATGCAGATGCTGATTGTTGTCTTCTGATCCAGGAGTTGAAAATAGAGCTGAGTTTTGCAGTGGAAGTGCTCATTTCTCCCCTGCTGCCATGGGAGTCTGGGTGAGTAACTCAGATTAGTCATGCACAGCAGGAGTATCTGCACATCAGGTGAGACAGAGCCTGTGGCAGAGGACTCAGCTTGCTGGGCAGAGAGCCCCTGGGGACCTCCTCATCTCTCTGAGGTTGACTTCTAGCCCTTGCTGGGCCATGAGGTGAATGGGGCAGTGTGCTGTGCCCTGAGCTCTGCTTGGTGCATCTTCCTCTTTCAGAGCTGCCTGGGGAGCTGGAGGGTGAAAGCAGAGTCCAGAGGTGATTCAGCATCATACAGTTACCTGCTTAAGGCCAATTCAGTCCAACAGGCTTAGGTTTTTGACAGGTACATGACCAGCAGAGTTGGTTGTCCAGATTCTGGGATGTAAAGATGGTAGCCAGAGGAGTAGCTCTGCCCTGTGATCCTCTGCCTGCTCTGGGTCATGAGTTAGCAGTAAGCTCTGGTGCAGGAGAGAGGATTTCTGCAGGTTTCTTCAGTGCTGAGCATGAAGAGAGCCCCAGGCTGAGAAGTTCAGCACTGCCTTAGCAGATGGCAATACTGAGTCTGTTCCTGCTCCTGTCTCTGAGGGCTGCTAGGGATGATCAGTCCCAAAGGCACTGCATGTGCCTGAGCTCTGGGAAGGCTCGAGGCTGAAGGAGCAGAGGGGTTTACAAAGTTACAAAGGGGCTTGAGGGTGCCAAATTTTGCAGAAAGACACAAAAAGTTTTAGGGTTGTAGTGCTAGAAATAAATACATGTCCTGAGCTGGGGCCACAGCAAGGCCAGGAGCACTCCAGGCCTGGGGCAGAGGGAAGGAACCTCCAAGGAACAAGGGAGAGGACAAGAGGAAACAGCCTCAAGTTGTGCCAGGGAGGTTTAGGCTGGAGCTGAGGAACAGTTTTTTGCTGGCAAGGGCTGTGAAGGCCTGGCCCAGGCTGCCCAGGGCAGTGGTGGAGTCCCCATCCCTGGAGGGGTTTCCAAGCCCTGGAGCTGTGGTGCTGAGGGCCAGGGGTTAGTGGTGACCTGGCAGTGCTGGGGAATGGTTGGGCTCCATGATCTCAGAGGTGTTTTCCACCCCTCATGGTTCTGTGGTTCTGGATTTCATTGATGTTACACTGCAGCCTCTGTTTCCTCTTACAAAACAGCTCATTTCATGACTTCTCTTTTTCCTGTTGCTTCTGTCATCCTTGTTGTGAGCTGGCTGCAGTCCCTGACAGTAACTTACAGCACTCAGTGGCACTGTCTGTAGTGCTTTCAGTTTGGCAGTGTCCATCCAGTGTGCCTGTGGCCTCCAGGACCCTGTTTTCTCCCTCTGCTTTCCATAGCAGTGCTGCTGGAGAGTGTTGTGTCCTGCAGAGCAATGCCCCAGAGCTTTGGCTTCCTTTTTCATCAGCAACATTTTTTACTCAACTGAAGTGAGCTTTCAGTAAGACACCTGGCAGCAGGTGCTGGAGAGGTGCAGTTCCCAGGGACAAAACCTTTCACTGCTTTTAGTTTTGGAGGAGTAGAATAGAATCAGTAAGGTTGAAGAAGAACTCTGAGATGATGGAGTCCAACCATTCCCCAGCACTAAACCATGTCCCTCAGCACCACATCTCCAGGGCTTGGAAACCCCTCCAGGGATGGGGACTGCACCACTGCCCTGGGCAGCCTGGGCCAGGCCTGCACAGCCCTTGCCAGCAAGAAACTGTTCCTCATCTCCAGCCCAGACCTCCCCTGGTGCAGGTCTCTGGCCTGTTTGGAGGCACTGGCTGGGACAGTCCTGCTTTCCCTGTGGTGCCCTGGCAGAGCAGCACAAGGCCAGAGGATTCTGGCAACATCTGCAGCACACAGGAAATGCAGCTGGAGACACACAGGCAGTCGAAGCCTTGAACTTGGACCAGGGAACATTCATGGGGTGCAAGCAGTTGTTTTCCTTGCCACTTGGAGAGCACTGTGGCACTGGTGAGAGGTGGCTGCAGAAGGTCCAGCTCTGGATCTTCCTGTGAAGTGCAACAGGAGATCTCAGTTTGCAAATGCTGCTGCTTTGCTAGCTAATAGGCTGAGGTCAAGGGTGTTCTGCAGTGGTGCCTTGTTCTGTCTGTGCAGCAGCAGAGAGCTGGGCCCCAGACCTCACTGTGGTAAATGAGAGAAGCATCTAATTAATGGTGGTTACTTCTGGAAGATAACTCTGGTGATCCAGGAAAAAATGTGTTGCTAAAACATGTAGTGGCATCACAGTGTGGTTCAGGGAGGGGAGCAGTGGAAGTGGCTGAGGATGGAGTGTCTGAGGAGTCCTCCAAGAGATGGAAATCAGCACTTCACAGCCCCTGTGAGTTTGTTTTGCTGGTTGGACAGGGATTGTGTGACAGCTTTTTGGTATTCAAATCAAGTTGCAAATCTTGCAGGGCTTGGGGTGGAGTGGCTGGAAAGCTGCCCAGTGGAAAGGGATCTGTGGTGATTGGTCTACAGTGGCTGGAGATGAGGCAGCAGAGTGCTCAGGGGGCAAGAAGGCCAAGAGCATCCTGGCTTGGATCAGCACTAGTGTGGCAGCAGGAGCAGGGCAGGGATTGGCCTCCTGGGCTGGGCACTGGGGAGGCCACAGCTGGAATCCTGGGCTCAGCTTTGGGCTCCTGACTCCCAGAAGGACAGGGAGGTGCTGGAGTGTCTAGAGAAGGGCAGGGAAGGTGGGGAAGGGTCTAGAGCACAAGGGTTGTGAGGAGCAGCTGAGGGAACTGGGCTTGCTTAGCCTGGAGAAGAGGAGGCTCAGGGGAGACCTTCTGGCTCTCTGCAGCTCCCTGAGAGGAGGCTGGAGCCAGGTGGGGCTTGGGCTTCTCTCCCAAGGAACAAGGGGTAGGACAAGAGGAAACAGCCTCAAGTTGTGGCAGGTTGAAGATGAGGAATAGTTTGATCCTGGCAAGGGCTGTGCAGGCCTGGCCCAGGCTGCCCAGGGCAGTGGTGGAGTCCCCATCCCTGGAGGGGTTTCCGGGCCCTGCAGATGTGTTGCTGAGGGCCATGGGTCAGTGGTGACCTGGCAGTGCTGGGGAATGGTTGGAGTTGGTGATCTAAAAGGTGCTTTCCATCCTGAATCATTCTATGATCTTATGCTTAAAGGTTCATCCTTCAGGTGGAGCTCAGCAATCCCCTGGGGTCCCCTGGAGATGACTCTAGAGCTACAGAAACACAGAGGAGGAACTGACCATGCTTGAGCATTAATCTTGGTAAATTCTTGGTGTCAGGGTGAAGCCAGGTTACAGATGTTGCCATAACTCTGTCCTTACCCATCTTGTGGAGCTGGTGGCTGTGCAGTTGAATTCTTTGGGGTGTGTTTAGCTCCACAAGCTTTTGCCTGACCTAGAAAACCCCTTTTCCTGTACAGCTCTGTTCCCAGTGCATTTGGTGTGTTTCTCTGGCTGGGTTTTCCCTGCATTTCTGGCAGCACTGCAGTTCCTTCAGTGCCTGGGTGTGTTGGCTTTAATTAAAAATGGAACATTTAAATAAAGAAGCTGTGCAAATGTTGTCCTTAGCATGGGGTAGGGCACCATCAGAAGGCTGTTCCACAAGATACTAGGTGAGGATCAAGTTGATCATCAAAACAAAATGCTTCTTGATATCATCTCTTTATTAGCCAACTTCAGAGGCAGAGTGTAATGAGGAGAAGCTCTTCATTTGGGGTGCATGTTTGTGCAGCAGACAGAGCTTGCCTTGCCTGCAGCAGTTTGCTGTTAGAAGAGAAGAGAAGGCAAGAGGAGAAGCCCTCTGTGTGCTGGGCTGCCAGGCTCCTGCAGGACTTGTGACTGGCTGCTCTGGCCAAGGAATGTAAGTGTAGATGTCAGCACCATGTGTCAGCTAGATGTGGGGAGCACATGGAAACATTGCTAGTGCTTGCTCCAGAGAGGAGAAACAAAGGCAGGCTCTTGGCTGGCTGCTGAGAGAAGAGTTTGCTCAGGAATAAATGTGATCTGAGCTTCAGGAGTGTATTGGAGCCATTTCCAACCAACAGCTCAGGCTAAGCAATCCCTCAGGAAGCTGAAACACATCTTTAGTCATGTGGGGATGTCTGGAGGTGAACAGAGTCCTCTGCTTAGTGTTTCCATCTTCTGCTCGGCTTCACTGTGGCCATGGAGCGAGGCAAGTGTCCCTTGGAGCACTGGTGCCCTCTGAGGCTGTAGGCCATGAAAGCCAGGGCATGGTGGTGAGTGGAGTTAACTCCAGTTAGGGACTGGTCACCACTGGTGTTCCCCAGGGCTCAGTGCTGGGGCCAGCTCTGTTCAGTCTGTCTGTCAATGATCTGGGCAAGGAGACCAAGGGCACCCTCAGTCTGATGGCAGGTGACATCCAGTTGGCTGGAGGTGTTGCTTTGCTGAAGGCTAAGGTGGCTCTGCAGGGGGATCTGGCCAGGCTGGGTCCATGGGCTGAGCCCAGTGGGGTGAGATTCAGCAAGGCCAAGTGCTGGGTCCTGACCTTGGCTCACAGCAACCCCAGGAGTGCTGCAGGCTTGGGGCAGAGTGGCTGGAGAGCTGCTGGGGGAAAAGGACCCGAGGTGTTGGTCAACAGCAGCTGGAGATGAGGCAGCAGAGTGCCCAGGGGGGCAAGGGGGCCAAGACCATCCTGGCTTCAGGTCCCTATATACATTGATAAGAACCCCTCCCAGTCTCAGCAGCCCCAGGGCTCTCAGCCTTTCCTCCTGCCAGAGATGCTCCAGTGCCCTCAGCATCTCCTACCCTCCCATGGACTCTTTCCAGCAGTTCCTTGTCTCTCTGGAACTGGGGAGCCCAGAACTGAAGCCAGGACTCCAGATGTGGCCTGACTAGGGCAGAGGAGAGGAGGAGGAGAACCTCCCTTGCCCTGCTGCTCACACTGTTGTTCATGCAGCCCAGGAGACCCTTGGCCTTGGCCGTGAGGCACACTGCTGCCCAGGCCCCTCTGGATGGCAGCACAGCCCGACTGGGGTCACCACTCCTCCCAGTTTGGGACCATCAGCAGACTGGCTGAGGGAGCCCAGCATCCCTTCACCCAGGTCACTGATGAAGGTTGTTGGACACAGATGAGAAGAATTCCTTTAGCTGTTCCTGTGGGTGCAGATTCTCTCATGTTAAGACACTCTCAAATATTTGCCTTTCTGCCCTCTCTCTGTTAGCCCTCTTCTCCCTGAGCTGCAGGAGCAGACACTCTGCTCCTCTCTGCCTGCACACTGCTGCCTCTTCCCAGCTCTGCAGCTCACTTCTTGGCCTTCACACAGACTCTTCCCAGCAAACTCCAGTGTCAAACACATCCCCCATAAATCCAGGTTGAGAGCCCCTGCTGAAGCATGAGATCCTGAGGTGATCCTGGCCATGAGAGAGGGGACCCAGGGCACTGCCAGTTTTAACTGTTGGGCCAAGGACTGGCAGTGTCTGGCAGGAGCTGACCCTGCCCACAAAGGCTGCATGTCACAGAGACAGCTCCAGGGATCCTCTCCCCACTGGGAGGCACAGTGCAGGATGATTGGGAAAGCCCTGGTGGTTTTTGGGGTCAGAACAAGACCACAGAAGGCCCAGCCACAGTGCCAGGCATAACCAGAGAACCTGTGCAAGATTATCTTGTGCAGTTCCTGATGGCAGTAAACTGCCAAAGGCACCAGACCTGTGCTGGGGAGGGGCAGCAGGGAGTGTTTGATTGTCCCAGGTGGTGGCTGGGCAGAAGCTGGAGTCTGCACTGCATCCCCTGCAGAGGTGTGGAAGGCCCCAGACCATCCTGTTTCCTACCCAACATGAGTACCAGAGGTGTCACAGTGAGCCCAGGGAGTCTCAGAGCAGGGGACAGTGTCACTCCAACCTGTTTTTCTCCTCCTGCTCCTTCACACTCCCAAGCTGCCACTTGAAATCAGCTGTAATCCATCTGAAGAATCTGTCAAGCCACTCAGTGGCTCCAGGAGCTGAGGAGCACTGCCAGCTTCAAACATAGCTGCATGCTGCCACCTCACCACCCTGACACTGGCAGGGCTTTTATCACCAGCATCTTCCCAAGGAGTTTGATCATTTGGGTTAAGATCCTTTGACTGCACAAGTTAGCACCCTTCAGAGCACAGCATAAAGTGAGGCCACATCTGGAGTCCTGGCTCCAGCTCTGGACTCCCCAGGTCAAGACACACAAGGAGCTGCTGGAGAGAGTCCATGGGAGGCTAGGAAGATGCTGAGGGCACTGGAGCAGCTCTGGCAGGAGGAAAGGCTGAGAGCCTTGGGGCTGCTGAGCCTGGAGAAGAGCAGCCCCAGAGGGGAGGTGCTCAATGCTCAGCAAGAGCTCAAGGACATAAGGCAAGAGGCTGGGGCCAGACTCTGCTGAGTGGTGCCCAGGGCCAGGCCAAGGGGCACTGGGCACAAACTGGAACCCAGGAGCTTCCATAAGGAGAAACTTGTTTGGTGTGAGGGTGTCCAGGCTGCCCAGAGAGGCTGTGGAGTCTCCTCCTGGGGAGAGATTCCCAAGGCAGCTGGAGGTGACCCTGCTGGAGCAGGGGGTTGGACTGGGTGATCCCCCGAGGTCCCTGCCACCCCTCACCATGCTGGGATTCTGGGATTCTTTCTGTCTGAAAGCCACAGAGCTATTTTCAGTTGTTGTGGCTGTTTGGGTAGCAGTGGTGTTTGATGACAGGAGCTGTAAATCAGGCTCTTGAGTTTCTTTGGAGTTTGCTCTCTCTGAACTCCATGCAAGTTCCTCAGGCATCCTGCCAGGGTTCTCTCATGAAGTGAAAGTGCTTTGGTGTTTTGTGCCTCCTTAGTTCCAGTGGCTGTTGGGAAGCTTTGGCTGGCACATGGCTGCTGTGGAGCTGGGAATCATTAGGGGATGCTGAACAGGAGGTTCCTTAGCCTCTTGTTCCCTGTAGAACAACCTCACCAGTTGCTTGCACAGCTGAGTGTTGCTTTTCTGCAGGGTCACGGCACCCCAGAACCCTCTGCCTTGCAAGGGGCCTCCTAGGGTCACTGAGCTCAGCTCCTTGGGAGTGTGACCACAGGGCAGGTGGTGACCCAGCATGGTGTCCTGAGAGGCTGGGCTCCTCAGGGGGGTGGTGTGCAGGTAGGGGTTGGTGGATGGGGCTGTGATCCCCTGCCCCCCACTCTCCCCTGAGTGTCTGCCTTGTTCTGTACATCCTGAGGGGTTGGGTTCCAGAGCTGCCTGCCAGGCCCCACAGGCCGGGGTAACTGTGCCTGTGTCTGCACTGCAGCACTGGTGCTGTGCTCTGCTTGCAGAGTCACAGCCTCAGGCAGGTGACAGCTGTCAGTGTGGTTGGGGTTATGGAGAGGATAGCTGGGCTGAGCTTAGCCTGGAGAGTGTCCTGCAGCAGGTCCCTGGGGGGCTGGGTGTCAGTTTGGGCTGGGTGGCTTCTGCTGATAGAAGTGAGACATTTTAACAACAAAGTGTGAGCAGCAGCTGAGGGAATTGGGCTTGCTCAGCCTGGAGAAGAGGAGGCTCAGGGGAGACCTTCTGGCTCTCTGCAACTCCCTGAGAGGAGGCTGGAGCCAGGTGGGGCTTGGGCTTCTCTCCCAAGGAACAAGGGGTAGGACAAGAGGAAGCAGCCTCAAGTTGTGGCAGGTTGAAGATGAGGAATAGTTTGATCCTGGCAAGGGCTGTGCAGGCCTGGCCCAGGCTGCCCAGGGCAGTGGTGGAGTCCCCATCCCTGGAGGGGTTTCCAGGCCCTGGAGATGTGGTGCTGAGGGCCAGGGGTCAGTGGTGCCCTGGCAGTGCTGGGGAATGGTTGGACTCCCATCATCTTAGAGGCATTTTCCAATCTAAGTGATTCTCTGATTCTGTGAGGACATGGGTCCGGAGTGAGGTTAAAACCCAGCTCTGTCAGTTGTGGAGGGAGCTCAGCAGGCTAAGCCAAGCTTAGTTCTCTTGCCTGCTCCCCCTCTGTGAATCCCCTTCTGAGACCATGTGAAGCCTTCTCTGGACACTGCTGCCTCCAGAGTGTGATGGGGGCCCCAGACTGAACGTGAACTACGTGTATTGTTGCTGCAGTTCTTGGAACAAGTGAAAATGACCCTTAGGTTTCCTTGGCAACCTCTAACTTTCTTTGAAGTGATGTCAAGAAAACAAACGTGTTCTTGAATGAGGAACAAATCTGACAGCTGAGTCTGAGGGGAAGGGGCTCTTAACCCCTGAGCTCTCACAGCTGCTTTTGGGCCAGCTAGTGGTGTCCAGGGCCAGGCCAAGGGGCACTGGGCACCAACTGGAAGCCAGGAGGTTCCAGCTGAGCAGGAGAAGAACCTTGTTTGGTGTGAGGGTGTTGGAGCCCTGGCCCAGGCTGCCCAGAGAGGCTGTGGAGTCTCCTTGTGGGGAGAGCTGGAGGTGATGCTGGGCAAGCTGCTGTGGGTGCCCCTGCTGGAGCAGGGGGTTGGGCTGGATGATCCCCAGAGGCCCCTTCCAGCCCTCACCATGCTGGGGTTTGGGGGTTCTGGGACATGCTGGTGATGGCTTTGCCATGAGTTTCAGTTACCTACAGACTTGCTCAAGCTGTTGTTTGGGCTGAAAGCTTCTGTGGGAGTATTTTGTTTGGGGAGGGGGGGAAGTCTTTGGCCTTCAGTTACCTTTGGTTAATCGTAGCTTTTCCAATGTTTTCCAGGGTAGGAAGCTTGAGGAGAGTTCACACTGGAGGAAAATCTTTTTCTGAGGCTGGGAGCATTCCAGGAACTGTAACCCAAATGTGTCTGTGCCCGGGGAGGAGATTTCACGTTTGAAGTCACTGCTGCTGAAGGTATGGGCACCTGCCTCTGCTGCTGGGGCATGGCGCTGTCCTCTAGAGTGCTGTGCTGGGGGTTGCTGCTCAGGGTCTTCCTCACACTGAGTGTCTGGGCTTGAGAGGGAGCTGTAGTGTCCCTGGGGTGAGGTTCAGAGCTGGTTACACCCAGCCAGGAGGCTCAGACTTTCTGCCCCTGCTGAGTCTGCAGATGATGGGATGTTGGGCAGGTCACTCCCTTAAAACCAGGTTTAACTGGTAAGTGCCTCTCGAGTCTTGAGCTCTGGTTTAACACACAGAATTGACAGGAAGAAGGTGGAACTTCTCTCTTTCTAGTGGTGATCTGGACTCCTGGGAACTGCCTGTGGCTGTTGAAGGAGTGACAGCTGCTGTGCTCTGTGTTGGGGCAGGGAGGGTGAGCAGGCTGTGGGTGCTCTGCTCTGTGTGAGGGGAGCAGTTGGGAACAGCCAACAGAGTTCTGGAGCAAACAAGGGAACTGCCCTTCCAGGCACCATGGAGTGGGCCTGTGGGTTCAGTGCCCTGGGGTGGCTGGAGATGGACTCTGGCAGCTCTGCATCCCTCCTGCTGCCAGCACTGGGGCTGCCTGGCTCCAGCAGCTGCCTCTTGGTACTCCCAGCCTTACTGCTGCAGGGGCAAGAGGCTGGGTGTAAGGCAGGGTCTCCCAGGGGATAAGGTGTGGGTTAAAGTTCTCAAAACTCCTGACAGGAGCAGATCCTGCAGAGCTCCAGCTCAGTTGTGTTGCAGAAAAGGGCAGGTTTTAGGGGAGCTGTAAGATGCTGCTGCTGCTGGAGCTGGTTATGGTTATGCTGTTACAGGGCTCTCAGCCTCTCCCCCTGCTAGAGCTGCTCCAGTGCCCTCAGCATCTCCCTGCCCTCCCATGGACTCTCCAGCAGTTCCTTGGCTCTCCTGGCCTGGGAGCCAGAGCTGGAGCCAGGACTCTCCCAGGACAGAGGAGAGCAGCAGGCAGCACTCATCCCTCTGTGCCTGCTGGTTTCCTGAGCTGTAGCCACCTCTCCAGTCAGGTGCAGTGAACCTCCCAGCAGCAGCTCTGCTGTGTCTTGTTCTGCTCATCAGACCTGCTGGACTGGTCTGAGCCCTGCTGGCTCTGCTGAGAGAAGCTGGCCAGGGCAGTGCTGGAGCTGTGATCACACCACTCTCAGATGGGCTCATGCCTCCTCTTGGCTTGTTTCTCCTAACAACTTTTGACTCCTTTTACCTCTTTGGCTGCTGCTGCAGTTAGCTCCTTGAGCAGTGGCTCCAGGATCATTCCCAGGTGGCTGTAACAAGCAGGACCTGGTGGATCTGGGCGTTACAACGTCTGTTTCTTCAGGAGGGCTGCTGGGCATCATGGAGGAGGAGCTGCTTGTTTGGCCTGGCCTGGCTCTGGCACTCGGGTCAGGCAGAGCTCCTCAGAAGGGTGGAGATGGCTCCTTCCTGGGGTTATCTGAGCACACTGAAGCACTGAGTTAAACTGCTGCCTCACCCTTGCCCATGCTGTGGTTCTGTGACACAGGAGCAGTCACACCACCAGCTGAGGCTGGAGAGGCAGACTGGCTCAGCTGGGGCCTGGCAGGGCTCCCCATCTGCTGGAGCTGGGTTTGCCCTCTGTGTTCTGCCACAGAAGGGATGTTAGAGGAAGGTCAGAAGTGGTCAGAAATACTTTCTTTTTGGAAACAAGTAGGAGAGTGTTGTGCTGTCAGCATCTCCATGTGTTTCCACTCAGTGAGGAAGTGGAAAATGGTCAGTGTTCTGCTTTATCAGGAACAGGCTCCACTGACAGCATCAATCTTGGTCATTTACTCCCAGCCTCCAGGAGTTGCCTGTGGCAGTTGCTGCTCCCCCATGGCTAGTTCTGCTGCTGCTGGAGTCCTGAGAGCACTCAGAAAGGCTGGAAAATACTGTGGGGCTTTTAATTTGTTCAGGAAGGCTCAGGGTGGCCTTTAGGAGCTGCAGAACCACCTGCAGCAGTGATCCTGCTGGGCTGAGAGCTGGCTGAAGGACAGCTCAGAGCTGGGAGCTGCTGGTGCTCCCCAGGGGCCAGGACTGGCTCCAGTCAGTGATGTGATCCTGGGCAAGCTGCTGGAGCAGGGGGTTGGACTGGGTGATCCCCAGAGGTCCCTTCCAGCCCCAAGCATGCTGGGATTTGGGCATTCTGTGAGATGCAGATGGCCTAAACTAAATGCTAATAACAATGCTGATAACAACCTGCTGAGTCCCAGGGCTCAGTGCTGGGGCCAGTCCTTGGCAGTGTCATGAGTTAGTGATGGTCTGGAGGAGAGGATCCAGGGCAGCCTCAGTCTGGTGGCAGCTGACACCAAATTGGGTGGAAGTTTTGATCTGCTGCAGGGCAGGAGGCTCTGCAGAGGGATCTGGCCAGGCTGGGCCCATGGGTTGAGGCCAAGTGCCGGGTCCTGATCTTGGCTCACACCAACCCCAGGCTTGCTGCAGGCTTGGGGCAGAGTGGCTGGAGAGCTGCTGGGGGAAAAGGACCTGGGGTGTTGGTCAACAGCAGCTGGAGATGAGGCAGCAGAGTGCCCAGGGGCAAGGAGGCCAAGAGCATCCTGGCTTGGAGCAGCACTAGTGTGGCAGCAGGAGCAGGGCAGGGATTGTCCTCCTGGGCTGGGCGCTGGGGAGGCCACAGCAGGAATCCTGGGCTCAGCTTTGGGTCCCTCAGATGCTCCAGTGCCCTCAGCATCTCCCTAGCCTCTGCTGGACTCTTTCCAGCAGTTCCTTGTGTGTCCTGACCTGGGGAGCCCAGAACTGGAGCCAGGACTCCAGCTGTGGCTTGACTAGGGCAGAGGAGAGGAGGAGGAGAACCTCCCTTGCCCTGCTGCTCACACTGTTGTTCATGCAGCCCAGGAGACCCTTGGCCTTGGCCATGAGGGCACATGCTGGCTCTTGGGCTCTGCTGTCAGAGCATCCCAGATGCAGAGGGCAGGTACAGTGCTGGTCATGGTGGCAGACTGACCATGCCTGTAGCTCATCTTGAGTGTAAACCACAGCAGGATCTTCAGGAAGCTGCTGACTGAACTTGTTGCCCAGATAATGCTGGCTCTGACTGTGCCAAGGGGCTGGGGGCAGCTGCTGGGAGATAAGCAGCTGGGATCTTTTACCTCACATCTGTGAACAACCCAAACCCAAAGCTGAGTGTGAGCAGTGGTGACTCTGGGCTGCAGTTTGGAGACAACTGGCAGGTGCTAAAGGTCGGTCCCTGTAGTTGCTTCACAGCCGATTAAAGCACTTTGGGGGAGTTAAGGGCTCAGGCCCCTCTCAGAGCAGTATGAGCAGCATGTCTTGGCTGCTGGGAGGCAGAATCTGGCCTTCTGTCAGCTCCTGCCACATGGCTCTGGTCTGGGCTTCCTCAAGGATGTCTAAGCCCCAACCCCCCTCCTAGGCCCTGGAGCCATCCAGGCTGCTGCCTGCCCTGGGTGTGAGCAGGGGCTGTTGGTTCTTGCTGCCTTCTGCAGGGGCAGGACCAGCACCACTGCAGCAGCTCTGATGAGTTCATTTAGTGTTGTCTTTGCTAAAGAGCTAGAAACAGCTTAGGGGAAACCAGCAGGAGTTGTCTTGGGCTGCAAGAATGTGAACCTTGGCCCTGCCGTGTTTGTCCTCATGTTCTCATCTTCTGGTTGAGCTCTTTTGGAGCTGCTGTTGCAGGAAGGAAAGTGAAACTTGAGGAGC
This sequence comes from Galbula dea, assembly GCA_013399015.1. Lineage (NCBI taxonomy): Eukaryota > Metazoa > Chordata > Aves > Piciformes > Galbulidae > Galbula > Galbula dea. The sequence continues at coordinate 144,108 of VWZX01000718.1, forward strand.
TGTGCAGCAAAGCCTGTGGCGAGTGTCTAGATGGCTGCAGGAGCCTGCTGGGGTCTCAGATGGGCTCTAGAAATGAAGGCAGCTGGAGGGGGGTAGCAGCCTGGTGCAGAGACACCCACATAGGGAAAGCTTATTTTAGCTGTTGGCAGCTGCTGGTCTCCAGCCCATCCTGGTGCAGCTCAGGGCTTCCCCAGTCTGACTGGAGACTCAGCTGCTCCTCACAACCCTTGTGCTCTAGACCCTTCCCCACCTTCCTTGCCCTTCTCTGGCCACACTCCAGCACCTCCATGTCCTTCTGGGAGTCAGGAGCCCAAAGCTGAGCCCAGGATTCCAGCTGTGGCCTCCCCAGTGCCCAGTCCAGGAGGCCAATCCCTGCCCTGCTCCTGCTGCCACACTAGTGCTGCTCCAAGGCAGGATGCTTCTAATCCAGCAAAGCATTTCTCTGTGTGAACATTGTCTTTGATTTTAGTTCCAGCTACTTGCAGTTCCAGTTAATGGATGCATATATTGTGTCCTTGCTGCTATCAGACAGCTGCCAGCAAAGTCCTGTTGGGTTGCTGGTGTGAAATGTTAATTTTGTTAGTATAATTTGGTTGATTTTTAGGAGCTGGCTGGCAGCCAGAGGGATTTTAGACTAGACCCAAGGAAGAAATTGGTTACACTGAGGGTGGTGAGAGCCTGTCCCAAGCTGCCCAGAGAGGTGGGAGATGTCCCAACTCTGGAACCATCCCAGCTCAGGCTGTTTGGGCTCTGAGCAACCTGCTCTGGCTGGGGATGTCCCTGCTGGCTGCAGGGTTGGACTGGGTCACCTTGGAAGGCTCCTTCAGCCCAACCCCTTCCATGGTTCTGTGTTTGGAGTAACCTGCTCTGAGTTCTGCAGGAGGAATGGGCTGCAGAGGCAGCAGGTTAACTCTCCCCCATCTGGATTGCAGCTAGCTGTGTCCCACCAACATGTTCTGGAAGTTTGATCTGAACACAGCATCACATGTGGACAAGCTGCTGGATAAGGAGGATGTGACCCTGCAGGAGCTGATGGATGAAGATGACATCTTGCAGGAGTGCAAGGCTCAGAACCGCAGGCTGCTGGAGTTCCTGTGCCAGCAGCAGTGCATGGAGCAGCTGGTCAGCCTCATCACCCGGGAGCCCCCTGTGGACATGGACGAGAAGGTTCGCTTCAAGTAGGTGTTGCTTTCTTCCTAGAGGGAGGAGGGTGCAGGGGGGATGCTGGGGGGGGAGACCTGCAGCAGGGCTGCTGAGTGCTGTGCAGTGTTCAGGGCATTTCCTGAGCTGTGCTGGCTTTCCAGCAGCTTGGTTGGTTGAGTTCAGTGCCTTGATAGGGAGCTGGTCTAAAGAAAGTCAGCAAACCTCTTACTGCTGGCTGAAACTTTGCAAGCAAAGCAGTCAGTGTCTCAAAAGAACCTTTAGTTAGTTCTGATCAGGATTGCAAGCAAAGAGCATTCTGCTCCTGGTCAGAAGCTGCTGACCTGGATTGCTTCTGAGCAGTCAGCTCCAGAAGGAAGGCAGCTGCAGAGTGAGTAACAGATGTCATGTCTCCAACATGCTGCATCTGCAGAGCCTGCTGACCTGGGGCATGCTGCAGGTAGGGAGAGGGTTTAGCTGGAAAGAGCCTGCTTCCTATCCCATTATCCATCGTGGTGAGGGCTGGAAGGGGCCTCTGGGGATCACCCAGTCTGACCCCCTGCTCCAGCAGGGTCACCCACAGCAGCCTGCCCAGGGTCACCTCCAGCTGGGCTTGGAATCTCTCCCCACAAGGAGACTCCACAGCCTCTCTGGGCAGCCTGGGCCAGGGCTCCAACACCTTCACACCAAACAAGCTTCTCCTCCTGCTCAGCTGGAACCTCCTGGACTCTCTCCAGCAGTTCCTTGTCTCTCTGGACCTGGGGAGCCCAGAAGTGGAGCCAGGACTCCAGTTGTGGCCTGACCAGGGCAGAGTAGAGGGGGAGAAGAGCCTCCCTTGCCCTGCTGCTCACACTCTTCTTCGTGAACCCAGGAGACCATTGGCCTTCTTGGCCATGAGGGCACTTCGCTGGCTCCTGGTGAACTTGTGATGCTGAGCTCTTCAGATGTGCTTGGTTCTCATAGCAAGTTGTGTTTATACATTTTAAACTAAATGTAAACTTGCAAATATTTAGGTTTTGGACTTGGGAAGTTTGTTTTCCTTTGTGAAAAGGCTTCTCTGTGCAGTCATGAACCAAACTGGGCCAGCCTGTCACTGTGGGAATGGAGCAGTGCTGGTGGCTACTGCCATGTTTCTCCTCCTGCTCAGCTGGAACCTCCTGGCTTCCAGTTGGTGCCCAGTGCCCCTTGGCCTGGCCCTGGGCACCAGTGAGCAGAGTCTGGCCCCAGCCTCTTGCCTTATGTCCTTGAGCTCTTGCTGAGCATTGAGCAGCTCCCCTGTGGGGCTGCTCTTCTCCAGGCTCAGCAGCCCCAGGGCTCTCAGCCTTTCCTCCTGCCAGAGATGCTCCAGTGCCCTCAGCATCTTCCTAGCCTCCCATGGACTCTCTCTGGACCTGGGGAGCCCAGAGCTGGAGCCAGGGCTGCAGTTGTGGCCTCCCTGGGTCAGAGGAGTGCTGGGACACTGTGCCAAGGGTGAGGTGTTGGACCTGAGTGTGTGCAGGAGCAGGACATGCCCTAACCAGCAGCAGCTGCAGTGACCCCCTGCTGGCAGGATGTGTGTCACAAGCAGCACGGTGCAGGGCTCAGAGCCATCAGTGCCTTTTGCATGGAGCAGGGAGCCAGAAAAAGGAGAAATAAGTTTTCATGTGCCTTTGGGGGCTCTAAAAATGGAATGGTCATAAAATCACTCTGTAACAGTAACCATAATGTGCTGGGCTCTGGGATCCTCCCAGGAGCAGGAGAGACATAAACAGCATTAGCCTGGGCTTCAGGGTTGTTTTTCCAGCGTTTAGGAATGGGAGCACATAAACATGAGGAGGCTCCTTAGGAAGTCACTGCTGCTGGGAAAGGGTGAAGAGCTCACAGCTGGCCTGGGAGCCTCCTAGCAGCTCGTGGTAAACACAGAGCTTGTGTTACAAGGGTTTAAATAAAATCCTGCTGAAGAAGACTGGCCTGGTTCAAAGCAGCAAACCCATTGCAGGTACAAGACCTCCTCACAACAGGAACAGGTATGGCAGAAGGCTTTAGTGGTGAGTTAGTGCCTGGGGCTGGACAGAGGGGTTCCTGAGAAATGATTTGCTAAAGGCAAAGCCACTGAAGCCATCAGAATGAGGAAGGCTCTGGGGGTGCTGGTGGGCAACAAGCTGCCATGAGCTAGCAACATGCCCTCGTGGCCAAGAAGGCCAGTGTTATCCTGGGGTGCATGGTGAGTGCCAGGGGAGGTTTAGGGTGGAGATGAGGAACAGTTTCTTGATGGCAAGGGTTGAGAAGGCCTGGCCCAGGCTGCTCAGGGCAGTGGTGCAGTCCCCATCCCTGGAGGGGTTCCAGGCCCTGGAGATGTGGTGCTGAGGGCCATGGGTCAGTGGTGCCCTGGCAGTGCTGGGGAATGGTTGGACTCCATGATCTTAGAGGTTTTTCCAGCCTTGCTGATTCCACAGCTGAGAGGCCAAACCCCTGGTGGGGTGCTGCTGGCAGTGGGCTCTCCTTGCAGTGTACCACTGGTGCAGGTGACTCTTGTGTCTCGTGTGGGTTTGTCCCTCTGTCTCCAGGAAGGAAATCTTCCTCCTCCTCTTCCTTCTCCCCCTCCTCTTTGTCACTGGAGGCAGGGAAGGTTCTCTTGAGAGTTTTCATTTCAGCTTTAGTCTCTGCATCTCTGTCCTTGCAGATACCCAAACACAGCCTGCGAGCTGCTGACCTCGGACGTGCCGCAGATCAACGACAAGCTGGGAGGGGATGAGACCCTGCTCAACATCCTCTACGACTTCCTGGAGAGAGAGCCTCCTCTCAACCCCTTGCTTGCCAGTTTCTTCAGTAAGACAATTGGGAATCTCATTGCAAGAAAAACGGAACAGGTAGTGCCTAGATTTGTCCTGCTACGTAAGCACCGCTTCTAACGCTGTCTGTGTTGTGTGCTGCCACTGCTGCCCTGGCACAGCTCCTGGGCCCGCAGGGGGAGCTGCCTCCCTCTGCTCCTGGAGCCTGGAGTCCCAGCTGGAGGCTCTGGAAGGTTCCTGGGTTAGCCCAGCTGAGGGAGGTGCTGGTTCAGCTGGACCCCTCCGTGTGGTTTGGGTTGCAGACCTGCCCTGGCTGGGGTCCTCCTGTGCTGCGGCTCAGGCTTTGTTAGCCCTAAGACATGTGGGTGCATCCTCTGATCGCTGACCAGAGTCATCTCATCCCATACCCAGTGCCTGTCTCACACCTCTAAAGGGGATGCTGGAGACGAGAGCTGCACAGTCATTCAGGAACAGACACATCCAGTCCAGAACTGATCTTCCGAAGGAAGAGAGCCTTGGTGGAATGAACATTCCCCAGCTTCCTGATGCTCTCCCTTCTGTGGGCTTGGCTTTCTTTGTGGCATAGAACTGGGCTTGAGGATCCCTGTGGGTCCCTTCCAGCTCAGGAGATTCTGTCAGATGGAGGAAGGAAAAGCTAGCTGAGCAGCTGTGGTTCAGGACTGCCTTTTCTCTCCTGCTGTGGAGTTTCTCAGCTCCTAGCCCCTTTCCCTCCTGGTGGGTTGGCTGAGCCACGAAGGTGAGGTGTAGGGGGCTCTGTGTGCCATGGCTGGCAGTTGTGCTGGCAGCTGACAGTGACACTTCTCTTTCCCAGGTGATTGCATTCTTAAGGAAGAAGGAGAAGTTCATTAGCCTGGTGCTGAAGCACATAGACACATCAGCCATGATGGACCTGCTGCTGCGCCTCATCAGCTGCGTGGAGCCTGCCTCCCTGCGCCAGGAGGTGCTCAATGTGAGAGCCTGGCCCTGGCCTTCCCTGGTTGTGTCTTCAGGAGGTGGAATTCTTCTTCTCATTTGTCAGGAGAGCAGATCTCCTCTCAGCCTTAGTGCTGGAGCTTGCTCCTTGGGTGCTTTGAGTATCTCAGCCTCTTGGTGGCTTCTGCAGCAGCAGCAGCCTGATTCAGCCCCTGGCAGGAAAGGGTTTCCAGCTCCTCTGTCCATGGAGCAACCACTATTGGCTGGAGCTGGTTTTGCTGCAGAACTTGGGCAAAGGAGATTTGTGATCTTTTCCTGGTGCTCAGAATTCGACTGATTAGTTGGGACAGGAACTTGTTTAATTCCTCATGGTGTTGGGGGGTTGGGTTTCAAGAGGCTGGGGCCAGACTCTGCTCAGTGGTGCCCAGGGCCAGGCCAAGGGGCACTGGGCACCAACTGGAAGCCAGGAGGTTCCAGCTGAGCAGGAGAAGAACCTTGTTTGGTGTGAGGGTGTTGGAGCCCTGGCCCAGGCTGCCCAGAGAGGCTGTGGAGTCTCCTTGTGGGGAGAGATTCCAAGCCCAGCTGGAGGTGACCCTGGGCAAGCTGCTGGGGGTGACCCTGCTGGAGCAGGGGGTTGGGCTGGGTGATCCCCAGAGGCCCCTTCCAGCCCTCACCATGCTGGGACAGTGGGCTAGCCCTTGCTCAGATGATATTGGCCAAGCTGGAGGTTCTCACTGTCCTGTTGCAAGTGTTTGACTTCCAGTGCCAAGTGGAGCTGGAGCAGCAGTTCCATGAGTGCTGGGAGTTGGCATGGCTGCAGAAAGAGGCAGAAATGCTGTCACCTTCTTCCTGCCTGCTCTGCCCATCCAGCTCCTTTGAATGCTTGCCAGCTGGAGTGCTGGTGGGGCTGTAAGGTGACATGGACTAGGAGTGGATCCAGCTAAGACACCTGCCTTTTGTCTGTGGTTTCTTTGCCTGGGCTCTTTGCGGCCAGCTTGGTTCCTTGGGTGGTTGGTTGTTTTCTGCATGGACTTGTGCAGTGCTAAGGAGGGAGAAAGGAGCAGAAAATGTGAATGAGTATGAGCAGAGAGAAGGTGGCAGTGCCACCTCTTACAGTCTTCAGCTGCTTGTAGAACTACAGCTACTGGTGGTTTTCCTCTTCCTCGAGCTGCAGTTGGGGGCATGCAGTTAGCATGGAAATATGATCATTCTTTATCCATTTCCCTGTGCTGCTGCATGACAGGGGAATGGTTTGTTCATGCAGCTTGCTTTGGAGAGCTGTGCCATCAGGAGAACCCTTGCTAGCACTTGCTGTTCCTCCCTGCTTCTGCCCTGGCTTGGGCAGGAACACTCTGGAAGCCAGCCTCCAGCCCTTGGGGAGGTGCAGTGTAAGCCAAGTAATCTGTTGTCTACATGGCACCTTCCCACACTTCCCTGCCTGTTTCTGGGCTCTCTCAACTGAAACTCCTCATCAGGAAGCTGTAAGGAGATCCTTCCAGCAGGCTTGTCTTGCAGGCACCCCCATTCTGATACCTTGGGCAGCTCTGGCTGCCTGGGTGACAGCATCTTCCCTTTGATCAGTGTCACTTGGCCCCAAAATGTCTGTGGGGATTTCTGAAGAAATAATGTGGGCTGTGAATAATTTACCTCTTGTGCAGCAAGAAAGCCTCAGGTATGGGTTGCTCCTTGAAGCATTTCTGCTGTCAAGACAGAGAGGTGGCATCAGAGAAGTCTCTCCTGCCTGCCTGTGTCAGTCTAAAGTCTCACCTAGAGGAACAAGCAGTGTGAGGGGACTCCAGGCTGAGTTTGCTGGCACAGGCTGAGCTCATGGGAAGCAGATCCAGTTCTTGTGGAGATCTCTTCTGCACTTCATCTTCTGACACTTCCCTTGGTGACAAAAGGTACAGCTTCTGTTGTGTCCTTGTGATGGAGGAGAACCAGTCTGCCTTCCTGGTTCAGCTCTGGAGGAGAGAACCTGCTGTGGCCTGGCTGGAGCACAGTGAGCCATGGGGAGCTCACAGCAGGGCTCACCTCTGGGCTGCAGCTTGGCCTCCACCATTCCTGACATGGTTTCTTTGGCCCTTGGGAGAATGTGGTCCCTGTTACTCTGAAGAGGAATCTGCTTGGCCTGGCTGGCTCCATCTCTTCATCCTGGCTGGCTCCATCTCTTCAGCCTGGCTGGCTCCATCTCTCCTGCCTGGGGTGCTAGAGAAGAGCACCCAGGCATGGGCCTGGCTTCTGCAGAAGCTCCTCACAAGCTCAGGACCATGGTGGTTGAACTACCTTGCAGTTGTCCCTGCTTTAGCCAGTGTGTTGTGTGCCCTCCTTGTCAGTGTAACATGGCAGTGCTCACAGCTCAGAAGAAACCCTCCCTGCTCTGCTTTCCCAGGTAGCAAGCTGCAGGAATAAAGGGATGTTCTTCACGCTCTTTCCCCTGAAGAAATGCATCTCCCAGGGTCCTGGGGTGCCTCTGCTGTGGGTGAGAGGCATTCTCAGCACCAGGCTGAAGCACCAGGCACTGCCTGCAGCCTGGGACCTGCTTGACTTCTCTCCATGTGGGTTGAGGCCTCCTGTGTGCCAGATGTGGCTGCCTCAGCTGGTGGCTGCAGCAAGTCCCAGTGTGCCATGTCCCACTCCTGCTGTGGTGCCTGAGTGGGTGTGGATCAGCTGGTCCCCAGCAGCATCTGGGCAGAAGCTACCTGATCAGGAGGCAGCAAACAGGAGCCTGGTTGGCTTTGTAGGCAGCAAACAACTGCTCCATCAGCCATCTCCTGCCTGCTGGGCCCGTGTCTTGCCAGCTTCCCTCTCCTGAGGAGCAGCTCAGGTTGTCTGGCCCTGGGTCCCTCAGGAGGGTGTCACTGAGCAGGGAGAGCAGACACTGCTGGCTTCCCTGGGGGCAGAGGCTTTGTGTCCAGGGGTGACCCCGAGGGAGACTCTTCTCATGGCCAGGTTGCACTGGACTTTGAGCAGCCTGCTCTGCTGGGAGGTGTCCCCCGTGGCAGAGGGCTGGCACTGGGTGCTCCTCAGGGTCCTTCCCAAGCCAAAGCAGTCCATGAGATGCTGAGGGCAATGCTGTTGTGCTTCAGTCCTGCAAGGGTCAGGGCTTGTGCAGGGGAGTCAGTCACTGAGATTCCTCTTCCTGTGGATGCCCGAGTCCATCTGCTCAGCAGCATCAGGACAGAGGAGTTCTGTCTCCAGGTTCACTGGATGCTTCTTTCTCCACTCCATTCTTTGCTCTTCTGAGCTTAACAGGTTATTTCAGCTGGGTTTTCATTTGCTGTGCCCCCAGTTCCCAGGAGCACTCATCCCTGTGCTCAGGTGAAGGATCACACTTCCCTCTCTGCAGTCTCTCTCTCTGTGCCCATCCAGCTCCTCCTAGAGCCCATTACTGTGGCAGCCCAGGCCAAAGAGCAAATCACGTTCTGGTCCTGTCCTCCCTGGCCCTCCTTACCCTCCTAGCCTGTGGAGCTCCCATCTTTAATGGCCAGGGTTGTGGGTTCAGTTGATGTGGGCCCTGGGGGAGGGTGTTGGTAGAGGATAGAGCTGACACCACTCCAGTGGAGGGCTGGGGTTTCGACTTGCTGCCCTCTGCCAGGGGAAGGAGATGTGTTAGATGGAGGAGTGTTGGTGAGGAGCTGTCTTCTGGGCTGTGGGAGTCACTAGGGAGTTGGAACCTGGCTAGGTGAAATCCCTCTGCTGGCAGGGACTGACAGGCAGGGTCTGCAGGAAGCAACAGCCAGGCTGGAGCCACCCCTGCAGCCAGTCTGAGGGCTGATCCCTTGGAGAGGGGAGGTGGCAGGTGAACATGGATCCAAGTGGGCTGTGCTTGGTTTGGGTTGAAGTGGCTGTAAGGGCACCAGGGAGGAGAGGGAGTCAAAGCATGTCAGACTTGGTAGGAAACCAGCAGTGCACTTAGGGGCAGAGGCACACAAAGGGTGGAATCTGGCCTGTGTGTTTGAAGTCAGACACAGATCATGCTCAGCATGGAGCTGGAGAGGGCAGGGTGAGATCTGGAGGAGGGTGGTTAGAGCAGAGCTGGGATCTGCAGTAAGGCTTCAGGTGAAGGCATGTGAATAGGTAACCTGAACAGGAGTGTTGGAGGGGAGGAGCTCTGCACACAGCCTGCTGAGAAGGAACTGGAGGGCAGGAGGTGGCTCATTGGCTTCAGGACTCACCTGCAGAGTGATGGGAGGGGATAGCAGTGCAGAAGAGGCCACAGCCTTTTCCTTTCAGTTAACCTTTGGCCATTTCAGAAGCAACCTGGGGATGCATTAGTTGGCTTTGGTTGGGCTGGGGGCTTTGGTTGGTGTCAGGCATCCAGCAGTTGGCCTGGGATGAAGAAATGTGAGTGGAAATGAGCTTGCAGAGGAGCTGGAAGGTGTTGCTGGCAGGTGGTGTGCTTGGTTTGCATGTGGTCAGGAAAGGGAGGTGAAGCAGGAGGCTGTGCTAGGCAAGGGGAGCAGCCTGAGGTCGGTGTGGAGCCAGGAGCTGAGGTCTGCCAGCAGCCTTCTGTCAGCTCAGGGTCTTGGGAGTTACACAGCAGTGGGACTGCAGGGGTAGGAGGAGAAGCTGTGGATGCTGGAGCTGATGCTCTCCAGGTGAGGTGGTGTTTGCCACTGGTCTGGCCCATGCTCTCCAGAGGCAATGGGTCTGTAGCTCCATGGCAGGGTGCACTCCCGGCTGCAGATCAGCATCTCTGAGCAGTGCCCTGGGGAGTCTGTATGCTGCTGTGGCTTTGGTTGGGAGCTGGCTGGAGAGGACTTTCCCTTCTGGAAAGCCTGTGTCGTGCAGAGCTGCTGGAGAGTCTCTTGGCTGGAGTTCTGTGACACCAAACAAGGGTTTTCTTTCCTCCTTCCTTCCCCTCCAGTGGCTTAATGAAGCAAAGATCATCCAGAGGCTGGTGGAGCTGATCCATTCGAGCCAGGACGAGGACGTGAGTATGAGGAGGCTGGAGTTCTGTCTGGGGGGGTGGGTGCTCTAGGGCCCACAGGGCTCCCTCTGTCTCTGGTGCCTGCAGAAGGAGAGCATGAGGGGTGACCAGTGTGGATGGACGTCCTGCCCTGCCCTGCCCTCTGGTTGCTCAGCACCAAAATGTTTTGTTGTGTTTGTAATCTGGTTTTGCCTCGGACAGGCTGAGGGAGTTGGGGTTGTTCAGCCTGGAGGAGAGAAGGCTCTGGGGGGACCTCAGAGCAGCTTTCAGTACTTAAGGGGGATTACAAGACAGAGGGAGAGGGTTTTCAGCTGCTCAGATTGCAGCAGGACAAGGGGGAATGGATACAAGCTGAAGGAGGGGAGAGTTAGACTGGAGACTAGCAGGAGGTTCCTTACCCAGAGGGTGGTGAGGCACTGGAACAGGTTGCCCAGAGAGGCTGTGGCTGCCCCATCCCTGGCAGTGCTCAAGGCCAGGCTGGATGTGGCCCTGGGCAGCCTGGGCTAGTGAGTGGCAGGGGGTTGGAAGTAGAGGATCTCTAAGGTCCCTTCCAGCCTGGGCCATTCTAGGCTTCTGACTTCTTTTGCTACCAGTGTCGGAGTTGGTTCTGCTGCTGCATCAGTTCCTTTCAGGGTTTTTGGCAGGAGAGGTTGGAGCAGGTGATCCCTGAGGTCCTCTCCAGCCTGCTGTTCCATCAGGCAGTGTCTGCACTCGGGGTCCCTTCCTTGGTTTAGGCAGGAGCCTGGCAGAGGCAGTTGCACAGCCTGTGCAGGGAGCAGTTTGCTGTGACTTGCAGGCTCCTAGCTGTAAGTGAGAGGGTGCTGGGAGCTCCAGGCTGCAGCTCTCTGAGGCCAGCAGGAAGTCACCCTGAGCACTGCATCCAAGTGCTTCCAATAACTGTCACCAAACAGCCAAGCCAGGAGCTCTAGGGCTGGTCTCAGTGTCCTGCACTCTCACGTCACATTCGGGTGCTGGCACTGAGCTGGCAGACCCAGGGAGCCAAGCCCAGGCTGGCCTCTGGCTGCCCTCCTGGGGCTGGGATGGGGGCAGGGGCACCTGTGCAGCTCCCTGCGTGGCACAGGATGCTTTTGGTGTGGTGCTAATGCTGACAGTGTGACTCCCTGCTCTCAGCACAGCACAATCACCCTCTCTGAGAGGCAAAGGAGGAAGAGAGGTGGGGATTTGTCTGCCTTGGGCCCTGCTGCTGTGTGGGGGAAGGAGAAGTTACAGCCTGGGGTCTTGCAGATGGAGTAGCTGCAGTCCCTAGTTGACAGCCAGAGTGAGATGGTTAATGATCAGAATGCTGCTTTAAAGCCTCTTCATACATCATGATGAAACTGTGAAGGGTTTTATCAAACCATTGCATGCAGGAAACCTCCTGAGCAGTGAGAAGCAGGGATGAAAGGCTTGGGTCTGGCTTTAGGAAGTTAACAGACTTGGTCAGGAAGATGATGAAAGAATTCTCCTGTTCTGAAGTCTTCAACTGCATTTAATTGAGTTCAGGGAGAGCTCCTCTTTGGTACCAGATCTGTTAATGCTCCTGAGAGTTCACAGCAGTGTTCTCTCTACAGGTGAAGTGATCCAGGGCCTTTTTGCTGAGTGTTTTGCCTCCCCAGCTCTGGTGCCTGCTCTCTGGTGGCCAGGAGCTGAGCAGAGCCCCTGGCCCTGAAGTGTGCTCTGTGTGCTTCTCCACAGAGGCAATCCAATGCTTCCCAGACCCTGTGTGATATCATAAGGCTGAGCAGAGACCAGAGCAATCAGCTCCAGGACATGCCTGAGCCTGATCCACTTCTCACAGCACTGGAATCGTAAGTAGAGCTCTGAGGGCTGCTGCTGGGCTGGCTGCTGCTGCTGCTGTCACTTGGGTAGCTCCTGGAGGCACCAGCTGAGGGTGCCAGACCTCTGCTTTGCTCTTGGCATTGGTGACAACCATTTCATATTGCTGTGGAGTTGTAGCATCCCTTGCCCACCTCTGGTGAGGCCTTGGGCTTGCAGCAGGTAGGATCAGTGACCTCAGAGCTCAGGAGCTGCTGCAGGACAAGGCAATAGCAGTGAGGCTGCTGAACAGCAGCTCAAGGTGAGCTGTGATGGCCAGGGCTGAGGGAGATCCATAAGGACAGATCTTGCACTGGCAGTGTTCCTTGGAGGCTCAGCTTGGAGATGAGGAGCAATTTCTTGATGGCAAGGGTTGTGCAGGCCTGGCCCAGGCTGCCCAGGGCAGTGGTGCAGTCCCCATCCCTGAAGGGGTTTCCAGGCCCTGGAGATGTGGTGCTGAGGGCCATGGGTCAGTGGTGCCCTGGCAGTGCTTATTGTAGACAGTACAAGTCAGTTCAGTTGGTCAGGTTGAGCTGCTGCTTCTCCTTCTGCCTCTGCCTCTTGTGCTGATGAAGTGCCTTTAGCTGCTGCTTATTGAAGTAATTCTGCCCCATCTGTTCTGCATGGAGTTCACATTTTTATCTCAGGTTATTGGTCCAAATGTCAACGAGACTCTGTCAGATGTTAGAAGAGCAGAAGCCAGCCTGGGAAGTTGAGCAGTACTGGTTTTAGCTGCACTTGGACTTAGCAAGTCAAGAAAGGCCCTTGCTGAGTCCTGGGTCTTGGAGAGCTGTCAGTAACCCCCACAGGAGTGAGCAGGGGGAAGGAACTGCAGCACAGAGCTGGAAGCAGCTCTGCTGTGCTCAGGTGACTGCAGAGGGGTGGCAGTGAACCTCCTGTTCCTCCTGTCTGTCACCCATGCCGTGTGGCACCTGGTGCAGAGGAGAGAGGGTTGTGAGCTGGGAGCTGCTCCTGCTTGACACTTGAAGGTGTCAGTGTTTAGTGCTAGCCAGGGCCAATGCCATCACTCCTGCCCCCAGCAGCCTTCAGCCCTTCCCCTTCTGACCCCTCCAGCTGCCCCAGGTCTGTCAGTGTTGGGAAGGCATCTCCTGCTCTGAGGGCTCCAAGAGATCCTTAACTGATTGAAGCATTTCCAGGAGATCAGAGCTGAGACTGTTACAGATGTGCCTGTTAGTGACAGCTTGCATCTGCTGGCCTCTGTTCCAGGCCCTGGATCTCACTTGTGCCACTGGCAGGTGATAAAGGTTCCACTTGCACTGTTGGTTGCCTTCCCCCTGTGGTTCTGCTGGCTGATTCTAGGCTCTCAGCTGATGGCTTCCTCTTGTCTCTAAGGCATGAACTTGGCTCAGTTCACACTGGGGTTGTCTTAAGAGGTAGCTCCTGTTGGGGAAGGAGGAGGCCAGTCTGGTTTGGAGGCCAGGTGTCTTCAGCAGCTCTTGCCCTAGGGATGAGTTAGCAAGCTGGGAAAGCTGCTGCAGAGCCATGCTTGGCCCCTGAGACTGCAGGAGTGGCTTCAGCCTTCCTCAGACACAGGGGAAAACTGCAGGGGTTTCTCCCAGCAGACCCAGAAGTGGCTGCTTTCTGGTTAAAACTGCAGCCCAGCACTGGGAGGTCTCTGCCTGCTGATGAGTGTGTGTCCATCCCCAGGCAGGAGTGTGTGGAGCAGCTCCTGAGGAACATGTTTGATGGGGAGCAGACTGAGAACTGCATCGTGAATGGGACCCAGGTGCTGCTGACGCTGCTGGAGACCAGGCGCTCGGGGTAAGGTGGCTGCTGCTGCCCTGGCAGGAGCCCTGGGGAGCTCCAGCCTGGGGCTCACTGGGGGAGAGAAAAGGACATTTCCTGGCCTGCTGTCAAGTGCTGTCTAGCAATGAGCACAGGAAAAAGTCTTTGGGTTTGTTGCTGCAAACAGTTTCTTGCTGGCAAGGGCTGTGCAGGCCTGGCCCAGGCTGCCCAGGGCAGTGGTGCAGTCCCCATCCCTGGAGGGGTTTCCAAGCCCTGGAGATGTGGAGCTGAGGGCCATGGGTTAGTGGTGCCCTGGCAGTGCTGGGGAATGGTTGGACTCCATGATCTTAGAGGTCTCTCCCAACCTTACTGGTTCTGTGACTCTGTTCTCTGATGCAGTGATCTTTGTCAGCCAGCTGCCTCTCTCCCCACTCACCTCATTCCCTGCTGCTGTGGCTCTCCTGTGGATGGTGTGTTCACCTCAGGAGCTAGGCAGATAGATGCAGGAGCTGGGAATTACTCTTCTTTCTATTCACAGTTATTTTCCAAGAGAAAACTGCCCCCATGGGCAGTGTGGCTGGAGGCCACTGTAAGGCTTGGTCACCTCTCACCTGTTGTGCTCTTTCCTTTTCCAGGGTGGAAGGACTGATGGACTCATACACTCAGGGATTTGAAAGGTCTTACACTGTCAATAGCAGCATCTTACATGGGATTGAACCAAGGCTAAAGGACTTCCACCAGCTGCTGCTGAACCCTCCCAAGGTAGCACATCCCATCCCTGAATCCAGGCTTTCCCTTCCCTGGGCCACAGACAAGCTCCAGGTGCTGGAACAGGCAAACATCTGGTGAAGAAGTCACACTTGAAGTTTAATTCAGGTGCTCAGGGAGCAGGATCCTTGAAAGCCATTGGGCTGGGGTCAGAGGCAGAAGCAGAGGTGTGCTGGGTCTGGTGGTAGCTTGTGCAGAGGTGGTTAAGGGCTTAAAGGTGATGGGAGTTGGTGACTGAGTTTAACCTCATGGTCACGCAGCACTGTCTCTGAGGGAACATGCTTTAGGTTTGGCTGCAGAGACTGTTCCTGAAGTGCAGTGAAGTGACTGCCCAGCCTCTGGAGGTGCTGGTGCTGATGCTCCTCTCTCTGCAGAAGGCAGCCATCCTGACCACCATTGGTGTCCTGGAGGAGCCCCTGGGCAACGCTCGGCTGCACGGCTCTCGCCTGATCGCTGCTCTGCTGCACACCAACACTCCCAGTATTAACCAGGAGCTGTGCAGGCTCAGCACCATGGATTTGTTACTTGTGAGTAGCACAGGGGGGCACTGGGAGTGGGCAGAGGAGGAGGGACTCCACACTGGGAACCTCTTGGCTTTCCTTTCCATCTGGCTTGCACCTGTGCCTGAGCCTCGTTGTTTTCCGAGCTGCTGGGGCAGGGAACATCAGCCCTTGGGGGAGCTCTGGGATGCAGGTGGGGTTGCCTAGTAGATTTGAACTGAACCTCACGCTTCCAACCTGTTGGAGCAGCTGGTAGTGTGTGTGCAAAGCAGCCTGGTCATGGAGAGAGCTTGGGCATGTTGTCAGAGTGCTGAGAGCTGCCCTTCTGTCTGGCTGGGAACGGGGACTTGAGTCTGTGAACCTCAGGAGGCTCAGCAAGGCCAAGGGCATGGTCCTGCACCTGGGTCAGGGCAGTCCCTGGTATCAGTCCAGGCTGGGGATGAGGGGATGGAGAACAGCCCTGAGGAGAAGAGCTTGGGGAGGCTGGTGGGGGAAAAGCTGGGGGTGAGCTGGCAATGTGAGCTGAGGCATAGAAGTGAGATTGGTTTAGTGGAACTGCTGAGGAGGGAAGGGCTGGGCAGTGCTCTGGAGTGTGTGTAGGGATGGGACATGTCCCAGCTCTCTGCTGGTGCATCACTTGCTTGTTCAGGAAGCATCCAGACTCAGTTCTTTCTCTTCTGCTTCTGTTTCTTTCCCAGGACTTATTTTTTAAATACACATGGAATAACTTCCTGCATTTCCAAGTGGAGCTCTCCATAGCAGCTATTCTCTCCCACTCTGTGCAAGAGGGAAAAGCAGCTGCTGCTCAGGAGGGGGAAGGCAAAGAGGAGATGCTGAATGGAAACCTGGCCACAGAGAGTGTGGAGGCTCCTGCACACACCACAGAGAACATCATGGTCACTCATGTGAGTCTGGTGGTGCCACCTGAGAGCCTCAGGGGGTGTGAACAACGTGTGGGGAAGAGCATGGAGTTTGTTTAACATGTCTGAGCTTAGCTTGGCTCTGGCACTTCTGCCTGGAGGTGGATTTGCTTCTGAAGGTTTGGTTTTAGCATCCAGCTACAAACCCAGCACCCCCCCAGAGCCCAGCACCCCCCACACCTCATCTCATGAGCTTGGGATCCAGTTGGATTTAATTTGTGTAGTAAAGATCTGTATAAACTTTGGGCCAAGCCCAAGAAAGGTAGAGTAGCCATGAGAGCTAACTCCATGTGAGCCTCTGCCCTGTGGCCCTGGTGGTGAAAGCTCACTGGTGTCTGCAGGTGGCCACATGTCTGGTGGTGCAGAGCCCAGAAGCAGGCTGAAGTGCTCAGGGATCCTGCTGCTTGCCCTGGATCCTCTCAGAGGGGAAAAAACAAACACCCAAAACCCTGAGAGAAGAGAAACCTGAGCTCCTGGGAAGGATAAATGCTGAGGATGAAGTCCTTGTTAGGAGTGAAAGAAAGGGCAGAAGTAGCCAGAGTGCAGTGCAGATCTCCTGGGGCCTGAGCCTGTCCTTGGCAAGCTGTTGACATCTTCTGCCTGTCTCTGTTTCCCTCCAGCTGTTCCAGAAGTGCTGCCTGGTGCAGAGGATATTGGATGCCTGGGAAGCCAATGACAAAATACAGTAAGGACTGGGGTCAGAGCAGCCCTGTGGGGCTGCAGGCTCCCAGCACTGCCTGGGCAGAGCCTTCCAGTAGCTTGGGGATGAAGATTTGCAGTGAGGATTATTGCAGCCTAAGCCCCAGGCTCACAGCTGGGCATGTCAGAGGCTGAGCTCTCAGCCCAGGCACTCCAGGGCTTCTCTTGCTGCCTCAGGAGATGCCACAGCACAGGAACTGCTCCTGGAGTGAGTAGCTCAGGGGCCTGAGGTGGCCAGGTGGAGTCACTCCAGATCTGCCCCACAGCTGGTAGCCTGACTTTACAGAGCACTTGGGTTTGATGCTGAGGGCAGGGTATGAGAGCTGAATGCTTTGCAAACCAGCAAACATGCTAAAGGGGAAGCATTACCCAGGCTGTTGCTGCTTTGGCCACCCAAATGTTTTGGTCCTCTCTCACTCCTGAGCTCTTCATGGCTTCCCAGCCCTCTGCAGCCCCAGGGTCCTTGCTGGGGGGCTCCTGCCAGGCCACACGGGGTTGGTTGCCTTTTGGTTTTCCTTGGTTTGCTTGGGTTGGGTTGGGTTTGGTTTCTCCTCCTGCTCAGGTGGAACCTCCTGGTTCCAGCTTGTGCCCAGTGCCCCTTGGCCTGGCCCTGGGCACCAGTGAGCAGAGTCTGGCCCCAGCCTCTTGCCCCCAGCCTTCAGCTCTTGCTCAGCATTGAGCAGCTCCCCTGTGGGGCTGCTCTTCTCCAGGCTCAGCAGCCCCAGGGCTCTCAGCCTTTCCTCCTGCCAGAGCTGCTCCAGTGCCCTCAGCATCTCCCTAGCCTCCAGTGGCCTCTCTCCAGCAGCTCCTTGTGTGTCTGGAGCTGGGGAGCCCAGAGCTGGAGCCAGGGCCCTGGCTTTGGCCTCCCCAGAGCAGAGGGATTCTCTGCTGCCTCCTGCATTCTAAGCCTGCCTGCAGCAGCGTGTCCATGTGTCAGGGTTTAGCATGTGTGGGTTCTGAAGGCAGCTAGGAGTGTGCCCTGGGGTTGCTGGTGCCTGCTGATGTTGCTGCTGGCTGCTGTCTCCCCAGGGCAGAGGGGGGCATGAGGAGAGGCAACATGGGTCACCTCACCCGCATCGCCAACGCCGTGGTGCAGAACATGGAGAAGGGCCCTGTGCAGACCCAGATCACTGACTTCATTAAAGGTAGGTGCTCCTTGCTGCACTCCTCTCTTCCTTTTCTTTCCTTGCTTGGATGAACCCTTCCAGGCCCTTGGGGAGGGGTTTTATGGCATGTGTTCTGTGAGGGTGCTTTTGGAGTGGCAGCGTTTCCCAGTTCAGTGTCAACACTCACCAGAGCCCAGGTGTTGAGGCTGCATGTGGTTGCTCTTTGCTCTCATCCAGTGATGCTGGAGGTGCTGGAGCTTTCTTTCTGCCCCCAGAGGCTGAAGGAGTCCAGTTTGGCCTAAAGAGTGCTGCTGTTCTTCACCATTTCTGGGCCCATGTGCTGTGGCTGCTACAGCACTCTAGGGCGGTGTTTGTCAGTGCTGTTCCTGCTCTCCCTGGTTCTTAACCTGTCTGAGAGGAAGACTGACACCAGAGCAGGAGACCCCAGAGGCTCTGCAGCTTTGCTTTGTCAGAGAGAGTCACACTGCCAGACTTTGTCCTGGGACCATGGAACCATTATGGTTGGAAAAGACTCCTGAGATCCTGGAGTCCAACCATTCCCCAGCACTGCCAGGGCACCACTACCCCATGGCCCTCAGCACCACTGCTCCAGGGCCTGGAAACCCCTCCAGGGATGGGGACTCCACCACTGCCCAGGCCTTTCTGAGGTAGCTTCTGCTCAGACCCTTGCTGAGCACCAGGCTGCTGGCTGTGGTGAGTGGCTGCCTTTGCAGCACTTGCTTTAGGGATTTTTTGGCTTCTTTTCTCCACTTCCTAAACTTTATCTCAACTCATGAGCTTTTCTGGCTCAAGGTCTTCCAGTTCTCTCCCCACGCTGCTGTGGGGTGGGGTGAGCAGCTAGGTGGGTGCTGAGGTGCTGGCTGGGGCCAGCCCACCACAGTCACCATGGGAGAGAAGGAAGGAGAAGGCAGAAGTTCAGTGCTGTGCTTTCAGAAGGCTGCAGTAGGAGTTGTTTCCCTTCAGCTCAGTGCAGTTCCAGGGGAGAGAGGAGATGTTAGCACCAGTAGGGCCTCCCTGGGGTGCTCCCTGCTCTGCAGCACTGCCCACTTCTGTTCAGACACCTGGAGAATGTCAGTGACTCTGCAGAGAACTTGCCCTGTGAGGTGTCTGCTGAGAGACCTGCAGACACCCAGGAGGGCTCAGTGGTGCCTTGGGGCCTTCTGCCTGACCTGTGGTGACCTTTCTGTTCCAGAGCTGCCTGAGGACTGCCGAGGGAGATGGGAGAGTTTTGTGGAGGAGACACTGACAGAGACCAACAGGAGGAACACAGTGGATTTGGTGAGAGCAGTGCTGTTGTGTCTCATAGCCACAGAAACCTTCTGGCTGGGAGAGACCTTTCACATCGTGGAGTCCAACTCTTCCCCAGCACTGGCAGGTCACCACTGACCCCTGGCCCTCAGCACCACATCTCCAGGGCTTGGAAACCCCTCCAGGGATGGGGACTGCACCACTGCCCTGGGCAGCCTGGGCCAGGCCTTCACAGTGCTTTTGGGGAAGAAATTGTTCCTCATCTCCAACCTAAACCTCCCCTGGCACAACCTGAGGCTGTTTCCTCTTGTCCTGTCACTTGTTCCTTGGGAGAAGAGCCCAAGCCCCACCTGGCTCCAGCCTCCTCTCAGGGAGCTGCAGAGAGCCAGAAGGTCTCCCCTGAGCCTCCTCTTCTCCAGGCTAAGCAAGCCCAGTTCCCTCAGCTGCTCCTCACAACCCTTGTGCTCTAGACCCTTCCCCACCTTCCTTGCCCTTCTCTGGACACACTCCAGCTCCTCAGTGTCCTTGCTGGAGTGGGGTCTGATCCATGTTGGTGAGCTGTACTCCACACTTGTGTCTCTCATTGTCACATGCTTTGAGGGAGTTTGGCTTGGACTGGGATCTGAGCTTTCCCAGTGCTCATGCTGCCTCCTCTGCTGTGCTCTCCTCAGGTCAGCACTCACCACCTGCACTCCTCCAGTGAGGATGAGGACATTGAGAGTGCTTTTCCCAATGAACTCTCTCTCCAGCAGGTCAGTTGCCAGCTCTCCTCCCCAGAGAGGACACCCATGGTCCCTGGTGGGGAGTGGCCCATGTCTCTGTGCTGGGGGGTGGCCTGGAGCAGGTGTCTCCAGCCAGCTCAGCTGCCTGGCTCTGCACAGCCTGACAGTGGCTCTTGGCTTCCCCTGCTCAGGCCTTCTCTGAGTACCAGATCCAGCAGATGACAGCCAACTTTGTGGATCAGTTTGGCTTCAATGATGAGGAGTTTGCAGACCAGGATGACAATATCAAGTAAGTCTCTACAAGCCCTGGAGGCTCATGCAGCATTTAGGGCTCTTTTCACCAAACCTTCCTCCTCCTGGTTGAGGGTTTGGCCTGAGGCTCACTGTGTGCCTCCTCTGGGGTGAGCTGGCCTGGGCAGTGGCTGGGAGCACAGCTGCCCTTCCTTCTTCCTGGAGACATCTACCCTGCTCTCCCAGGGCAGCTGTAGAGCCAAGGCAAAGTGCTTCCTCCTTCTGGCCAGAAGCATCACTAACCCACACAGTTATCCAGCCAGAGTCTGGAGCCAGCTGAGTTGCAGAGAGAGCAAAGCACTGGAGCTAGCTCTAGGCAGTACCCCAGATCCTCTCCAGGGGCATGAAGTCCTCCCTGAAGTCAGGAGCGGAGGGAGGAGTGTCCTGAGGCAGCCCATAGACACACTGAGCCAGGCAGCAGCTGTTGCTGGGTTTAGTGTTCCATGACTTGCTGAATTCAGGGCCCTGAGTTCCTGCTGCTTTTCTAGAGCTGCTGTAACCTCCTGAGAGCTGCAGCTCCTCTTCTCACCTGAGCAGTTGCACCTGAGGAGGCTGCTGGGGCTGGGGTGATCCTGTTTGCCCACGCTGCTGTGTCCATTGTTGCCCAGAAGGAGCTCAGGAGGATGTGTCCAGCAGGGTGTTCCCTGCTCAG
The DNA here is from genome assembly GCA_013399015.1 of Galbula dea. NCBI lineage: Eukaryota > Metazoa > Chordata > Aves > Piciformes > Galbulidae > Galbula > Galbula dea. The sequence goes on from VWZX01000718.1 coordinate 164,370, forward strand.
GGCTTTCCCCATTCATCTTCCTCTGGTGGCAGCATCTGTCTCAGTCAGAGGAACTCCAGATCCAGGGGACAGGGAGAGGCTGTGGCAGTGTCTGGGGCTGGTGCTCACATGCCAGCAGATGTTGGCCTGCTCTGCAGGGAGCAGCAGGGCTCTGGTCTCCTGCAATCCTGACAGAAGCAGGGTGGTTGTAGCCCAGAAAGCTCTGGACATGTCACTGCCCCTCTCTGACTGCTCACAGCTGTTTTGGGGAAGGTCCTGCTGCTGGTTCTCCTAAGCTCATGTTTTAGCAAGCCCTGGGCTCCATGAAATGCCTGGAATGAGATGGCAGTGTGGAGACAGTTTGGCTGCTTCAGCTGCCTTCAGGCATGAGGCAGGGGTAGAGAGTCCTGAGATCTTCAGGGTCCTGGGAACTCCATCAGGCTGTTTGCCAGCAGTTGGGAACCATCTTCTGAGGAGTCCAGTTTCCCTGGCCTTTTCCTGAGCACTGTAGGTACCTGGAGCTGCAGGCAGGCTGAGGCCAGGCTGCAGTCAGGGTTTGCCTGGAGCTGCAGAGCTTGGCTCTGGGTGGTTAGGGAAATAAAGTGCAGGCAGCAGCAAATGGTGAACTTGTGTGGGTGGGGGGAGAGGGCACTGTGTGAGCAGCTGCTGGAGGTGCCTGATGTCCATCTGAACGTGCACATGGCACAAGAACCTGTCCTTAGGGAAGGAGGATGTATTCTGTACTCCACAGCATAAAAATGGTTTGCTTTGGAATGCTCTGAGCATGCTGCCCCCTGCCACCTCTCCCCCAGCTGTGGGAGCTGCTGCAGATCTAAACTGGAGTCTCTTAAGAAGCATTAAGCAGGTGCCAGTGGCTTGGGGATGTCCTGGAGGTGTCCAAGGCCTCACAGAAGGCTGATGGAAGGGGGAAGAACCAGTGCCTGGGCCCTGAGGTGCTGGGGGCTGGAGTCTCCTGGCCTGCAGCACCCTCTGCTGCTCTGCCAGCAGGCAGCCCTGGGCCCACGGCAGGAATGGGCTCCTGGGGGCTCAGCTCTGCCATGCATCCAGGCTGGGGATTCAGTCCTGTCTCTGGGTCTCATGCTGAGGAACCTAGTGGAGTTCCTGGCTGAAGGCAGCCCTGGGGTCCCAGAGCTGCTGGAGGCAGCTCCTGCTCCTCTCAGTTCCTGGCTGTTCCCTGAGGTTTGGCTCAGCGACAAGACTGGTGAGAAGTAGGAAGCTAGACCTTATGGTCCATAGGGACCATGAGAGGGGCAAAACAGCAGCCAGACAGTGCCATCAAGCCCCAAAATCCCACATCAACAAGGTGAGGAGGAGGTGTGGGTTGGAGATCTGGAATGATCTTTCAGCTCAGGTTGAGGAGAGCTTTGTGTGTGATGCAGAAGGGAAGGTTCAGGAGCCCACACAGGAGGCATCCTGTGGCCATACAGAGTGTCTCTGTGCTTGGCTCTGCTCTTGTGCTGGGGCTGGAAGAGGGCTCTGTGACTCCATCCGTCACTGATGTCTCCTCCTCTTCTTTTGCAGTGCTCCCTTTGACAGGATTGCAGAGATAAACTTCAACATCGATGCAGATGATGACAGTGTGAGTGGGGCTGGGAGCTGGGGGGTGCTGGGCAGCAGGAGAGGTCCTGGGAAGGTTTGGCCTCAGCCACCACTGGTTGTGCGAAAGAAAACAGATTTCGGTGTTAATTTGGTCAGAGAGAAGTTGTCCTTGTAGCTGAGTCCAGCTACAGAGCTCAGGGCATCACAGGTGCCCTCTGAGGATCCCTCCAGGCTCTGGCCTGGTGAGGAGGAGCCCCAGGGGCACCTGCTGGCCTCAGAGCCTCTCTGCACTGTCAGCCTCTTGCCCTGGTTATGCTGGGAGTCTTTCCACACGCAGCCTGGGAACATCTGCCAGCAGAGAGGCCTGGCTCTCTTCTGGGTCTCAGGGTTGCCCTGCTGGGGTTTGCCTCTTCTCTCCACTGACCAAGTCACTGCTGCTGGAGGAAGCTGGGCAGTGGCTGAGAGGGATGGGTTCAGGCTCATCTGACCAAAGCTTAGGTTTCCCTAGGATTAAAACACTTGGTTTGTCACTTACACAGAGCTGGGGAGAGTTTTGTCTTCTCCCCTCTCTAGACAGAGCCCTGGAGACACAGAAAGCTCTTTGCTTTCTGAATCTGCCAGCTAAGGCTGCAGCCACCAGGAGCTGCAGAATCCCAGCATGGTGGGGGCTGGAAGGGACCTCTGGGGATCAGCCACTCCAACCTCTTCTAAAGCAGGGTCACCTCCAGGTGAGGTTAGAGCTCTCCCCAGGAGGAGACTCCACAGCCGCTCTGGGCAGCCTGGGCCAGGGCTCTGCTCCCCCACAGGAGGTTGTCTGGGGCTCTCAGCAGCCTGATCTAGTGGAAGATGTTCCTGCCTGCTGCAGGAGGTTGGTCTAAGATGACCTTTAAGGTCCCTTCCACCCAAGCCATTCTCTGGCTCTGTGTTTGCTCAGAGGCTGCCTGCAGTCCTGCCCAGGAGGGTGCAGTGCTGGATGCCCTGTGGTTGGCAGTGCAGCTGGACTCTGCATCCATGGCAGCACTGGGCTCTCTGAGATGCCACTGCTCAGTTTGCCAGTGCACTCTGAGGGAATCATTCCCAGCCTTTTCCTGCAGTGGCTTCAGTCCTGTCCCTGCCAGGGGAGCAGGGGGAGCTCTGGAGCAGAGCAGCTGGGAAGCAGCATGCAGGAGTTGTGCTGCTTTGAGAGCAGCAAGGGTTGGGATGCTGCTGGGTTTCATTCGTGGTCTGTCATGGACTTGCTTCTCCTGCTTCTGCTGTGCTGTTGTGACTCTCCCACAGCTGAAGGTTGCTTGTTGCACACCTGGGAGTGCAGGGGGAGATGAATGCCAGCAGCTCCATGGCCTTAGCTGTGGACAGATGCTGTTCTGTGAACTTCCCAGCACAGAAGCTGTTTTCTGTCTCCAGAGAGTGACTGGAGTTTGATTTCTTTTCACCACTGTTGTAGCCCAATGCTTCCCTCTTTGAAGCCTGCTGCAATGAGAGGATCCAGCAGTTTGATGACAATGAGGAGGAAGAAGATATCTGGGAAGAGAAGGAGATAAGCTATGCAACCCAAGTGAAGTCCAGAACACGGTAAGGTGAACAGGCAGCTCGGTTTGTGCCCTGAGTGCTCTCAAACTCAGTTCAGTCAAGGGCATCCTTAACTGTTATTTACATGCTCTTACTTCTCAGCATCCTGGGAGCCTCTGCTGGACTCTCTCCAGCAGTTCCTTGTCTCTCTTGACCTGGGGAGCCTAGAACTGGAGCCAGGACTCCAGCTGTGGCCTGACTAGGGCAGAGGGGAGGAGGAGGAGAACCTCCCTTGCCCTGCTGCTCACATTCTTCCCTGGCCTAGTCCTGCTGCCACACTAGTGCTGATCCAAGCCAGGATGCTCTTGGCCTTCTTGCCCCCCTGGGCACTCTGCTGCTTCATCTCCAGCTGCTGTTGACCAACACCCCGGGGCCTTTTCCCCCAGCAGCTCTCCGGCCACTCTGCCCCAAGCCTGCAGCACTCCTGGGGTTGTTTTGAGCCAAAGTCAACACCCAGCCCTTGGCCTTGTTGAATCTCACCCCATTGGGCTCAGCCCATGGACCCAGTCTGGCCAGACCCCTCTGTACATCCTCCCACCCTCAGCAGATGAACTGGCTGCTGTCAGGGTTTTTCTGATTCTGAGTTCTGCAATTCAGATTTGGAGCATCTCAGACCTCAGAGAGTTCATCAAAAAGTGATCTTGAGAATGGAGATCATGATGGCAGTGTGGACTCAGAAGAAGAGGAGGAAACAGAGCAGCAGCCACCTCCTCCCTCAGTGAACAACAAGAATAATATTCCTGAGCAGAAAGACTCTGACTCCTCTGAAGGTAAAGAGTTTAAAGCAGCATCATCCATTTGACGTGAGATCTGTAGCCACTCTGCAAGGCAGCTGTGTGCAGACTCTCCAGGGCTCTGTGGGGATGGGGACCTCCTGTCAGGGAGCTGCAGAGAGCCAGAAGGTCTCCCCTGAGCCTCCTCTTCACCAGGCTAAGCAAGCCCAGTTCCCTCAGCTGCTCCTCACAACCCTTGTGCTCTAGACCCTTCTTCACCTTCCCTGCCTTTCTCTGGCCACACTCCAGCACCTCAGTGTCCTTCTGGGAGTCAGGAGCCCAAAACTGACCCCAGGATTGGAGCTGTGGCCTCCCCAGTGCCCAGCCCAGGAGGACAATCCCTGCCCTGCTCCTGCTGCCACACCAGTGCTGCTCCAAGCCAGGATGCTCTTGTCCCCTGGGCACTGGCTGGGTGTCTGTTCCATGTGGGATCAGCAGCTCCTGCAGGCCTCAGAGGGTGCCATGGGGTAGTCTGGTCTTTTCTCTTTTCTGTCCCTGTGCCCACTGTGGAATCTTTCTGGGATGCCCAAAGGCTCTGAGGCCTCCCTGGAGCTGCAGTGTGTTGTTGTGTGTCCCCAGGCTCTGGCTGGACAGCTGTGTTCGAGCCTGTCAGCTCCAAGCCGCCGGCCCCCTGCGTGGCCATGGACGTGGGCTCCAGCGTCTGGGACTCGGCCGCCCCGGAGAAGCCCACGCCCGAGGAGAAAGGCTGGGCAAAGTTTACAGACTTCCAGCCTTTCTGTTGGTAAGAGGGACACATGTTCTTCCCTTTTCTCTCTGACTGTTGGGTGGCAGTGTTTGGAGTGCCTTGGCTCTAGTCTTTCCTCCTTCCCCTGCTCCTCCTGAGCGCTCTGGGTCACGCTGCCCTTGGCCTGGCAGCACTTCTGCTCTTCACCTTCCTGTGCTGGGGCGCAGGGATCCTGCAGGGAGCAGCGTGCACCGTCACTGCTGCTGCACTAGAGTATCCAGTAGTGGATCACTTACAGATGTAAAGCCAGAGTTAGCCCTGCTGCTGTCTTCTGCTGGGAGTATTTGGAAGCACAACCAAGTTCCCTGTGTTCTCCCTCCCTGCTGTAGCTCGGAGTCAGGTCCCCGCTGCAGCTCCCCTGTGGACACCGAGAGCCCTGCTTCAGCTGGAAACCCCAAGCAGAGCCAGGACAAGAACTGTAAGTGAGAATCTCACTGGAGAAGAGGGAGGGATGGGTTAAGCTGTACTACCTCTGCTAGGGAGATCTTCCCATCTGCCTTACCTTTCTCCTCCCTACAGAGATCTGTCTGCTAAAGCAGGAGCTCAGAAACCCTGAGTGTTCCTTGGGATGTTGCTGAGTGAGAACAGGATGAAACTTAAGCTAGTGACAGTCACAGAGACATTTCATCTGTACTGTTCAAAAAGTGCTGTTTGAACTGTAAGCTTGATTATAAAATGACTTCCAAAGCCTAGGAGGGTAAGGTTTGAACTGGCAGAGGAGATTGAGAGTAGAGAAAAGGAAGAAATGTTTTGCACTGAGGGTGGTCCCAGGCTGCCCAGAGAGGTGGGAGATGTCCCATCCCTGGAGTCATCCCAGCTCGGGTTATTTGTGCTCTGAGCAACCTGCTGTAGCTGGGGATGTCCCTGCTGACTGCAGGGCTTGGACTAGATGACCTTGGAGGGTCCTTTCCCACCCAAAGCAGTCTGTGATTCTGAGTTAACTGCTGGCCCTTGTGCTGAGCCACTTGGTTCACTCCAGTCTCATTTCTTTTCCTCCTCCTTCCTGAGAAGGAAAAATAAAATGCAACAAAGGACTTGGCTGGAACTAAAGTAACCTGGGATTTGGAGTGAGCTCTGGAAGGGAGAGCATGGTTCCTTCTGCCACCTGCATTTTCTGCTGCACTCTCCCAGAGCTGGAGATTCACAGAATCAGTAAAGTTGGGAAAGTTCTCTTAAGATCATCAAGTCATTCCCCAGCACTGCCAGGTCACCACTGACCCATGGCCTCAGCACCACATCTCCAGGGCTTGGAAACCCCTGCAGGGATGGGGACTGCACCACTGCCCTGGGCAGCCTGGGCCAGGCCCCAACAACCCTTGCCACCAAGACACTGTTTCTCATCTCCAACCTAAACCTCCCCTGGCACAACCTGAGGCTGTTTCAGTGCAGCAGAGCTGCTGAAGTGATACCACAGCGAGTTCTTGGAGCTGGGAGAAGTTAGCAGGGGCTCCAGGGGCTGCCTTAATCTCTGATCAGAGCTATCACCCTTCAGCAGGGGAAGACAGTGGTGTCCTCTGTGGTTTGTATTAAACGCAGAGCTGGGTGACAGGTGGAGAACATCCACCTCAGGTGTCCTCTCCTTACCCCCTCGCATCTGTTTCATTGCTGAGCTTTAGGTGTTTCCTGTGCTTGCAAAAGCGCCAGAGGGTGCTGTGGGCTCTGCACAGAAGCCAGCACCTCAGCCTGGGCAGTGGTTGGAAACACCTCCCCGGGGTGATCCCTGGGGAGCTCTCCCTCCGCTCTGTGCACGTCTCAGCGCGCTGGTTTCCCCCCCCCGCAGCCAGCACTGCCTCTCCCTGCGTCTGGAACGTCTGCGGCAGCAGGAAGGCGCCGCTGGTGGCCTCGGACAGCAGCTCCTCCGGGGGCTCCGACAGCGAGGAGGAGGAGGAGAAGGCTGACACCGTCACAGAAACCATCAGCACGGGCTCAGGCCAGGAGACCGTCAGACTGACCGTGGACGCGAAGAACGAGAAGGCTGTGTTCAGCAGGTGCGAAAGGCATGGCCCGGGGCGGGTCGGGGGCCGGGGGCTCTGCCCCTCCTGCCGCTGGGGCTCTGCCTCGGGCTCTGCCGCTGGGGCTCCGGGGCTTCCCTCCTGCCCGGGGGAGGTCTCCATGGCACAGGGGCCTTGGGTTAACCAGGTATTTGTCACTTGTTTATTGGAAGAAAGGTTTGTGGCTGGTTTTAGCCACTGAGCCACATCTGTCTGTCTCTCTGTCTGTCTGCACAGGAGAGCAGGACTTGTGGCAGGTGAGGGGCACAGGAGAGTCAAGCAAAGCCTCACCTGATGGCAGGTGCACAGGCTGCTGTGGAGTCACTGTCTGCTCCTGCAGGGGGAGGTTTCAGTGACTCAGGCTGTTGTTTTTGCTGTCTGGGCAGGATGTTAGAGACAAGAGATGATAAAACGTGGGAAATGCCAGGAAAAGAGGAGAAGGCTCCAGGGAGACCTTACTGCAGCCTTGCAGTGCTGAAAGGGCCTAGAAGATGAGGATGGACTTTGTCAGGGCCTGCTGGGACAGGCCAAGGGCTGATGGTTTGGAACTGACAGAGGAGATTGAGACTAGAGAGAGGGAAGAAATGTTTTCCAGCTCAGGTTGTTTGGGCTGTGAGCAACCTGCTCTAGCTGGGGATGTCCCTGCTGGCTGCAAGGGCTTAGAGCTAGGTGATCTTTAAGGTCTCTTCCAACCCAAACCATTCTCTGATTCTTCTCAGCTGCTGCTGTTCCTTTGCCTGCAGCTGCCACCCCAGAGTTTAGACTCTGGGCAGCTGAGGGTTTGTCCTTGCTTGGCTTGGGAGAGGCCTGCCTGCCCTCATGGCAGTTCTGCTTGGCTTCCAACTGAGACTATTGGGACCTTCAGCATCCCCCAGCTGGAGGTGTTTCAGATCTATTTAGCTCATTTCTCTGTTTGAGTTGTGTTTTGCCAGCTTCCTTCCCCATGTCTAAACTCTCTGTGGTTTCTTGGGAAGAAGGAAGTAGATTTGCAGAAGTTCTCTGTCTAGAGAGCTCCCAGTAGTGACCAGCCTCTCCCTGGGATGGCTTGAGGTGTGTGTGAGGCTGCAGAGATGCTTTGAGCAGCATGTGGAATCCTCTGCCTGTCGTTGTCTCTTGTCTGGGTTGGGTGTGGAGATGCTGTGCTCAGTGCTTGCACTCTTGGAGGTGGCTCCTGAGAGGCCCTGGCAGGAGGCACTGCTTGAGGGTTTGCTTGCAAAGTTAACTCTGCTCTCTGTTGTCTTTCCAGCTCTCTTTACTGTTCTCTTTGTCTTCCTTTGCTTTCTGTCTGCCTCTCCCTGCCCCCCCCTCTGCTGGGGATTGCTCAGGGTACTTAGAGCAGCAGTCAGAGGGTATGTATGATGCTGACCCCCCAGGGTTCCAAACATCCACCTGACAAGTCCTCTCTCCTCTTGGTTACTTCAGGCTGGGCTGGAATGCAGAGCTGGGGGACACTGCACTGGCAGAGCTCATCTCTCACCACCCTCCCCAGAGCCTAGGAGCTGTGTTGCCAGGCCCTGGCAGGGAGGCTGTGGGGTCCCTGGGGCAGCCTGTGCCCAGCCAGCAGGGCCAGGGGCCAGCCCAGAGCCAGCACACGCTGGGCAGTGCTGTCATGCATCCTGCCCTTGAGCCTCTCCATGCCACCTGTCTGAGAGCTCTATCTGCAGACAGCTGGTAAATAAGAATGGTTTTTGCTTTCCAGGCCAGGTCCCAGCCTGGGTGAGGTGACTGGAGAGCTCTGCCAGCCTGGGCTGCCTTGGGTGCTGGGCAGGTCTCTGGAGGCTTTCTCCCAGCAGCACTAGGTGATGTTTTACTGTCTGCTGGAACACACAGCACTCAGAATGAGGAGTGAGATGTTCCAAGAGCTGGGGTTTTGTTTGTTTTCCAAAACACTGATTTTTATCCCCAACTCCTTCTTCCCTGCAATTTCTTTACTGATTTCTTTACAACAGTGTCTGGAGTCATTTCCTTTATGACAAGTTCTTTGTTTTTCCCCTCACCAAAATTCCTTTCTGAATGTAAATGCATTTTCCCAGTCCCTGCCCAAGCTGCCCAGACTCTGCTGTGATTTCTGGGTGAGATCAGAGGCATTCACTGCAGTAGGGAGGCCAGGTCAGTGACTGGAAGAGGAGCACATTCACACCAGCCCCAGGAGCGCTGTAGGCCTGGGGCAGAGTGACTGGAGAGCTGCTGGGGGAAGAGGACCTGGGGAGGTTGGTCAAAAACAGGCTGAAGAGGAGGCAGCAGAGTGCCCAGGGGGGCAAGGAGGCCAAGGGCATCCTGGCTTGGATCAGCACTGGTGTGATCCCTGCCCTGTCCTGCTGCCACACTAGTGCTGATCCAAGCCAGGATGCTCTTGGCCTCCTTGCCCCCCTGGGCACTCTGCTGCCCCATGCATGGAGCTGGCTGAGCATCCTCAGAGCTGTTCAGAGCCAGCACCAGGGGAGGTCTCAGAGCTTTCTGCCAGGCTGTGCTGAAGCTGTAGGAGCAGGGGGTGACACCAGAGAGCTCTGGGGGAGCTCAGCTCTGCTCCTGTGCTTCCCTCTGTGGTGACAGAGCAGTCATGAGGCTTCCCTTGGGTGGGAGAGCAGAGCTGGTGCCAGTGTGTGGGCAGCCTGAGCAGGGCTCTGTGTGGGCAGGGATTTGCATTTCTCTCTGTGCTTGGTTTTTTTGGGATGCTGCTGGCCTAGCTCCTGAACACCAGAAAGGAGAAGTGCAAAAGCCTCCCAAGTGCTTTGCTGCTGAGATGTTCAAATGAGGTTTCTGAGGAGCTCCTTTACTTGCAGATGCAGCTTAGGCAGTGATGGGGGCTTGGGATGTTCCTAACCTTAGTTTGGTTTTCAGTTTATTAACTGTACCTGAAATGCTTCTTCTCCCCTCTGATATTTTCTTTTCCCCTTCTGTGTTTGTGGCTGGCTGTTTCTGTCCCCTTCCCCTCAGTGCCTCCTCACCTGACAGCTTGGGGAAGCCAGTGAAGGAGGAAGTGTGGAGGCAGGGCTGGAATCCATCAGAGAACAGTGATCTGTGCCTCTCCTCCTGTCTCTGTGAGCCCAGCTCCCAGCCAGTGCCCTCCTCACCTCTGGGGGTGGTGCTGGGGGTGCTGCAGAGCTTTCCTTAGGCCTGAGGTGGAAAGGAGACACAGTTCTGAGAGCTGCAGAGATTCCTGCAGTTTTGTTCCTCTGCCATCACCAGAGAAGTCTCCTCCTGTTTCTGGTCAGCTCTGGGGTGACATCCCAGCCCTGCCCTGCCCTTCCTTGCCCTCCTGACAGCAGTGTGAGGCCCCTCAGGTGCTCAGCCAGCTCAGAATCAGGAGGTGGCAGAGGCCTCTCCTCTCTCTGCCCCTCAGCACAGAGGTTTGGCTGCAGCAGAGAGAACTCTCCAGGTTGCTGAGCTGTGGAGTGACCTTGTCTCTGTGGATGTTTTGGGCTCTCCCTTTGGGATCTGTTTCTTCTCCCTGTGCCTGCCAGCTGTTGGTCTTGCATGACTTTGGGTTTCACCATGGCATGAGTTGAGCATGGGAGGTCAGCAGGAGAGGAGCTTGTCCTGCCTGTGTCTCCTGCTGCTGCCTGAGAGCCAGGAGCTGCTGCAATGCTTTGGGGAGATGAGATGTGGGCAGTGGGGCATGGGGCATGATACCAGCACTGGGTGCAGTTTGGCTGCAGATCACTCTGCATCTGTTCAGAAGAAAAACATCAAAGTGACTCATCTGAGGCCCTGGGTCAGCAGAGAGCTCTTGCCAGCAAAGCTGGGAGCCCTGGGGCTGCTGAGCCTGGAGAAGAGCAGCCCCAGAGGGGAGCTGCTCAATGCTGAGCAAGAGCTGAAGGCTGGGGGCAAGAGGCTGGGGCCAGACTCTGCTCAGTGGTGCCCAGGGCCAGGCCAAGGGGCACTGGGCACCAACTGGAACCCAGGAGGTTCCATCTGAGCAGGAGGAGAAGCTTGTTTGGTGTGAGGGTGTTGGAGCCCTGGCCCAGGCTGCCCAGAGAGGCTGTGGAGTCTCCTTGTGGGGAGAGCTGGAGGTGAGCCTGGGCAAGCTGCTGTGGGTGCCCCTGCTGGAGCAGGGGGTTGGGCTGCGTGATCCCCAGAGGTCCCTTCCAGCCAGTGCTGGAATCCTGTGGACACCTAGTATGATGCTGGGTGTGGATGAGATCTGAGCTGTTCCTGAGGACTGCATGTCAGGTTGGAAGCTGGAGCTCTGCTGTGTGGCTTTGCCTAATTACCAGCCAGCAGAGAGCTTCCAGTGTGCTGAGCTGTGAGTGTGTCATTGCCCTTGGCCTCTTGCCTTGCCTTTGTTGGCCATTGCAGAGTGGCTTTGAAGGTCTAGCTTGTGGGCCTGCATGAGCCCTGTCTGTGGCAATGCTTTTTGCACACCTCTGGCTGCTTTGTTTGTAGTGCTGCTGGTTTTCCTTGTGTCCCCTCATGGTGTCTTGTTGTCTGTGACTCATTCTTGCCAAAGAGACCAGAGGATGTCTAAAGTCTACCCCAGGAGCCCCAGTAGTGAGCTTCAGAGGTGGGTAGAGCTGAACTCTTCAGTCCCAAACCCTTCCTGACATGCCTACAGCCCTTTGATCCTCTGGGACTCCAGCTCCAGTCCTCAGAGCCCTTGGTGAGGAGCTGTGGCTCAGGATGGCTCTCTGTGCTGGGGAGAGTCACAGCAGCTTCCTGGCTTGGGTCAGCACTTCTGTAAAGCACTCAGCCTGTGTCCTGGGGGTGGTCAGAGACCTCAGAGAGCAGAGGTGCTCCCAGGAAGAGAGGAGTCTCTGTGGTGAGTGACCTCCAGAGCAGTGTTTACAAACTCACTGCTAACTAGCAGAGCTTGGCTGTGATGCTGAACTTGGGGAACACAAAGGGAGCTTGTGCTGGCTCTGGTGTGGGCATGGCTGGGGGTGGCATCAGGAGGCTGTTTGTGCTGAGTGCTTGGCCACTGTGAAAAAGGACCCAGATCTGGACAGGCTTAGGCTTGCTGCTGGAAAACTTGTACAAGTGGCTTTGAATGAGAGCCCAGAAACTCCTGAACCTTTCTGGAGCCCAGTGGGATGAGGTTCAGCAAGGCCAAGGGCTGGGTCCTGACCCTGGCTCACACCAGCCCCAGGAGTGCTCCAGGCTTGGGGCAGAGTGGCTGGAGAGCTGCTGGGGGAAGAGGACCTGGGGTGTTGGTCAACAGCAGCTGAGGATGAGGCAGCAGAGTGCCCAGGTGGGCAAGGAGGCCAAGAGCATCCTGGCTTGGATCAGCACTAGTGTGGCAGCAGGAGCAGGGCAGGGATTGGCCTCCTGGACAATTTGTTCATGGAAGGAATTGTGCAGGGCTGGCCCAGGCTGCCCAGGGCAGTGGTGCAGCCCCCATCCCTGGAGGGGCTGGAGAGCCCTGGAGATGTGGTGCTGAGGGCCAGGGGTCAGTGGTGCCCTGGCAGTGCTGGTTAGCAGTTGGGCTTGGTGATCATCGAGGTCTGTCCCAACCTCAGTGACTCTGGGATTCTCTGCTGTGTTTCTGTGGAGCAGGAAGTGCTGGAGATCTGTGCAGAGCTCAGCTCAGAGGAGTCTGCCCTGGTACAGGCTCTGGTGCTGATCAATCTTCTGCCCTAAGCCCCCCGAGGGGAGAGCTGTGTTCTCTGCAGGTGCCACACTCCCTGTCCCTGCCCTCAGGCTGCTCAGGCTTTGGAGCATGGCACCAGCTGGTTTGGTGCCAGGGCCCTGAGGGCACTGGGAGCAGGGGCACAGCTGGCTGCTGGGAATGAGCTGACAGAGGAACACTGATGGAAACTCTGTAGGTGCTGGAGTTAGAGATGGGTGTCCCCTTGGCTCTTAGGCACCGTGGCCTCCAGGATGCCTAGGCTGTGTTTCAACCCCAGTTCATTTCAGTTCTTGTCTCTCTGGCTTTGTGCCTGTGCTGGAGGAGGAGGAGGAGAGGAGGACTGTTTCCTTTCCTCCATGGGAGTTTTCAGCCCCATTGCCTGCCACTCTGACATGCCCCTGAACTGTCCCACAGCGATGCAGACTGCATGGTTATCGACCAGTTGGCCATCAGCGACCTGACGCCGAGGAAGGGCCCCAGGGCCCTGCAGAGCCTGGCCCAGCGCCCCGAGGAGCTCCAGAGCACGGCCTCTGTGGCCACCACTGCCACAGAGACGGCCACCAAAGACAGGTGAGCTGCTCAGAACCCTCCTTCCCAGCCTGGGGCAGAGAATGGCTTTTCACCACCCCACCCCAAACGCTGTTGTGCTGCCATTGGTGTGTGTGTGGTCAGAGCTCCATGAGCAGAACCTCAGGAGTGTCTTGGGGGACGTGGTGCTGCAGGTGGTGTGGAGCTGCAGCTCTGCAGGGATCTCCCTGGTAGGTGCTTTTGGTGAGAGGAGTCCTGGAGTCACAGAACCGTTTTGGCTGGAGAAGACCTTTGAGATCATGGAGTCCAACCATTCCCTAGCACTGCCAGGGCACCACTGACCCCTGGCCCTCAGCACCACATCTCCAGGGCTCTCCAGCCCCTCCAGGGGTGGGGACTGCACCACTGCCCTGGGCAGCCTGGGCCAGGCCTGCACAACCCTTGCCATCAAGAAACTGTTCTTCATCTCCAACCTGAACCTCCCCTGGCACAGCCTGAGGCTGTTTCCTCTTATCCTGTCACTTATTCCTTACGAGCAGAGACCAACCCCTACTTGGCTTCAGCCTCCTCTCAGGGAGCTGCAGAGAGCCAGAAGGTCTCCCCTGAGCCTTCTCTTCTCCAGGCTAAGCAAGCCCAGTTCCCTCAGCTGCTCCTCACAACCCTTGTGCTCTAGATCCTTGCCCTTCTCTGGCCACACTCCAGCCCCTCAGTGTCCTTCCTGCAGAGGACAGGAGCACTGGAGATGATGCAGCAGCTCCGTGTCTTCCTGTAGAAGAAGAAACAAAAGCAGAGAGGGTGGCTCAGGCAGTGTTGAGGAGGCAAGCTTCCAAGCAGGATGCAGGTCCACCTTCAGGAGCACTGCTGCAGGGGTTCAGTGTTTCTGAGGTTCCTCTTTGGGTCTCTCCCCAGGAAGGAAGAGGCCTTGCCCTGTGCTGAAGCCACGTTGAACGGCCCTGCGTGATGGCGCCGCCGCCGCTGGACGTGTGTGACCCAGGCCAGGCTGCTCCCTGGTGATGATGCAATTTGTCAATTATTATTATTATTATTTTTTTTCCATTTTAATTTTATTTTTTAATAAATGCTGCATTGATGAGAGCTGGCATTCAGGACCAGACCCAGTCTGACACCAACACTCTGTCTGAGACACTCGCATTGTCCAAATGTAGCATTGAGCAGTTAGTCGTCACAGGAACCTTGGGGTCTTCCCAAGCCAGCCTTCTGCTGAGGTTCAGTTCCTTGTCCCCTGCCCTCTCCCCCTGGTTCCGTTTGGTTTTGTGTCTGGGGTTCAGTCCTGTTCCCACCCAGTGTTCAGCTTCTCTCCAGAAGGCAGCAGGCCTGACGCCGGGACTCAGCGCAGTGAGCAGAGCTCCCGAGGGAGCCGGCCTGGGGCAGCCCTGGCACTGCTTTGTAGAGCAATAAAAGCCTTACCAGAAACATTGCAGAGGAGGACAAGATGCGAACACTTGGAAGGGGTGAAGCAGAGAGGGATTGGACTGGACATCTCTGGGGTGGGAGGGAAGTCGCTGACGCCAGAAGCCCGCGGCTCTGATGCTGAACTGCCTGGAGAAGCTGGAGGCCGTGGTGTTGCTGAGTGCTCCCTGCTCTGGAGACAGCACAGCTCCCTGCAGGACCCGGGCTCGGTTAGCAGCTGATCTCCTCTCTCCGGGCCCCCACAGCCCAGCTCCTCGGATGGCAGCGTCCCGTGGCTGGAGAGCGTGGGAAGCAGGGAGCCGGTGCCGGCCGAGGATCCCCAGCCGCAGTGCTGCCGAGAGGAGGCAGAGCAGCTGTGGCACACGCAGGCCCCCGGGGGCTTGCTGGCGTTCTGGAGACTCGTTGTGTTTTCAAGTTGTTACGGGAATCCTTTTCTGTTTGTTTCCTTCTGTTTTTAAAGTTTTTCATGGATGCAGGAACAGCAACACTTTTGCACTTTGTACCTAGAGACAGCGTTGGAGAGTGGCAAGGCCCCAGCACAGGACTCCTGCTGGCCCCCAGGTAGGCAGCTGGCCAGGGAGCAGCCTGGGGGTGGGGGGAGCCTGAACCACTGCCTCGGGGCAGGAGGGTGAGGGAGTGTGGAGGAGCGGCCTGTGCCTCGCCTGTCTGGGAGCCAGGTCAGCTGAAGGTGTGCACCTGACTCTGGGACACTGCTGGGCTGGAGCAGCTGCTCCTGGAGGGATGCTGCTGGTGGCAGCACTGGCCTCTGCCTCGAGCTTGACCCAGACCAGCCTGGTGCCCCTGGGCCAGGAGCAGAGGTGTTGGGCCATGTGCAGCACGAAGCTCGGGCTGGTGAGAGCAGGAGGGAGGAGCAGTGCCCCAGCACCTCTCTACCCCTGTGGTCCAGCCCCAGGGGTGCTGTGTGTGAGCTCCAGTCTGCTTATTGCAGTAGGCCAAGACCTGAGCTGCCAGGAAAACCCTTCACTTCGGAATGCAGGCGTGAAGCTTGCCAGGGAGGCAAGCAGGCAGCTTCTGTCCAGCTCTGTGCTCACTCGTGCTAACACCTTGTGAGTGTGGAGAGGAGCCTCAGGCAGCTGTCTTGTAGGAGCAAAGCCTCCCAGGCAGGCTGCAGCCCTCTGGGCACCCTTGGCTTTTGGCTGGGGCATATTTGTGGTGCCTGGGTTCCTAACTGTCTGGAGAGGTGCTGGAGGCGGGGAGGGAGGTGAAGCGAAGGCTCCTGCTCTGGGAGTCACTCCTGCGGGGGGAGGGGCCCACAGCACGAGGTGGTTGGTTCTGCTGTGGCCAAACAGCTGCCTTTTCCTTCTGCTCCTGGGGAGGACTGTGGGAGTGCTTGGCTGGCACAGGGAGGTGGCAGTGCAGAGAGCAGGGTGAGGTCACTGGGGGCGTCTCAGAAGCTCTGCTGCTGTAGGCTTGTGGCCACTGGTGCACTGCTGGGCTTGCTCTCAGCTGCAGCTCCTGGGTCAGCAGGGGCTTTTTTTGGCCCAGGGGTGTTGTTCTGGAAGTCTTCTCACTCCTTGTAATTGAAAGTGAATAGTTTAAAATTGCGTTGCACTGGGAGGGGGGGCAAAAAACGTCACTTTCTGCCTTGTTTTACCCTGTTGTGTGTGGAGGTCTGTGGCACTGCTAGCCAGGGTGGTCAGGAGTCAGTGGGTTGGAGTTCCCAGTTGGAGACACATTAAAGTCTTAAATTTCAGAGGTTTGGTGCTAGAGTTTTTCTGTGATCAGGTTCCCTTTGGGCATTCTTTGAACACCCAGAAGTGATGTGGTGAAAACTGGCAAGTGCTTCATCCGGCACAGCATGGGCACAGCTCATGCCAGCAGCTGGCTGAAGACCATGGGTGGCTTCAGTCCCATCCAGTGCCAGGTGATGGCAATGGCTCTCTTCCAGTCTGTCCTCACTCGTGGTTCTTGACCATGCTCCAGTTGTGACCAGGCCCATGCAGGGTCAGGAGGTGAAGGGGAGGTGTCCCTGGCAGGCACAGTTTGATCTCCTCCTGGCCTGACAGCTCCTGGAAGCAGCTGGTTACCCAGAGGAGTGCTCTCTGGGCTGTGTCCCCTCCCATCAGCTCCAGCTGGTGATGCAGCAGTGCTTGGCTGTCCCCAGCTGAGCTGCTGGTGCTGCCTGGGCCTGGGGGCAGTGGCCTCCCCTGAGAAGGGAGCCAGGAGCTGAAGCAATAACACCCTGGGGGTGGGTGAGGGCATGTCTGTCTGTGCCTTTCCTCACAGGTCCTGAGCTTGTCCTTCCTGAGCTTTTGGCTTGAGTCTGTAGGTGCAGGTGAAAGCTCTAGTGACCTGGACACAGCCAGTGAGCAGATCCCAAGCCACAGCTGAGTTACTCAGAGGTTCTCTTTGTCCATGACCTTGATTCCTGAGATCCAGTCTGTGACGAGACATTTGCTGGTAGTTAGCTAGAGCTGCAGACATGCAGTTGTGACAGGGACTGGTTGCTCCCCCTTGGGGATTTGGGGCTCTGAGTTACACCTCATCCATGGCTCCTCTGGGATTGTTCCTCACACCAGCCAGCAAGCTTGGTGTGGTGGGAGGTGCAGTCCAGGAGGTGCCCAGAGACAGATGGTGGTTTCCTGGCCTGGCTCAGAGGATTTTATAGCTGAACGATGCACCAGTTTCTTTGGAAGAGCTTCCCATCTGCCAGGAGCCACACTCATCCCCAGTGCCTTATACCCCTCCAGACCCCACAAAAGGTATTGCTCATCCTTGTGCTCTCCTTCCTCTTGCCTCCCTGTCCTTGGAGCTGCTTACCCCCCGTGGTGTGTCCTCAGCCCCCCCTTGGTGTGCCCTCAGCCCCTTGGCCTGTCCCCTGTGTGCAGCAGCTGTGGCCAGCTCCAGTCTGGGCCCAGCTCTTCCTCACTGGGAGCTGTGACAAGGACTCTTCCTCCTTCCCCTCTCCTCCTTCCCCTCTCCTCCTTCCCCTCCCTCTGTGGCTTTGGCATGGAGTCAAGGTGTGGGGGTGGTTTGAGGTCCCTCCCAGCCACAGGTCCTGAGCTGCCCTCCCCCAGGTGGGCATTGCTGCAGGAGCACTGACAGAAGGAGAGATGAGGACAGCTGTTGGCCAGAGCTGGTCTGTCACTTGTTTGCAGGTTGTTAACTGGTGGCACTGGCAGGAGCTGGTGGCACTGGTGGCACGTGGCTTGTCCTTGAGCCTCCACTGGCCAGACGGGCAAGGAGCAGAACCATTGCTGGCTGGTGGTGATCAGCTCCTTGTCCAGAGACAAGGTTCCTTGTCTCTGTCTTTTGTCCCCAGACAGAGTCACCAGTGTGCTTCACATGCAGATCAGCAGTTCAGCTGAGAGGGGAAGGTTGATAGAAACTTCTAGAGCTGAGCTTTTGTTTTCCTTAACCCACCCCAAGGCCTGGCACTGGCTCAGTGTGGTCCCAGATGCTGTCCATGTGTCCCTGGAGTGGGTCCCACACTCACAGTCCCCAGTTCTACCCAGGTTCTCACCCTGGGCTCTATCTGCTCTGACAGACAGACACCACCCTTCTGGGCTCTCTTGTTCCACCAGGTCATTTGCACTTGGCATAGTTAAAGCAATCAGAATGTGAACTGTTCTTTGCCACCTCCCTTGGTCCTTGATCTGTTGAGTTGGAGCCTCAGGAGCTGCTGCTCCAAGGCTTTTGCCTAAGCTCCCTGGGTTTCTCCTTCCCTCCTGGCCCTAGGCTGGGAGGCGATGGAAAACGTTTGGCTTTTCGACTGTTAGCACAAACCACTCTTGTCCACCCTAGAGCAGCCAGCACTTGCCACTTCTGCTCAAGGCCCCAAAATCAGCACTTGTTTGAGCTGAAAATGAACCAAACCAGTGAGTTTTAGATCCTGGCTTCTCCCCAGAACTGGAGCCTGGAGTGGCTGCAGCCATAGTGGGCAGAGCCTGGGAGCTGCAGCCAGGCATCTCCTGCAGGGAGCAGAGCTCTGGCCAGGGAGGCTCTGGGGCCATGCTGGGGCCGTGCCCTGCTGCTCGCTTGTGGGACAAGACCATGGAGAGAGTCACTGACCTCTGCCATCCTGTGTCACAGCTGGGGGACAGCTGAAGGCTGGGCCGTGAAGGATGTGGGGTGAGACCTTCCTGGGGCTCCTGAGAGCAGGGGATGCTGGACATCCATGGGGCCAAGCTGGGGGAAGGCACCACAGCCTTGGGTAGAGGTGAGGGAGAGTCGGGCTGTGCAGTGCTTGATCCAGCTCCCAGCCCAGATTTCCAGCCCAGCTCTGCACCTGCTTCCCTCTGCTCTTCTCCAGATCCCCTCCTTCTGTCTTGGTGTTCAAGTTTCCCTGGACCTCTGTCCTGTTGAGCAGTACCAGGATGGATGTATCCAAGGTGCCCTCCTTCCCCCGGGAGCAGCTCAGGGGGCAGGTTTCCCAGGCTGGAAAAGCAGCCTTAGGACAGAGCTGCCTCGATGCCTTCCCCCCCTACCCCAGCCCCGGCGTGGTGGGTGAGAGGGAAGATGGATCCAGCATAGCAATAAGCAACACTTGCCTGCGCTGGGGCTGCTGAACTGCTAAGGGCTGAGGGTCAGGACCGTGGCTGGGACATGTGGGAATCCATCCCAGCCTCCTGGGGGCCTTGGGAGGCAGGAGAGGTGCCTGCCTGGGCTGATGGCTTCAGTGCAATGCCGTGGGGGAGCCTTTCTTCTCATGATGCCTACTGCCCTTAACCGTGGACTCGGGGTCTTTGTAAGCACTGTCTGTATCTATGTGTAAATAGGAGGGACAGAGGTTTAATTACTGCCTTCGGGGCTTGGGTTTCCCTGTTTATTTTTCTGAGTAATTCCAGATGTACTTTAGTCTCTCTACTGTCAAAAACTTTTATATTGTAAATCTGATGCTGGTGGCTTTTGGTTATTTTGGGTTTGGTTTTGTTTGTTGTTTTTTTTTTTTTTTTGTAAAAAAGATGAAAAATGAAAAAAAAAACCACAAAAGAAAAGGAACAAAAACCCCAAAGTCTGCATCTCTCTATGTTGTCAGTTTTAGGCTGTAAATTCCAACTATCAATAAAAGCTGAAAATTCAAGTGCCAGTGGTGGATTCCTCCCTCCTGCAGGACACACTCAGCCCTCCTCCTGCTGCAGCCACAGCCCACCCCCGGGCAGCATTGCTGGGCTCCAGCCTGCTGCCCCCACACAGCAGCAGGAGCTGAGGGCAGGCAGCGTTTTGGGATCCTGCCTGCAGGAACCTGCAGGTTTCCTCTGCCCACACCTCGGGGATTCCGGATGGACAAAGGTCCTCGTTTGCCCTGGGGGACGCAGGGACCAGCAGGGATCCCTGGGGGCAGGAGCTGAGCTCACTGCTGTGGCCCTGGGGGCAGTGAGGCAAGAGGGAGCCTGTCTCATATTAATTTTTTTATTAAAGTCAGTTAGTTTTTCTCTTTATAGAATAACCTTTTTCCTCTAGGCACAAATACAATACAAGGACTCTGCAGGTTTGACACAATGTACAGAAACGTCAATAATCTACAACTGCTGAGGGAGTGACAAACCCAACCAGCGACCTGCCATGGCCACGACCCTACAGGGGAGGGGGGGAAGGGGTTAAGACTGTACAAAGATCTCTGCACTGATAAAACATTGTCCTCCTTTAAAAACAAGACAGCTAGGAGCCGGGGGGGGGTTAGGGAAGAGAAGTGACCCTTGGGGGGAGCCTGGCCAGACTTCCCCTCCCACCCCAAGCCTTCACCCCAGTGCAGGGGAGGGAGGAGTTGCTGCAGGAGCTGATTCTGTACCGAGGTTCCCCCTTTGCACTGACACGGTGACAAGTGGGGAGGTGGCAGAGGGTGGTGGGACACAAATCACCCCCTCCCTGGGCAGACTTGCCCTCCTGGGGGGGGGGGGGGGGGGG
>VWZX01000718.1:184387-307074 GCA_013399015.1 Galbula dea
GGGGGGGGGGGGGGGGGGGGGGGGGCACGTGTGACACCCATCTGCCAGCATGAAGGGACAGAGGTGAGGGAAGTGAGGTTCACGGAGGGGAAGAGCCCTGAGGTGGTTGGGAGCAGAGGGCTCAGAGGGTGACCTGTGCAAAGCGAGTGGGTGGCACCTGCCATGTGCCCAGCCCCGTGCCAGCCCTTGGGGACCCTCAGCCACAGAGCTCTGGGGAAGAGCTGTGCTGGTCCTCGCCCCACACAAAGGGACCACAGCAGGGCACCGAGTGCTGCAGCACTTGGGAGATGTCCACAGCCCCTCCCACCCCATGCTAGCCTGACTGTGCCCAGGCAGGACAGGGAGACCCTTGGTCACAGCCGAGGTGGGCGCCTGCCCATGCCCCCTTCTGAGGGAGCCCAGCACCATCCCTGGGCAGACGGCCGCTGTGCCCATCCTCTGCCAGACTGGGACAGGCTCAGGGCTAGGGCTCTGGCCAGGGGATGCTGTGGACAGGATGGTCCTAATCACCTCTGCCAACACCAGCACCCTGAGCCCTGGATCCAGCAGAATGGGAGCGCAGCTGGGGGCTGCGGCGGGCGGGGGGAGGGACACGGTTCGGCCAGCGACGGCACTAGAGGAGGGTGGCAGGGAGGGAGCAGGGCTAGGTGTCCCCGTGAGTGCTCTGGCAGACATGCAAGCCGTGGGAGGATGAGGCAGGTGGCAGCTCCTGCTCTCTCCAGCAGCTCAGGGTGGGGTGGAGGTGAGGGGCACCCTTGCACCCTCTCCATCCAGCTGCGGCAGAGAGCTGGAGTGCAGCACACAGAGGACACACAGTAATTACAGGGCTCAGACAGGCTTTGTTTTGGGGGGGACAGGGCAGGACAGGCTCCCACCCCCCACCCCCCAGCCTGCTTCAACGCAAAGAATTCCTCCACTACATCATCCTACCGTCGTGTAACACACTGATCCTGCTCCCGCTGCCACCTGGCCACGGGATCCCAGCACCACACACCCGTGGCAGATGGGAAGGAAGAGCATCTCCTCCTCCTCTTCCTCTCCAGTCAGTCCCAGCCCGGCTCTGACTCCAGCCTGGGCTCTGCCTCTGCTCCACGTGCTGGGGCCCAGGAGACTCTTGTGCCTGGAACTGAAGCTCCTCAGAGCCAGTGTCACGCGTCCGACAAGCAGCTCTGGATGCGGTCGATCCACTGCTGCGCTAACTGCACGTCCTGGGCGCAGAAATTGTAAACTCGTTTTGTTGTCTTCAGCTGCAGGAGGAGAGAAAGGAGGTGAGAGGGGCTTGGGGGCTGCACCCAGAGAGCCTGCAGACCTCCCACAGCCGGCTTCTGCCCCCGAGGCTTGAGCAGTGCCACACTCACATCGAAGAAAGCTTTCTCGTCCACCGTCTTGGGCGCCCCCATGGTGGGGGTTCCCGGGGTGATGGACTCCACCTCGGCCAGGTCAATGACTCCTTTGCACTCCGTGTCCATCCTGCTGTCATAGTACCGCAGCTGCGGGGAGAGGTCCCACACGTGTCAGAGCTGCAGGGAGGGAGGGACAGACTCCAGGGCCCACCCACTCCTCAGTACCTGATGTTTGGTTTTATCCAGCACGAACCAGCGAGGCTTCCACGGCTTCATGAAGGCTCCTTTCTTGTAGAGTGACCCCTCATAAGACCTGCACGGGCCAGGCAGGGTGTTAGTGTGGAAAGAGTGGCTGGAGTTCTATCTGTGGCACCTCAGTGGCAGTGGGGACAAGAGGTGATTGGGGTCCACATGCTGCAGAACCCACACACCTTCATCCCCCTAGAATCAAAGGGTGGCTTAGGTTGGAAGGGACCTGCCAAGTTCATCTAGTCCAACCCCTGCAGCCAGCAGGGACATCCCCAGCTAGAGCAGGCTGCTCAGAGCCCAAACAACCTGAGCTGGGATGGTTCCAGGGCTGGGACATCTCCCACCTCTCTGGGCAGCCTGGGACAGGCTCTCACCACCCTCAGTGCAAAACATTTCTTCCTTCTCTCTAGTTTAAATCTCCCTCTCTTATTAGTTTCAAACCATCAGCCCTTGTCCTGTCCCAACAGGCCCCACTAAAAAGTCTCTCCTCATCTTTCTTATCACCTCCTTGAGGCACTGCAAGGCTGCAGTAAGGCCTCCCTGGAGCCTTTTCTTCTCCAGGCTGAACAACCCCAACTCTCTCAGCCTGGCCTCGCAGCAGAGAGCTTCCAGCCCTCAGAGATCATCTCTGTGGCCTCCTCTGGCCCTGCTCCACCAGGTCCCACGTCTGTGCTGTGCTGGATCCCCTCTCAGCACCTCTGACAACCCTGAGCCCCTCCCACCCCTACCTGTTCTCGCTCTCGGACATCTGGAACTGGCTGTAGAGGGTGCTGGTGCTCCTGCGGCCACCCTGCTTCCCACTAGAGGGGGTGGAGGTGCTGCTGGTGTCGCTGTCGAGGCTGAGGTTGAGGGTCGAGCCCACACCACTCTCCTGCAAGTACACTCCCAGCGAGCGCCGGTGATGGGAGAGGCCAGAGGACATCAAGAGGGAGCTGGGGGTCTGTGGAGAGCAGCAGCGTGAGGAAGAGGAGGAGAAGGAGGATGGCCCCGTGAGCAGACCCAGGCTTAGGGCCGAGCACCAGCTCCCTCCTCAGCCCGAGGCCGCAGGAGCAAACACCTCCTTTGCTGAGGGCACCCCTGAGTGAAGCCAACCCAGCCCAGCCTCCACCTACCCGGCTGCCCTCCTGCCGTGCCTCGGTGCGCTGGGAAGACTTCACCTTGTCCCAGGTGTCCTTCCAACGCTCTGGGACCTGCCCCAGCTCCATCTCCAGGCTTTGCAGCTCCTGCAAGGGGGATTCAGGCTTCAGCCCAAGAGGAGAGAGACCCCTGGGCCCACTGTCCCTGTCCCACTGTGTGCACGGGGCAGTGTGTCCCCTCCCTGGGACACCGTGGGGAGCCCCAGCGCGGTGCGCAGAGGGTGGTGCCCCAGCCACGCTGACCTCCAGCAGCTTGGAGATGGCGTCGGGCTCCAGGCGGCTGCGGTTGTCGTAGCAGGGCCAGATGATCTTGCGCTTGGTCTGGGGAGCGCTGGTGTCCTGGCGATCTGCCTCCTCCACGGGCTCCGCCTGGCCCTGCGTCAGCTCCCAGTCGTAGGAGGGACCCTCGGAAAGTGTCTCCTCCGTGTAGTAGTCCCACACCTTCAGGTTGGAGATGTTGCTGTATGGCCTCAGCACCTGGGGAAGGGTCACAGAGCAGAATCATGGAATGGTTTGGGTGGGCAGGGACCTTTCAAGGTGTTCCAGTCCAACCCCTGCAGCCAGCAGGGATGTCCCTAACTAGAGCAGGTTGCTCACAGTCCAAACAACCTGAGCTGGGAAG
This sequence comes from Galbula dea, assembly GCA_013399015.1. NCBI lineage: Eukaryota > Metazoa > Chordata > Aves > Piciformes > Galbulidae > Galbula > Galbula dea. Next base: position 187,738 of record VWZX01000718.1, read on the forward strand.
GTTCCAGGGATGGGACATCTCCCACCTCTCTGGGCAGTCTGGGACAGGCTCTCACCACCCTCAGTGCAAAACATTTCTTCCTTCTCTCTAGTCTCAATCTCCTCTTTTAGTTCCAAACCATCAGCCCTTGTCCTGTCAGAACAGGCTCTGCTAGAAGGTCTCTCCCCATCTTATAGGTCTCCTTTAAGTACTGCAAGGCTGCACTAAGGTCTCCCAGGAAGGAAGGTCATGCTCAGGAAGGGCAGCCATGTCCAGGCAGGACACATCCCTGGCCACGCTGCAGGGACAATGTGTCCAGAGAGGAAATCAATCTGAGCTTTCCCCAGGGATGATACTCAGACTGAAAGGCTGCAGGCTCTCAGGAGAAGGCAGTGTTGGGCTGGAGACAGGTGGAGCCACTCTACCTTTGGCCAAGACCAGGCCCATGAGAGCTCAGAGCAGCCAGGATGCCCTTGGCGTCCTTGCCCCCCTGGGCACTCTGCTGCCTCATCTTCAGCTGCTGTCAACCAACCCCCCCAGGTCCTTTTCCCCCCAGCAGCTTTCCAGCCACTCTGCCGCAAGCCTCCTTGGGCTGAGGCAGGGCAGCAGAGCTCTCACCTCCCCATCCTCAGGGGCATACATGTAGTTGAAGAAGACAGGAGCCTTCTTGTTGAGCCGGTCGATGTAATCCCAGATGGACTTGTAGACCTGCTGGCTCTTCCGCTCGCCCTTCTCCTCGTACAGGACACCTGTGGAGAGGGGAATGGGGAGGGGACATTATGTGGGGCAAGGCTCTGGGCTTCCCTCAGCTGGAGGCCCCAGCTGCTGCCCTCACCCAGCTCAATGCGCTCGTAGTCAGAGTCCAGCAGGAATGTCCGGAAGCGGTTGGAAATGTAGTGGTAGCTGAGGAACTTCAGGTAGTACTGGCTGAACTCGAACTCCATGGGGAACTGCAGGTGGATCTGCAAGGAGCAGCACAGATGAGGAGGCCTCTGGGCACCCACAGCCTTGGGCTCATGGCCCTCTCCAGTGCTCAAGGAGACCTGGAGCGCTTGGAACTCACCTGATGGACACAGTCCAGGAACTGCAGGAAGATGGGAGCAAAGCCACTGCTCTGCCCAGCCAGGGTCTGGGCCCCGCGGTGGCTGAAGCGGTGGCCGAAGGACAACCACTCCTTCTCCACGAGCAGGCGGAAGCCCTCCAGTGTCCGGTAGTAAGGGTCTGACAGCAGCTGCACCAAGGAGACCACCTACAGGGACAGCAGAGCTCGAGGTGCTCACAGGGAGATGGCCACAGGCAGCTGTGATGCTGGGCAGCTGCAGGGCTCCTACCTGCGTGGTGATGTCCCAGCCATCCTCCAGACTGACGAGTACAGAGGAGCCTGTGTCCAGGAGCTCCACCACCAACACAGAAATCTGCAGGATCTTGTGGATCTACCAACAGAAGGGGCAGGAGTTACCAGGGTAGAGGAACCTCCTCTGCTGGACTTTTTAAGCCTTTCTCCTGGCAGCAGGTGAGCCAAAGGAAGCAGAGCATAGGGGTGATGCTGGGCACCACATGTGACCTCCATGGACAGACACTGCTGCATCTTTTGTCTGCAAAGCGACGCCAGTGGGGCAGAATCACCACCCCATGAGCAGAGCCATGGGTCCACTGCTTCCTCCAGCAGCCAGAGGCTCCAGTCCCAGAGCAGTGAGACCAGTCCTACAGAGCAGCAGCCACCTGGGTCACCCTGACTACTGCTGGCACTGCCTTCACAGAGTCCCAGCAGGGGAGGGGCTGGCAGGGACCTCTGGGTGACAACTGACCTGGGACAGCCACTCGGACTCCTCCAGGGAGCGCAGGTAGGCGACGCTGGGGTCGGTGGAGGGGCAGCCGGGCACGCAGGCCTTCATCAGCTTCTTGAAGCTGGCCTTCACCTGCCTCACGTCAAATACCTCAATTGGCACCACCTCCCAGTGCTGCAGTGGGTCTGGCTTCACCCCCTGAGGGAGAAGAGGATCATAGAATCATCTAGGAATTATCTAGGTTGGAAAAGACCTCTAAGATCATCAAGTCCAATCATCGACCCAACTCCTCCATGACACTAGACCAAGTGCCACATCTCCACCTTTTATGAACCCCTCCAGGGATGGTGACCCCACCACTGCCCTGGGCAGCCTGGGCCAGGGCAAGAAATTGTTCCTCATCGCCAACCTAAAACCTCTCTTGGCACAACCTGAGGCTGATTTCTCTTGTCCTATCACCTGTTCCTTGGGAGAAGAGCCCAAGCCCCACCTGCCTCCAGCCCCCTCTCAGGGAGCTGCAGAGAGCCAGGTCTCCCCGAGCCTCCTCTTCTCCAGGCTAAGCAAGCCCAGTTCCCTCAGCTGCTCCTCACAACCCTTGTGCTCTAGATCCTTCCCCACCTTCCTTGCCCTCCTCTGGACAGACAGCACCAGAGACACCTCAAGCAGAGCCATCAGCTGTCTGCTGCCAGCCGTGGGGTTACCTTCAGCTGCGATTTGTCACCGATGATGTAGAGGGAGGCTCGGTGCTGGCGCAGGAAGCTGGCCTCCGAGGGGGTGCCGTTGTGCTGGGCCCCCAGCAGGTCCTTCCCGGCCAGCCGGGACCCGATCTCCACGTTCAGGGCATAGCTGCTCATGCGCCCACTGGCTCGGATGCTGCCCCACTTGCCTGCAAGACAGTGGGCACTCAGGATGGGGCCCCTGGCCACCTCGTGGGCTGTGATGCCATCTGTGACCCAGCTGGGCTAGCACCGGAGGCGAGCAGCTGGCCATGGAGCTGCTGCCACCCAGCACCTTGGGAGCACATGCTGGGAACGTGCTGGGAACCAGGTTTGCTTTTGCTCCTTCTCCTTGCTGGGTGCTGTAGGATTCTTCTGCCTTGTGGAAACAGAGACTGGCCCCATCCCACTACCTCCACAGCCAGGCTGTGCCCCGTGCCTGTGCCTGCACTGCTGGGACCTGCCCCCTCCCCTGCCAGCCAGACCCTGCCCGTGGCCACCACCGGCGGCACCACCACCAGCACCACCACCCTGAGCACCAGCAGATACACAAGGAGCCTAAAGCAAACCTGAGAGGAGGTTGCAGGATGGGCTGGGGACAGGTCTGGTACTTACCCACTGTCAGCAGGAGCTGGCTTGAGCCAGTGACATGCTGGGTGGAGGCATTAGTGGGCTGAGGTGAGGTGTTACTGGGACATTAGTGGTGTGAGGGGTGGTGGGAGTGTGCGTGTCGGGGTCAGGTTAGCACCCGGGTGGGGTTAGGTGTTCCAGCGGCACCCTACCTCGGGGGGTCTCACGGCCCTTCGGCGACACGCACTTGGGGGTGGACAGAGTGATGACCCGAGCTCTGTGAGCGAGCCCTGGGGGCACAGGATGAGAGGGAGGGACCTCAGCGAGAGCTCCGGGGCGAGGTGGACCCAACACGGGCACACGGACACACAGTGACGATGAGCGATGAGCGGGATGAAGGAGGTGGCCCTGGGGGTGGGTCCCTGGCTCTGGGGGCGGGTGCCTGGCCCCGGGGTGTGTCGCTGGCCCTAGGGGTGGGTCCCTGGCCCTAGGGGTGGGTCCCTCTCTCCATCCCTCCCTGCGGCTGTCCCAGGGCAGAGAGCTCAGGGGGAAGCATCTACTCTACAAGATCTCTGCCCAGAGGTGAGGGCCCTGGCCAGGCCGCCACGGGGCAGTGTCCACTCGCAGGTCCTCACCTCCACGGCTAACAGTACCGGGCCCATCGTCCTTCCCTCCCATCACCTGCTTCATGAGCGATCCCAGCTTAGGCTGCCTCTTGTCGGAGGAGAAATCTGTAGCACCACACAAAACGTCAGCTCTTGGCCTCGCTGTGCTCTCCAGAGGGACCCTCCCACCTTTGCCTCCCCCAGAAAGTGCTCGGGAGGGAGGGAGGGGAAGGGGTCACGGAGAAAAAGCAGCAGCAAGCAGGAGCACCCAGAGCCACGACCAGGAGGTCAGCATGCAGGAGACCCCTTCCAGCTGGAGCTGTGAAAGGGCACCCAGTGAGCTGGGGACTGACCCTCCCACAGCTCTGCCCTGGTGTTCATACCAGGAGGGATCACCCAGGCACCCTGAAGCCCCTGCTCTGCATCTCCAGACCTTGCCACCAGGCCAGGTCACTCCCTTGCCACCTCACCACTGGTCTGAGCCTCCCTCCTTCAGCTGCAGCTCCAGCCATGTACTCCCAGGCCAGGGGTGAGGCCTCAGAGGGGTTTTGGACAAGTCCTCTCCTCCCCAGGCTGTGAGGAGCCCCTGGCTGGGTTCCCCCCGGCTACCTCCGCAGCAGTGATGGGATGGAATGGCTGGATGGAGGATGAATGAGACTGGACATGGTGGGGCAGAGATGGGGAGCTCTGCCCCGGCAGGGAGGGGCTTGGGGGGCAATGGAGGCAGAGACTTACCAAGGCTTCCAAGGACAGACCCCAAGCACATCCATAGGATCTGTCCCCACCTGGATCCCAGCACAGCCCAGGCTTCCCAAACCCCATCCCCACCACCACCACCACCACCAGCAGCCACAGAGGCCCAGCTGGCACTGGGAGCCCTGGAGATCCAGTTGGGAAGGTTCTGCTCCCTCCTCCCAAGCGTGGAACCAGGGAGAGCAGCTCACCTGGCTGTCCAGGCTCTGCCATGGTCTACACGGCCCCCCAGGAGCGTGGCTGGTGGCCCATGAGCCATTCTTCCCCCAGGCTCCTCACCTGCACTGCTCATGTGAGCCGAGGTGAAGCCACTCAGCGTGTTGCGCCCCCCGGCGTCGGCGAAGTGCGGCATGGAGTTGATCACGGCCTGAAGGTACTTCTCCTGCTCCAGACTGGTGGAGTCCGTCTGTGAGGGCCCTGGGAGGAGAGGCACCGGTATCATCGCTCTGCCACCAGCACTGGCAGCCAGGGAGGGGTCCCAAGCCCAGCACGGGCACTGCCCAGGGCTGGAGGAGGATGAGCACCTGCAGTGGGAGCATTGGGGGACTTGAAGAGGCCCACGACACCCTTGCCGTGGAGGCCTCCCGAGCGCAGCAGCACGGCCTTGGTGCGGGAGTTGCGCCAGCACACCACCGGGAAGCGGTTCTGGCGGTAGCAGCGGGAGATCCGCTGGATCGTGTTGTCCTGGATGCTCTGTGGGACGATGAGCAGCCCTGGGTAGCTGTGGGGCAGAGCACAGCAAGGGCAGTATGAGATCCCCAACAGATCTCACAGACCAGGGGAGACCTCCCTGTCTTCTCAGAGAGTGTCAGAACCGTTTGGGATGGCAGAGACCTTTCAGATCATGGAGTCTAATCACTACCCAGCACTGCCAGGTTACCACTAACCCATGGCCCTCAGCACCACATCTCCAGGGCTATCCAGTCCCTCCAGGGATGGGGACTCCACCACTGGGCAGCCAGGCCCAGGCCTTCACAACCCTTGCCAGGAGCAAAGTGTTCCTCATCTCCAACCTAAACCTCCCTTGGCACAACTTGAGGCTGTTTCCTCTTGTCCTATCACTTGTCCCTTGGGAGAAGAGCCCAAGCCCCACCTGGCTCCAGCCTCCTCTCAGGGAGTTGCAGAGACCAAGAAGGTCTCCCCTGAGCCTCCTCTTCAGGCTAAGCAAGCCCAGTTCCCTCAGCTGCTCCTCACAACACTTGTGCTCTAGACCCTTCTCCACATTCCTTGCCCTTCTCTGGACACACTCCAGCACCTCAGTGTCCTTCTGGGAGTCAGGAGCCCAAAGCTGAGCCCAGGATTCCAGCTGTGGCCTCCCCAGTGCCCAGCCCAGGAGGCCAATCCCTTCCCTCGTCCTGCTGCCACACTAGTGCTGATCCAAGCCAGGATGCTCTTGGCCTTCTTGCCCACCTGGGCACTCTGCTGCCTCATCTCCAGCTGCTGTTGACCAACCCCCCCAGGTCCTTTTCCCCCAGCAGCTCTCCAGCCACTCTGCCCCAAGCCTGCAGCACTCCTGGGGTTGGTGAGAGCCAAGGCCAGGACCCAGCACTTGGCCTTGTTGAATCTCACCCCATTGGGCTCATCCCATGGATCCAGCCTGGCCAGACCCTTCTGTGGATCCTTCCCCCTGCAGCAGGCCCCAGAGCTGCCCCGAGGCCCTGCTGGTGCTCACCTGCGGCAGATGGCATACATGCGGTTGACGGTGGAGATGCGGAAGGGCTCGTTCTTGGAGCGCGTGAGGCTGCTGCTGAGCGTGCCCAGCCCCATGCGCTGGTAGTCGCGGCAGCAGGCTCGCTCCACCAAGTGGTTGATGGTCATCTTGTCTGAAGGTCTGATGGTGGTGGTAGGGGTCAAAGTGCTTCTGTCCATCTCTTCAGACACTGCGGAGAAAAAGGGGAGCCCGAGTCTGCCCTCGGCACAGACAAAGCATTCCACGGTCCGCTGGAGGACGTGGATCAGCTGGAGGCATCTCCACAACCCAGCAGAGACAGAGCAGTGCAGGAGGAACCTCCCAGCACCTTCACCCGAAGCTAGAGAGCTCAGATGTCCCATCCGAGGGCTGGGCTCCAGTCTCTGGGACAAGAGCCTTCACTTGAGGGGCTAAAGGGGACAAGAAAAGTCAAGGTCCCTGAAGACCACCTTTGGAGCAGATTTCCTGGGTGTTTTTCCATCCCTTGATACCCCTGAGAGACGAGGAATAGCCCAACATAGATCTGCTCCATCACACTGGTCTCATCTCCTCCTTTAAAGCTGAGCAACCTCCTGGGAGATGGTGACACCAGGGGCGAGAGATTGGCCCCAGGCCAGGACACTTCCATCAGGCAAAACCACTCTCAGGTGGACACAACCCCGGGGGGGGCTGCTCTCCTAACGCTCCTAATGCATCTCCTAGCACCAGGACTGGACATCAGATCTCAAGAGCATCTCTTCTGGGCCTGAAGGCAGCTGGTGTGTTTGCAGTAACTTAACTGAAGGACACAGTGGAGACTTGTTAACATTTGAGCCAGACCTTCAGCTGAAAAACCTTGTGAGCAAACTGGGGAATGAAGAGGAGAAGCAGAACCCAAAGTATCTTGGTGAACAGGAGACATGAAGTCAGCTGTGTCCAGTCCACTGGACCAGCTCCACAAGCATCAGGAGGGACTGGTCCTCAGAGACACTGCTTCCTACCAACACCCTAGATCCCACCCTCCACGCCCCCTCTGACAGACCTTCTCCTCTGGAGAGTGGTGATCCTCAACATGGAAGACTCCTGTCCCAGTCCTTGGCTGCTCTCAAACCAGTCAAGCTCTTCTCATATCTAACCTAACCTGAGCTACTGCTGCTTAAATCTGTGACTTTACATCTGAGGAGCTGAGGCCACACCAAAGTACTCCCTCATCTCCACAGGGCTGAGCTGCTGACTGGCCACCACCAGCAGACAAGAGCAGGTGGATCATCAAAAACTGGGAGAGGTGACCATGGTGGCAACCCTCTGCATCAGGGAACCTTCCACAGCTGAGACCTCTCTCAGCTGGAAGATGCTCCTGCTCCAGCCAATGTCCCACCCCCCCTAGCCTCCCCTCCCTGCTCAGGGTGCTCCCAACCTGAGATCTCATCCTCGTTGTCCTCTGGGAAGTTCTGGCTGCTCCTCTGCTCCCAGGTGGGTGGTGTGTACTTCTTCCGTGTCACATACTGGCGCCCGATGGTTCTCTTGGCATTCTTCACCAGGTTCTTGGAGAGTGTCCTGGAAGCAGAGGAGAGGGTGAGGAACATCTGACAACACCTCCTGCACGAGTGTGAACACAGCCCAGCGTGGCCAGAGAGGCAGCACCTCGAGGGTTAGAGACACCCAAACTCAGTCACACCCAGAGCAAAGCAGAGACAGGAGCATCCCTTGCCACTGCCTACAGGCACGGGGTCACTGCTGCCACCACAGGAGGGGAGATGTCACCTGATGCTTCATCAGCTGCAGGAGGGCACCAAGACACAGTCTACAGCACTGGCCCTCCCTGGAGGGCCCTGGGTGCCTCAGGAGGCTGGATGGGGCTGAGCAGTTGCCCCAGACTCCTGACCCAAGGGGACACCAGCCTTGTCCTGGGCTCTAGCACCATCATCTCCACCCTGAAGCTCCCACTAGCAGTGCTCTGGCTGATCCCTGGAGGAGGTGGTGGGCTCCAACTCAAGGAAGAGGCTGGAGGATCCACTGCAGCCTGCCCAGCTTGGACATGGGGATGCTCCTCACCAGGCAGAGGGACAGAAGGTGACCTGCTCAATGCCATGTAAGGGACAGAGCAGCCTGGCAGCCCAGGGAAAGCAAGGAAGGGAGGAGACTTTCCACAACCCCCAAGGGGTCAAGCTGCATGGTCAGAACAGGCTCTGCACAACAGAGCTCCAGAGGGCAGGAATTCCTGAAGGCAGGAATGACCTGTCCAGACGCAGGACCTCATGCTCATCGCCATCTTGGTGAGCTCCTGGGGAACAAACTGAGGAGGGGTGGGATGTACCTCAGCAGGGAAGGCTCAGCCCACAGTAACAGCTACACTGGTGCTACACTTCTCAGGGCAGGGACCAAAGGGAGACCTGGAAGTGTCTCATTCTGCTTTGCAGAGCAGATGGTGAGGGAATCCAACTGCTCCCTACATCAACCCAGGGAGGGGAAAAGCCTTACGAGGGAGAAGAACCCAGTCCTGAGAACAAACACTCAGCTATGGAGGCTTGGAATGGGAGGAGCAAGGTCTACAGACAGTGCAGGGCACTGGAAGCTACCTGGAGAGGGGTGACAAGGCACGTCCCACATGTTCACATGGACTCCTGAGGCTGTGCCCAGGCCTGGAGCTAGGCCCAGCAGCTCTAGAGGTCTCTGGAGGTTAGAGGCACAGGCACAGCTCCCTCAGCATGCCCTGGGATTCCCCAGAGTGCCCTGGAGCACTTGGATGACCAACTGGAGACCATGGTGCTGTGATGGTGAGAGCAACCCCAGACCTGAACCTCACACCAGCAGCCTGGAAAAGGGTGGAAGGCCCCAGGTGACAAGCCCCCAGCCCAGGTGACATGCAGAGCAAGTGAGAAGAAACCCTGGGAGCAGTGAAGGCTGCAGCCTGAGCCAATGCCACCTCGCAAGCTCCCGCCCAGGGTGAAGGCATCTTACGTGGTTGAGTGGCCAAGGTGCCCAAGGGACAGGACCCCAACTGTCAGGCCCTGGAAGATATCGGTCACCTGCTGGGAGCTGAGTCACAAACACACAGGAGAGATGCTTAGGCTCCAGGGCACACCAAGCGTGGACACAGCAGCCACCAGAGCCCAGTGCTGCAGCCCCGAGCGCAGAAGCAGGATTTGGCCCAGGCCAGCACCACACACAGAGCTTTGCCCCTGCCCTGCAGTGCTCCTCATCCTCCAGCACAGCAGGGGACATGCTCACTGGAACCTCTCCTAGGAGATGTTGCTCCCAAGGAACAAGTGACAGGACAAGAGGAAACAGCCTCAAGCTGTGCCGGGGAGGTTTAGGTTGGAGATGAAGAACAGTTTGCTCCTGGCAAGGGCTGTGAAGGCCTGGCCCAGGCTGCCCAGGGCAGTGGTGGAGTCCCCATCCCTGGAGGGGTTTCCAAGCCCTGGAGATGTGGTGCTGAGGGCCATGGGTTAGTGGTGCCCTGGCAGTGCTGGTTAATAGCTGGACTCAATGACATTAAAGGTCTCTTCCAACCAAAACAATTCCAGGAGTGAGCTCTGCTCAGCAGCTATGCTGGGTGGACTGGAGGAGGGAGAGGAGAAGCCCTGCAGTGCCCAAAAGGATCAAGCACATCCCACATGCTGTTCTCCCCAGCACACAGGTACCTGAGTGAGGGGTTCTTCTCCTTGGCCTTGGGCTGCATGGCTTGCTTGGGGGACTGGCCCACGGTGAAGGCGAAGGTGCCACGTACGTGCTGGGGGTAGCGCAGCTTGTGCAGGTGCTTCCTGAAGATCTCGGCGCTGTCTGATGCCACCTCCTCATCAAAGGCAATCTTCAGCAACTGCAGGAGGAGCAGGGAGCAGAGGCTATAGGGTGGGTCACAGCTGGGCCAGGGGACTAGGAAGGTCTCTTCCTACCAGCTCTGCTCAGGGCAGAGCTCAAATCCTGGCTGGGAGTAGGGACTGCCCTGTCTATCCTCCCATGGGCCAGATGACCTGGAAAGGTCTCTTCAACCCAAACCAGTCTGTGATTCTGTGGACCATAATCTGCTCCTCCTTCTGCCAAGGTCCTCCAGCTCTGTCCCCTCAAGTGCCCTGTCACCTGCTAGAAAGGTGGTTTTTGGTTCCCTCAGGAAAACCATCCCCAAACCATGTCAGCCTTGTCTCAAGGGATGGTGCCAACTTGTGACTGTGTACCTGCTGGGTCCCACCAGGAATGTGCTCCCCAGCTGAGGCAGCACAGCCCAAAGGAGCAGCCCCAGCCTCCCGTGGCCTCACCTGGAATGTGCAGGAGCGCAGCTGTAAGCCCTCCTGGATGAACTGATCCACCTGGGCCTGGATGTTGATCTTCTTCTCTTTGGTCAGCGAAGCGATGGGGAAGGATCTGATCACCACCTGCTCCCCCACTGGGCACAAGCATGGGCACAGGTTAGTCACACCCTGCTGCCTCAGCCCAGGCCACACTGGACCACTCTTGGTGGCCATCACCACAGAAAGCCTCACAGAAACAGGCTGGACCTGCTCCAGCCAGCCCATGGTGACTTGTAGGTGATGCCTAGGACAGGCCAAAGGTGGACAGCAAGAGCAACCACTCTGTGGTCCTGGGAGCGACCACCAAGCTTGCAGTGGTTGCAGCAGCCCCCAGCAGTGCTGGCTGCTTGCTCACCCAACACAACCACCCGAGGCCCTCCTCAGGAACTCCTGCAGCGAGGTGAGCTGCAGCCACTGCTCCCGAAGAGCCACCAGCCACCTCCTCCCCAGGCACGACCAAACCCAAGAGACAGCAGCCCTGAAGCACACAAGGTCCTCACCCAGCGGGTCCGTGGGCGTGCCTTTGAAGATGATGCGGTAGGTGGTGAGGAAGATGGCTCCCTCTGCAGGGAGGAGGGGTGGGCCACCCACGCTCCCTCCAGCGGCCTCCTCCCGGCCATCGGGCATGAGGTACACACGGAGCCCTTCCATCACACACTCCTCACCCACCAGCAGGTTAGGGCGCAGCAGCTTTGGCTACAGGGATGTACAAGAGGAAGTTCAGGCCCATGCAGGCTGTGGAAGGGGACTTAATGGTCCCTCAGAGCACAAGGACCTTCCCCTTACTGCAGCAGGCCAGGTCCATACCTTCTGGATGGGAGGAAGCCTCTTGCTCTCCCTGTGCACAGCATCCAGTGTCTCTATGTGCATCTGCACAATATCTGTGGACAAACATGAATCAGGGACTGCATGCACCTTCTCCTGGCCTTCCCACCGCTTCCTGCAGGACCATCTCTGGCGCAGACCCCCAAGCTGATCTGGTAGGATCCCCAGTGAGACCACACAGCACTGCTGCAACATGTCTAATGGCTTGAAACTAAAGGAGGGAAGATTTAGACTGGATATAAGGAGGAAGTGTTTCACAATGATGTTGGTGAAGCACTGGCCTAGGATGCCCCAGAGAGGTGGGAGATGTCCCATCCCTGGAACCATCCCAGCTCAGGTTGTCTGGGGCCCTGGGCAGCCTGCTCTAGTTGGGGATGCCCCTGCTGACCACAGGAGGGTTGGACTAGATGACCTCTAAAGGTCCCTTCTAACTCTTAACCTTTCTGTGATTCTCTCCTTCTGTGGCCTTACCAGGGATCATGACATGCAGCCCCTTGAGGTGCTCGTTGGTGACCCCGCTCTCCGTGCAGACCTTGTCCACGAAGCGGTTGATGAACCTCACCACGTAGTTGGCCACGTCAGAGCTCTCAGCATCCTCAAATCCACTCTCTGTGTCGTAGCTCTCAGCCACACTGCCAGCAATGCTGTGGGACAGGAGCAGGGAAGAGTAAGACTCATGGAACCGTGGAATTGTTCAGGTTGGAAGAGACCTTTAAGGCTGTGGAGTCCAACTGTTAACTGAACACTGCCAGGTCACCACTAAACCACGTCCTCAGCACCAGCCAGCAGGGACATCCCCAGCTAGAGCAGGCTGCCCAGGGCCCCAGACAACCTGAGCTGGGATGGTTCCAGGGATGGGACATCTCCCACCTCTCTGGGCAACCTGGGACAGGCTCTCACCACCCTCAGTGCAAACATTTCTTCCTCCTCTCTAGTCTCAATCTCCTCTGTCAGTTCCAAACCACCAGCCCTTGTCCTGTCCCAACAGACCCTGCTAAAAGTCTCTCCTCATCTTTCTTATCATCCCCCTGAAGCACTGCAAGGCTGCAGTAAGGTCTCCCCGGAGCCTTCTCCTCTCCAGGCTGAACAACCCCAACTCTCTCAGCCTGGCCTCACAGCAGAGTTGTTCCAAAGAACCCAGAAGAGTTTCCACTCTTGGTATGCAACAGCCCTGGGCACTGCAACCTGCAGCAATCCTGACAGCAGCTGAGTGACCCAGGTGCCAAGATGCTCCTCTCCCAGCTCAGGTTGCTCTGGTGTCCCCACAGCATGGTCCTGCAAGCTCTGCAGCCTCCCTTACCTGTTGGTGACGAAGCTGTTGCTGACGCTCTCGACGTCGCCCAGCCCGGAGCTGCGCAGCAGCCGGTTCTTGCTGGTGTCCAGAGGCAGCAGCAGGTAGCTCATGCGGTAGGCATAGTGGATGGCCTGGCTGAAGACAGTGCTCTCCTCCTTCTGGATCAGCTCCTGCTGTTTCTCTTGGCTCATGGTGGGCCAAAGCCTCAACTGCTCTGATGCTATCTCCAGGGCAGACTTGGCTTCCTGTGGCCCCTCTGTGCTCTCCTGAGGGAGTCAGAAGGAGATGTCAGGTGTCTGCACGGACAGGAGACCTGTTAGCCTCCACCCCACTGTTCCCATGGGAATTCCCCAGCATCAGGATGCAGTCCCTCAGGCTGGTTCAGCATCCTCACCACCCCATGGACCTCTGGGAAGAGCTGCTTCTGGACAGCAGCTCTCCAGGGACAGCAGCAGAGGCCTGAGCTCCTCACCTCCTCCGTGTGGTTCTCCTCGCTGCTGTCCAGGTACAGGGCTCGGATGTGGTTCTGCACGTCGCAGTAGAACATGGCCTCCCAGAACTGGATGTTGGTCCACACCACGTGCTCCTGCACGCAGCTGTAGGCAAACTGTGTGATGCCCGGGCTCAGTTTCTGAGGAGCAGAAGGTGGAAGAGAGGTTCATACCCTCAGGGACGCTGTGCCAAGCTCTTCTCTCCAGGAAATCCTTGCTCTAGCCTGTTGCTGGGAAAGGCAACGTTCCCTTGGGCAGCCAGGAGGGACATGTGCATCAATGCTCCTCCAGACTCTTCTCAGATCACCCCAGCACCCACCCAGAGCCCCACGGGGCTTCAAGCCACAGATCACAGAACAGTTTGGGTTGGAAGGGACCTAAAAGATCATCTAGTCCAAAGCCCCTGCAGTAAGCAGGGACACGGCTTAGTGGTGACCTGGCAGTGCTGGTTAATGGTTGGACCTGATGATCTGAAAGGGCTCCTCCAAACAAAATGATTCTATGACCCTACTGGGCAGGGCCATGCGCTCTGAGAAGCAAGGAGGGGACAATCTGCCCACAGCACTGGCTCTCAGCCCTGCAGCCCCCCCCAGGCTCCCAGGAGTTCCAGGCCAGTGGGGACTGGGCAGGAGTCAGCACGCTGCAGGTACTCACTCGGCAGAAAGCAGTCACCAATGGCAGGAGAGCAGCTGCAATCCCATGCTCATCCATGGCAGTGCAGTCCTGGGGGAGAGACTGGAGGTTACCAGAGGAATCACCACAAGACCCCCAGGGCCACTCCCACCCTTGCCTCTCACGAGCCACAGTGCCCCCAGCCCTCTCCCACCTGCAAGCAGCAGTTCATCATGCGGATGATGAAGTCAAACTGCTGGTGATCCAGGACTGCTCGGTTCTGCTGTATGTGGAGGTTCAGCTCCTGGGTCAGGCAGTGCCTGGCTGCTCGGCCCTTCATGGCACGCAGCACAGCTGGGAACAGCTGCAGGGGAAAGAAGTAGTCATGGAGCAGAAAGACACAGCCCAGCAAAGCTCCAAGATCTTCTGTATCAGCACTAGCGTGGCAGCAGGAGCAGGGCAGGGATTGTCCTCCTGGCCTGGGCACTGGGGAGGCCACAGCTGGAATCCTGGGCTCAGCTTTGGGCTCCTGACTCCAAAAAGGACACTGAGGTGCTGGAGTGTGTCCAGAGAAGGGCAAGGAAGGTGGGGAAGGGTCTAGAGCACAAGTGTTGTGAGGAGCAGCTGAGGGAAATACCCTGAAGTTGTGGCAAGGGAAGTTTAAGTTGGAGATGAGGAACAATTTCTTGATGGCAAGGGTTGCCAAAGCCTGGCCCAGGCTGCCCAAGGCAGTGGTGCAGTCACCATCCCTGGAGGGACTGGAGAGCCCTGGAGATGTGCTGCTGAGGGCCATGGGTTAGTGGTGACCTGGCAGTGTTGGAGAATGGTTGGTCTCCATGATCTTAAGAGGTCTGTTTCAACCAAAACAATTCCATGATTCTGTGATTCTATGTGAGTTCAAGGGCAGCCCACAGCAAGGAGGAGCAAGAGGTGCTTCACCTTCTGGCTGTGTTGGCTGACACCACGGTGCTCACAGAAGCTCATCCACACTCTAACGTGGAGGTGAAGCAGAGTGGAACCTCAGCTGGAGCACAGCCCTGGGAGGTCTCTGCTCAGCAAGGCCTGGAGAGACGGTGACCTCCACAGGGCCAGACCCTGGGGGCACCAGAGATGCAGAAATACTGCAGTGCAGTGGAGTCAATGGCCAAAATCCCTGGGCCATGACAAGGAGGAACAGCTGAGGGGAACACGTGAGCATGTGGGAACAGAGCAGTGAGTAGAGACCAGGGTATGGGCAGGGAATGTCCTCTCCAGCCTACAGAGGAAAAGCAGAGCAACCAACCTTCCTCTCCTCCCCTCAACCACCAGCTCCCCAGGAGCTCCCCACTTACCTTTTTGGCTTCCAACATCTTGTTCTCAAAGACGTAGGAGATGCAGTTCCTGACCACCTCCAGGCGCCGGGCGCTGTTGGCCAGGGCATTGCCATTGCGCTCCAGGATGGCAGCTGGGGAGAGAAGCACCCTTTAGTTCCATCGGGGCAGGACCTCCAGCCCACCATGGGCAAAGATAGAGGTCCCCTCCCCTGCTGCAGGTGGGCAGGGCCCTGCCTTCAAGAGGTCACAAGGGAAGAACACCACAGGCTCCTCTAGCTGGAAGAATATTGTGAGGTCATCAGCCATCCCCTCACACTGGATGACAGACTCCAGCGACCTCCGAGCAACTCAAGGGCAGAAGCTAGTAGGGACAGTCCTGCTGCTTCTCCAAGATGGCGCCACTACCCGTGGTTTGCTCATGGGAGACCCTCAGAGGCACCACAGTGTGCCAGTGAGCCAGGAGCACCGTGGTGAAGCTCCTGCTGGGCAGGTTTCTGAGCCCAGGGCAGCGCTCTCTGTGCACACCTACCGATCGGGGGGCCCGATGGCACCATGCACTTCTTCTCTGCCTTCACGGCCGGGGGAGCAGTCTGCAGCTTGGCTGTGGCCTGGTCGATGATCCACTGCACTGTTCCCTCATCCAAACGGGGGAAGGGCTTCTGGTGGAGGCGCAGGTGACAGCCCTCTGTGGGCTTCTGCACCTTGTGCATGGTCACCGCCGGGTAGGGGTTCTCCTGCAGCCAGAGGATCACAGAATCGTTCAGGGTGGGAGAGACCTCTAGGATCACCAGCTGTTACCCTACCACTGCCAGGTCACCACTAACCCATGGCCCTCAGCAACACATCTCCAGGGCTTGGAAACCCCTCCAGGGATGGGGACTGCACCACTGCCCTGGGCAGCCTGGGCCCAGGCCTTGACAACCCTTCTGGGGAACAAATTGTTCCTCGTGTCCAACCTGAACCTCCCCTAGCACGAGCAGAGGCCAGGATCACATGCCATGAGCATCAGTTCCAGCAGGCTCTTATAGAGGGGGGACGGATGGACCAGGCTGTGACCCAGCTCTCCCTGCTCTATTCCCAACCCTGCATTTGGGCCTCCAGGACTCACATTTTTGTACAGTTTCTCTGCCAGCTCCTTGATGTGCCTCAGGATCTTCTGCTTGTTCCCCTCCTCTGCACGCATGCGCTTCACTTCGTAAGCCACAAGCTGGGAGAAGAAGAAATGGATGAGAAGAGCTGGGTAGGAGCTGGCCACCCTTCCCATACCCAGCTCCATCCCCAGGTCCAACACCACAGCCAGAGTGTCACGGCAGGTCCCTGGCTTGGCTCCTCGACGAGCAGGGAGATGCTTGGGCAGGAGGATGCTGCTGCCAAGCTGCCACTTACCTCATCGAAGAGGTCGATGGAGCGGTATGGAGCTCCCCGCTCAGTGACAAAGCCAGCAAAGGCCATGCCCTCCAGCACCTTGGTGAGGAAGTCATCTTCTGTCAGCCCCCTCTGTCCCAGGAAGGCTGCCTGCAAGAGGGAAGGGTCATGGAATCACAGAATCATTAAGGCTGGAAAAGACCTCTAAGATCATCAAGTTCAGCCATCAACCCAACACTGCCCTGACACTAAACCACGTCCCTCAGCACCACATCTCCATGGCTTTCCAGCCCCTCCGAGGATGGGGAATCCACTGGAGATCCCCTGGCTATGGCACACTATGTGCCTTCAGGAGCAGGTGACAGTGAAAAGCTCCCGCTCCTCCCAACAGCTTCACTGCTTGACTCACTGAGCGGGACAGGACGAGGGTGCTACTGCAGGGACCTCTCACCCACGTGCCTGGTGACACTACAGGCCTCCAAGCCACCCTGTCACCTAAGGAGAAGATGGACTAGCCCTTTCCCAGGGGAAGAGGCTGAGAGGTGCAGGGTTGGGTGCTGGAGCCACGGGCACAGGACCTGCTCCAACAGGTCCATTATGAAATGGAAGTTCATTAACACTTTATTCACATTAAAGCAGTCTTGGGAAAGGACATGTTCTCCTCCATGGACACCCAAACACTTCAAGCTTTTCCCTGTTCTCCCAACCCTCTGGTCCAGCCAGCAGCCCAGAAGTGCTGGGAAAGGCAGGTCCTGCCCCCTTCCTCTCCCTAGATCATAGGAAAATTCCCAGCCTCAGGCTAGGACATGAACCTCACAGGCTGCCTGACACCTTCCGGGCTCCTCAAAGGCTGCATCCAGCACACGAGACACCAGCTGCATCTCACCACACATGGACACAAACAGGGAAGCACTGGCTGACCCCTGAGGCCTTGGGACAGCCAAGGACAAACAAGGGATGCAGGTGGAGCCAGGAGCGATGTCAGAGAGGTCGCTTGCTGGGAACACAGAACTGCCTTCTCGCCACAGCTGTATCTGTGCAAACCTCTTCCTACATCAGCTCCTCCCAGCCTCTGCCCCAACAAAGCTCTAAGAGAGGAGAGATTGGGAAACAGCTGGCATGTGCCCGTGCTGGCAGCTCACCTTGTGGAATCGGATGACTGGCTCGGGGTGGATGCGGATGATGTGCAGACACCAGCGGTAGCCCTGAAGCAGCTGCGCAAACAAGCGGAGGAAGACAGCACGGATCTCCTTGTCCTGTGCAGAGAAGGGCACTGTGGTCATGGTGTGGCCTTGGCATGGTCACAGCACGGTCACAGAGAAGTCATAGCATGACCATGGCACGGTCACAGCGTGATCACAGGGCACAGACAGGGACAGGAGTTTACACCCAGCAGGGAGGTGATGGGATCAAACCACACAGCAGAGCCAGCTTCTGCTCAGCAAGGTGGGAACTGGGCAGACATTCCAGGGAAAAGGGACCAGGCAGGCTGGGATCATAGTGCTGCCTCCCCTGCACTATGATACCGAGGGAGCTCCTGCAGCTCTGGGCTTTGCTAAGTGCCCAAATGCTCTGTGCCTGCCTCCAGCTGCCGTTCCAGCAGACTCTGTCCGTAGGCTGGCACTGCTGGTTCCAGGACACGGCCTGGAGCTGTGGCCTCAGGAGTCCTGGCATTAACGTGCCTCTTAACCCCATCAACACCCAGACCATGCCTTCCACTCCATAGCCAAAAAATGAGGTGCCCAGCAGTGCCGGACCTGGAGGGTCCTCACCCCCTCCCAGCTCCACTCACCTGCATTTTGAGAGAAGACACAGAAATGGTTGCTGGGGGGAATGCGAGATCAGCCACCTCCAGCTCTGGGTCCAACACCTGCACAGACAAGGCACAAAGCACCATCAGGGCCTGGCCCAGGGGCACCTCTGCTTTCAAACCTGGACAGAGAAAGCAGCATTCCACTGCTCTTGTGGCCAAGAAGGCCAGTGGTCTCCTGGGGTGCATGAAGATGAATGGGATTCTGTGAGGTTCTCCTCCCCCTCTACTTTGCCCTAGGGAGGCCACAGCTGGAGTCCTGGGTACACTTCTGGGCTCCCCAGGTCAAGACGCACAACGAACTACTGGAGAGAGTCCACTGGAGGCTAAGGGCACTGGAGCATCTCTGGGAGGAGGAAAGGCTGACAGCCCAACATGCTGGGATTCGAGGACTCCCCAGAGACTCCCTGGCACCCACGGAAAAGGCCTGAGGGGCCTGGAAACAAACCTACACTGCTGGAACCACCAGGAGTCAGAAAACCCTCTGTTGTGTAACGGAAGACTCTAGGCCTGACCCTTTCCCTCATGAACCCCTGCTGGACACCCTGGGGACAGCTCTGAGGACTGAGGGTGGTGGAAGGAGGCTGGGGCAGAGCCAGCCCCCCACTCCTCCCGGCCACAGCTGAGGAGCAGAAGCTGAGGCGTGCAGCCGTTGTTTGGCACCGGGGTCCTGGGCACACTCCCACACGGCCAGGATGGTCTCCAGGAACACAGGAGCAGCCAGAAAAGCTTCAGGACTGCAGCTGCTTCCTGCCCCCAGGCTGGGAGCCAGCCACAGGATTCCCAGAAACCTCTGGCAGGAGAACTTCCCATCCAGCACTGCCACACACCAGAGGCCATCGGAGTCAGGAAAGGTATCCTGTGACATTAGTTTTTGTTCTAGAGGAGGTTTAGGTTTGACATTAGGAGCAATTTCCTCCCCAAAAGGGTTATCAGGCCCTGGAACATGCTGCCTAGGAAAGTGGTGGAGTCACCATCCCCGGAGGGAGTGAAAAGCCATGGAGCTGTGGTGCTGAGGGCCACGGTGCAGTGGTGACCTGGCAGTGCTGGGTAACAGTTGGACTCAGTGATCTTAAAGGTATCTTCCAACCAAAGCAATTCTCTGACATGGTCAGCAGGATGCTGAGGTAGGGACCTCCGAGGCCCCAGAGTCCCTGCTGCTCCCTGCCCAGCTCCCCTGGGACCGTGTGTCACTCCCGAGCTGCTGGCACCCTGCGGAGGGGGAAAGGCTGCGGAACTCACCATGGAGAGGGCTTCCCGGGTCTGCTGCAGCAGAGGCTCAGGGAGCAGGGAGATATGGACACACTCAGGGACATTCACCGTCCCACCGTCCAGGTCTGCGATGACAACATCCAGCTGGAAGGGGCAGGAGAGGCATGAGCCAAGGCCAGGCTGCCCAACAGCCTCCCCACCACCTCCCTTGGGTGAGGAGAGCAAAGAGCAAGCCCAGCTCAGGAGAGGACAGCTTGGGCATGGTGGCTGTCACCTTTCCACCTTCGGAACCACACCAAGGAACTACTGGTGAGGGTTCACTGGAGGCTAGGAAGATGCTGAGGGCACTGGAGCAGCTCTGGCAGGAGGAAAGGCTGAGAGCCCTGGGGCTGCTGAGCCTGGAGAAGAGCAGCCCCAGAGGGGAGCTGCTCCATGCTGAGCAAGAGCTGAAGGCTGGGGGCAAGAGGCTGGGGCCAGACTCTGCTCAGTGGTGCCCAGGGACAGGCCAAGGGGCACTGGGCACCAACTGGAACCCAGAAGGTTCCAGCTGAGCAGGAGGAGAAGCTTGTTTGGTGTGAGGGTGTTGGAGCCCTGGCCCAGGCTGCCCAGAGTGAAGGTGACCCTGGGCAAGCTGCTGTGGGTGACCCTGCTGGAGCAGGGGACTTGGACTGGAAGATCTCCAACCCACACCATGCTGGGATTTGGGGATTCTATGATATTCTGTGAGAACTCTAGCTCTCAGTACTTATTTTCTCCTATTCACTGCCACCAAACCCAAGCCCTTGCCAAGACACAACCTACAAAGGATGCCATCACTCCCTGCATTGAAGGTGGCAGTGGGAGAACAACCTGGCAGGAGCAGGACACAGCTCTGCTCAGGACTTCGAGGTATCAGACTCTTTGTCACCTTATCAGGCTGGGTGAGGCATCAAACCCTGGCCCTGGCCCAATGCAGAGCGCACCCTGCATAGACACATCTGCTCCCAGAACTCGGGATGCACTACAAGGTCCTTACCAGCTCCTGTGTCTCTGACTGGAAGATGGAGTGGACCCCAATAATGAAGGGTGTTGGTGTGCTCAGGACCTCAAGGAGCTGTGCAGGCAAGATGGGCACGTAGGTGAAACTGCAACCAAAAGAGAGCATTGCTGCAGCCAGTCGAGGGCTGCTCCCTGCCAGCACACCAGCCTCAGCAACATCCCATGCTCCCTGCCTCCAGAGGTTGTGGGGTGACCCCAAGTGCTGTCCTAGAGGCATCCCCAGGAAGACAGCTTGCTCCTGGCCCTCTCAGCCCTTCAGAAGGTCCATGCCCTACAGCTACCCCAGGTTTGTGAGGGCTTGAGGGCACTGACTGTGAGCAAACAAAGGCAATGAAGGTGAAGGGTCTAGAGCACAAGGGTTGTGAGGAGCAGCTGAGGGAACTGGGCTTGCTTAGCCTGGAGAAGAGGAGGCTCAGGGGAGACCTTCTGGCTCTCTGCAGCTCCCTGAGAGGAGGCTGGAGCCAGGTGGGGCTTGGGCTCTTCTGCCAAGGAACAAGTGACAGGACAAGAGGAAACAGCCTCAAGTTGTGCCAGGGGAGGTTTAGGTTGAAGATGAGGAAGTTTCTTGATGGCAAGGGCTGTGAAGGCCTGGCCCAGGTTGCCCAGGGCAGTGGTGGAATCCCCACCCCTGGAGGGGTTTCCAGGCCCTGGAGATGTGGTTCTGAGGGCCAGGGGTCAGTGGTGACCTGGCAGGGATGGGTTAATGGTTGGACTTGATGATCTTAAAGGTCTTCTCCAACCTTACTGATTCTGTGATTCAGGAAAGGTTCAAGGCCAGGTTAGACACAGCTTTGAGCAACCTGATCTAGCTGAAGATGACCTTGCTCACTGCAGTGGGCTTCGACTAGATGACCTTTGAGGTCCCTTCCAATCCATGATCTATGACAGGGGCTTTCAGCAGAGGCAGTGCCCACACAGTGATCTACCACTCACCCCAGCTTTGAAAGCAGGAGGCAGCAAGGGCATAGAGCAAGGGGGATGCAGGACAGGGTGGCTGTTGGGGGGCTGAGGGGCTCAGGGAGTGGGTGAGCTCTCTCACCTGTACTTGAGGGGGAACATAAGGGCGAGGAGAGCCCGGCAGGCATCAGTCAGCCGCTGGTAACTGCTGGAGAGGAAGAGGATCTTGTGCTCAGTGAGCGCTGCGCAGAAGAGATACAGCACATTGGTGATGCCTGAGGAGGAAGGGAGAGGAGAGGGCTCAGCAAGGAGGCCACACCTCTTGCATCCCACCAGAGACCACTGAACCCTCCTGGAGCTGGGGCCCACTCTCCATCTCCACACTAACAAAGATTCTGAGTCTCCTTCTGGGGAGAGATTCCCAAGGCAGCTGGAGGTGACCCTGGGCAAGCTGCTGGGGTGCCCTGCTGGAGCAAGGGGGTTGGACTGGATGATCCCCAGAGGTCCTTTCCACCTCTCATCATGCTGGGATTTGGGGATTCTGCACAACAGAGGAGTTCAACATCCTCCCAACAAGCCATTTCTGGGTCAGCCAGGCACATGCTCCCCCAGGGAATTCCCTCTCCTCAGAGATGCTCAGGAGATGTTCACTTGGTGACACGGTTTAGTGGCATGGTGATGTTGGGTCAGCAGTTGCACCTGATGATCTCAGAGGCATTTTCCAACCTTAATGATTGTAGAATTCTGTGAGTCTACACTCCGCAGCTCTTCTGAGCTGTTGGTGTCCCTTAACCAGAGGCAGCACAGCTCTGGGCACCCTTCCTGCCACCCAGGCTGTTTCTCCCAAGATCTGGCCACACTTCTAAGCCTGAGCTGGGGCAACCTGCCAGTCTCCTACCCTCCTGGGAAGAGGAAGGCAAAGCAGGACCCACAAGGGCTCGGTCTGAGGTGGCTGCAGCTGGAAGAGAGGGTCAGGAGCCTGGTGGGAAGCCACGTGCAGGAACTCCAGCCCAGGACCCGTCCAGCTGGCTCTGGCACGGCCCCCTGAGGAGGAGGGGCGGGGAGGAGTCTCACCGAGCTGGCGGAAGAGCAGGGCCACGCTGCAGCTGCTGACGGGCAGCGAGTCATTGATGGGTGTCTGGATCACCTGCCTGTCCCCTGCTCCCAGAGAGATGGTCCTCTGCAAGAGAAAACAGACCTGCTCACGGGGTGCCCACCCCAGCAAGGGGGGAGCACAGGCACCGAGGGCAAGCTGGTGGCAGCCCGGATCCTCCCAGCAGACAGGGCCAGGGCAACCAGGCCATGGTACAACCCTGGTACCCACTGGGGTGCCCATCAGGGTACCAGGAGGAGGAAGAGGACCCTGTGGCTACAAGCTATGGAAAGCATGAAGGAGACCTGCCAGCAGCCCCAGCCAGCCCAAGCAGCTCCTCAATGGCTGGCAGAAGGTGGCAGTGAGCCCCAGGACTCACAGGGAGCACGCAAGTGCTCTCAAGGACCTGGCAGCAAGGGGGGAACATCTCGACGGTGCCAACCAGAGCTGCCAGGGAAAGGAGAAGCCCCTGCTCTTTAACCTCTCCTGTCAGACAGGCTGATGGACCTGAGGGCTCCTGGTTGAAGGGCTGGGGATGGACAAACCAGGCACAGCCTCACTCCTCCTTCCCAGTACAATTTAATCCCCAGAGCTAAGCCCATTCCCAGTGGCACAGGGAAGTCCCCACGTCCCCACCTCTGCTGCAGGGGCAGATCACTGGCCCAGATCACTGACCTCCTTCTCCTCTTTCTACACCTCTCCTCTGCAATAGCTCTTTCACCACACAACACACCTCCTCACTCAGCCCAACAGCTCAGGACACAAAACAGCCCAGAAACACCCCAGCCCTGGAACCATTTCAGGTCAGGTTGTTTGGGGCTGTGACCCAGTTGCAGATGTCCCTGCTGACTGCAGGGTGGTGGGACTAAGATGACCTTTAAAGGTCCCTCCCAACCCAAACCAGTCTGTGATTCGATGAAATCTCCTTCTGAAAGCTGCTGGCCTGGCAGAGCAGAACCTTCACCCCTGACCTGATTTTCCAGACCAGGCCACATTTTCACACCCCTCAGGAGAGACAAGTGGTGCAGGAATGCAACTCCCTTCCCTACACCCAGGCACGCGTTCCCTGGAGTCCCCACCCCTGGAGATGTGATGCTGAGGGCCATGGTGCAGTGGTGACCTGGCAGTGCTGGGGAACAGCTGGACTTGATGACCTTAAAGACCTTTTCCAACCCAAACAACTCTGTGATTCTCTGGTTCCCTGGTGCCCATCAGTGCCACACATAGACACACAAACACACGCTGCCCCAAGGATGCTCTGACACAAGCAGTGCCCACACCTCCAGCCCTGCCCCACCCTTAACAAGCCAAGAGAAGGCTGGTAACGAGGAGGCAGCCCCGAGGAAAGAAAAGGTCTGCATACCACTGCTTCGTCCTCCAGGTCAGGCTGAGAGACAGAGACAGCACAGTCAGTTAGAAACACATGGACAGAGGGACACAGGCCAACAGCCAGCAGGGACCAGCGCTCCAGGAGAGGGGATGTACACACAGACACAACCACAGAGCAAGAGGAACAGCTACGGCACAGGGGAAGCACACCTGGGCACTGCAGGAGAGCAGGGAAGGAAGATGCCACCCAACACTTGTCCAACAGCTGTGCTCCTCCAGCACAGGTCATGCCTGTGAGAACTGGGAGGTGACAGAAGTGCTGCTCAGTGAGTCACAGCGGCTCAAGGAGCCACCCCAGTCCTCACCCTCACTGCCACCAGGGAGGAACCAGCTGGAGCCAGGCAGACCCAGGTAGCTCCTGAAGGAACACTGTGGCTCTCACCCACGGAGTGCTTGGCGCACAGCCACAGTCCCCTGGGTGTGGGCAGCACCCTGCAGGGCTTGGATGTGACTGGCACCCATCCTTCTCCTGCCAAAACCACTGCCAGGACCTGCATCACTCTGGATTACCAGAGGAAGCACCAAACTTCTGTGTGCTGGGGGCCAAGGGGCACCAGGAGAGAGCACCTGCCCAAGAAGCCTCCACAGATACATGGATTCAAGAGACATGACAGGATGCAGAGGGGAAGAAACCCTCTCCTCTTGAGGGCTGGAAGCTCTCTGCTGTGAGGCCAGGCTGAGAGAGTTGGGGTTGTTCAGCCTGGAGAGGAGAAGGCTCCAGGCAGGCCTTACTGCAGCCCTGCAGTGCTTACAGGGGCTAGAAAAAAGCTGGGGAGAGACTTTCGAGCAGGAGCTGTTGAGACAGGCCAAGGGCTGATGTTTTGAAACTAACAAGAGAGGGAGATTTAGACTAGAGAGAAGGAAGAAATGTTTAGTACTGAGGGTGGTGAGAGCCTGTCCCAGGCTGCCCAAAGAGGTGGGAAATGTCCCAGCCCTGGAACCATCCCAGCTCAGGCTGTTTGGGCTGTGAGCAACCTCCTCTAGTTGGGGATGTCCCTGCTGACTGCAGGGGTTGGACTAGGTGACCTTTAAGTTCCCTTCTAACCCAAACCATTCCATGATTCTGTGGTTCTCTAGGCAGCAGGGACCTGCAGTGCTCCCCCAGCCTCACAGAGGCTCTCCTGCAGCCTGGCTGCCAGAGAATTCAAAAGGCACTATTTTTGCAGGGGGAGATGAAGCTCAGCTGATAGCGCAGGAGACAAGTGCATGTCCATGGTTCCACTCCAGGAGTCAGCATGGCAGAAGAGCTCCAGGGCCTCACACTGCTGTCTCCAAGCACCTCCTGCCAGAGCGTCCAGCTGGGCTCTCTCTACTTCTGTCATCTCCCAAGCCAGCTTCAATCAGCCCCTTCCTTACCCATCTGCTGCTCACAGGAGCGAGATGGAGCCCAGCTGGACTTCCTGGAGCAGGAGGAACGCTGCTGGAGGAACACATGGCCCCGAGGGGAGAACAGGAGGGTTATCTTGGATGGCCTCAGCCCCAGGCACGAGCGAGGCTGAGCTGCCCCTCAGCCCTGCCCATCAGAGATGCCAGCCACGCACAGGCACAGGCCAGTGGTTCCAGGAGAGAGCTCCAAGCTGCTCATCTGGCAAACGCCAGCCTGGCTTGGCCCATCTCCCAGGAGCCTGCTCTCCCAGATGGCCCGTGACCACTTGGCTCTGGAGCAGTCTCCAGGCAGTCAGGCAGGGCTGAGTGGAGCCATAAGACCTCCCTGAGGCAGGAATGACCAGAGACCATGGCAATTGTTTGCATGGATCCATCAGTGACTACGCAAGGCTGAGCCACCCAGCGCTCCCTCCCAGAGGGAACCAAGCTACCAGGTCAGGACAGGCTACAGCTAAGGGAAGCAGCAAGATCCCCTCAGCTAATCTAGGAGCTGTGTGGCTCCAAGTCACAGCAGTTTGTTGTTTCTACTCCCAAAGCACTTGGGAAGGCACCGCCTGCAGTAGCCAAGCACTTGCCAACAGCAGGGCCCTGTGGCACCTCCCCACTGAGCCAGGCCCTACCACGAGCCCAACCAGCCTCACTCGGCTCACCTCAGCACAGCAAAGCCAGAAGCCCTGCAGCAAAGCAACTTCTGCTTCTGTCAGAGCTGCTGAGGAGCATGGGAGGGGTGAGGGAAGGGGCAGGTGACCCACCTGAGCCCCTCCAGTGATGGGGATGGTACAGGTCAGCAGGTTCCCGATGACGTTCTCCAAAGACACGCCCAGCCCGTCCACGTAGATGGTGTAGATCAAACCCAGGCTGTTCTGCAGAGGGAAGCAGAGCGTGGCTGAGCATCAGGGTGGCAAGGAGAGGTGTGCAGGGGCAGCTGGGGAGGCTCCAGTTTGGACACCATCACACAGACAGGCTCCCAGCGCTGGTATCCAGACAGAAACACATCCTGTGGCAGCCAGCTCCTGGGGGCAGTGCTCGAGGCCTTCCCCCTCAGAGCTCCCACAGCAAGCCCTCATCACTAGGGAGGGGATATTTAGCCTGTGCTCAGTTTGCTTCCAGCTAGCAGCACTTGCCCATGACAGCACTGACGCCCCTGGAGATGTCCCCACACACATCCCCTGGCTAGAGCTCAGCAGGAGCAGCTCAGAGCAGGGTCAGAAGCCCCCCAGACAGAGGTGACTGGAAAGGGCTGAGCTGGTTCAGCAGCCCCAAGATACACATTTCCATCGAGTCTCACAAAACCCCAAGGCAGGGATGGGCAGGAGAACCACTTCTCCACTGGAGGGTGGCTGAGACACGTGCCCAGGCTCTCCTCCACTGCTGTCTGCCCACCAGGCACCTCTGGGAAGCAGCTCCAGCTCAGGCAGGGCTCACACAGCCACAATACACAGATGAAAGAGGAATTCAAGGAATTTCTCTTCAAGGCATCCTCTGGGTGGTTTTTTAACCTCAAACCACCTCCTCATGTCAGGGAGGAAAAGAGAAAACACAAATATTGGGGGTGTGGAGAGAAGGGGCCAGGCAGGCTACTGCAAGCTAGACTAGCCAAGTGAAGAGCAAGCTCAACCTCCTGCATGTGGTGGAGGCTCCTGGAGTAACCTGTGCAT
Source organism: Galbula dea (assembly GCA_013399015.1). Classification (NCBI taxonomy): domain Eukaryota; kingdom Metazoa; phylum Chordata; class Aves; order Piciformes; family Galbulidae; genus Galbula; species Galbula dea. Next base: position 214,489 of record VWZX01000718.1, read on the forward strand.
GGCTTGACCTCACCCTGAGCAACAGGCACACTCACAGTCCAGCACTGTGCTGACCAAAGTGACCAACAGGTCCAGGTCTTGGGCTACAAAGGCCTCTAACCAAGAGAGGAGTCACAGCAACCTGAGGCTGTGCTGGGGAGTAACAGGTTGCACCTCAGAGTTAGCCAGTGAAGATGCTGAGGGCACTGGAGCATCTCTGGCAGGAGGAAAGGCTGAGAGCCCTGGGGCTGCTGAGCCTGGAGAAGAGCAGCCCCACAGGGGAGCTGCTCAGTGCTGAGTAAAAGGTGAAGGCTGGGGGCAAGAGGCTGGGGCCAGACTCTGCTCAGTGGTGCCCAGGGCCAGGCCAAGGGGCACTGGGCACAAACTGGAACCCAGGAGGGATGAACTCTTCTTCCAAGGAACAAGTGACAGGACAAGAAGAAACAGCCTCAGGTAGCACCAGGGGAGGTTTAGGTTGGAGATGAGGAACAGTTTCTTTCTGGCAAGGGCTGTGCAGGCCTGGCCCACGCTGCCCAGGGCAGTGGTGCAGTCTCCATCCCTGGAGGGGTTGAAAAGCCCTGGAGATGTGATGCTGAGACATGGTTTAGTGGTGGCCTAGCAGTGTTAACAGTTGGACTGGATCTTAAAGGTCTCTTCCAACCACAACGATTCCATGATTCCCTAAGCTAGAGGAGAGCCCATGGTAAATGCCAGGGGGATTCCAGCTCTGGAGCAGGAAGCAGTGAGGCAGTTGGGTCTGGAGTAGTCTGCCCATACCCTGCTGCAGGGCTGCAGACACAATAGAGGTGGAGGCAGGTGTAGCCCTGCCAGCTCCCACTCTTGAGCCCTCCCAACCCTTTCACAGCCACATAATGCAGCAAGTTTAAGGAGAACAACGATGGCAGAGATAAAGCCTCCCCAGGAACAGGCTGTTCCTCACAGGTTTGCTGTTCACAAACCTGGGTCAAGGCCACCAGCTCCCCAGCACAGCCACATCCTCAGGCTGCTGCTCTGCAGCCAACCCTCTGGGCTCAGCATGCAGCTGCTGGACCACGATGGGTGCCAAGAGCAGGCTGGGGAGGGGCTGCTCTCCCGTGGGGTGCTGTGCCAGGGTGCTCCCTGGGTGCTGCCAGAGCCAGCAGGTCCCTGGGGAGGTCGTTCTGCCCCCGCACTCACCCGGAACACCTCGGCATGGTCCAGGCGTGACACCAGCACCAGGCTCTTGGGAGCAAAGAGCTGCGTGGGCTGTACAGGAGATGAGGGCTCCTCTTCCTCCTCCTCACCATTCCTGGGGTGGCTCTGAGGCTAGGGAGACACATTCCAGGCTCAGAAACTGATGCCTATAGCACAGGGCAAGCAGGAACCCCTGGCCAAAGGCAGAGGTCTCCAGATGCTTCCCCACCAGTGCTGCCAACACAAGCTGGGAACACCCTTCCCCAGCCCAGCCCAGCCCAACCCAGCCCACAGTACCTGTGTGCTCTCGATGGCCTCCCAGAAGGTGAAGCAGGCACAGTAATGCCTCTCTGAGTTGATGTCAGTCAGCACAGCCACAAAGAAGGTTGGGGGGTTCCTCTCAGTGAAGAGCTGCCAGCCACTGGGCTGGCAGAACTGCAAGAGAGGGCAGGGGATGGTGGTCAGAGGTCAGCCTGCCCCTGGCTCCCCACCAACAGCTCCAGGTGCTGGAGGATGTGAGAGCAAACCACCAGGTACCAGCAGCCCGGGCTCCCAGCTCCTGGGAACAGGGAGCTTGGGGTGGCAGCACATCACCCATGATCCTTGAGGTCCTTTCCAACCTGACAGGTCCTCCAGGTCCCTTCCAGCCTGGTGTCCTCTAGTTCTATCATTCCATTATACCCTGGGCAACCTGCTCCAGCTGACCAGAGCAGAGCTTGGAGCAGAGACCTCCAGAGATGCCTCCAGCCTCGGTGATGAGCTCTGGGGCTGTGAGGCTGCAAAGCTCCAAGTTCCTGCTGCTTGAAGCAGCTCCAGGGTGGAGAACAGAGTGATCACCTGCAGAGTGTGTGGGGAAATGGCTGTGCCAGCACCCATCATGCTCCAGGCCAGGGGGAAAGCACTGGTCAGAGCCTCCTGAACCCTGTGTGTGGGATAACTGGGCAGTGCCCTCTCCTTCTCTCCACACAGACACACCTAAGCTGGGAGGCAGGGTGACAGGACCCCCTGCCTAGGCTGGGCATCCTCCACCACCCTGCACCCATCTTAGAGCAGCTGGCATCAAGCCTGCAGGGCTTGCCAGGCCCTGCAAGGTGCCTGCAGCCCACAAAGGTGCCAGGTAGCCACATGTGGGCAACCTGTGTGCTGCAAGGAGCCATGGGGAGCTCCTCACAGGGCAGGGCTTGGTCCTGGCACTGCTGTGTGCCCCGGGAGGTGGCACTGCTCCCTCAGGAGAGGCAGCTGGAAACCACCAGCCTGGGCTGTGCCAGCCCCTCCTGAACACAGTTTTACTGGTTCCTGGGGACTTTCCAAACCTCCTCACAGGGCTGGTGGGTAATTCCAGCCTAGGGCCCCAGGACTCCCCCCTGGGCCTTCCAGTCTCAAGGGATTTTTCTTTAGTTCCTCAGCATCTGTGCCTGGCTGGTGGAAAATTCCTGACACTCTGGGGACCTCCCTATGAGCAGGACACCTCTGGCTTCTCCTGTGCTCTAAAGGTGCAGCTCAAGTCAAGTCAAGGATGAGAGTGAGTTGGACACAGGGCCAGGCTGGCAGGAAGGGCTGACAGAAATCTCTGCTCCAGCCCAAACCAAGCTGTTTTCAACCTGGTGAAGTTCTCCAGCTCTTCCCTAGCCTTACACTCCATATGCATGTGCACACTGCTGAACAGACCTTCCGCTTCTCTCTCCTCCCCCTCAGCACCACATCTCCAGGGCTTGGAAACCCCTCCAGGGATGGGGACTCCACCACTGCCCTGGGCAGCCTGGGCCAGGCCTGCACAACTCTTCCCATCAAGAAACTGTTCCTCAACTCCAATCTGAACTTCCCCTGGCACAATCTGTCCTATCACCTGTTCCTTGGGAGAAGAGCCCAAGCCCCACCTGCCTCCAGCCTCCTCTCAGGGAGCTGCAGAGAGCCAGAAGGTCTCCCCTGAGCCTCCTCTTCTCCAGGCTAAGCAAGCCCAGTTCCCTCAGCTGCTCCTCACAACACTTGTGCTCCAGGCCCTTCACCAGCTCACCAGGAACCAGCCCCACACTGCCACTGCTGCAGAGCAGGAGCCACCACAGCCTGTGCTCCTGCTCCAGGGACACCACAGGGTCTGGTCAATGGGGAACCCAAGCCTGCAGCAGCTTCTCTTAGCTCTTAGCAATGCTGGCTGGTGGTTGGCTTTGATGATCTTAAAGGTCTTCTCTAGCCAAAGTGACTCTGTGATTCTGTCATACCCATGAGCAGCCTGAAGACCCAGGAGACCCCATGCTGTGTTCAGCAGAGCTGTGGGGCTGTGGTACAGAGCCCAGAGATGGCCTCTGCCTGGAACCATCCCAGCTCAGGCTGTTTGGGCTGTGAGCAACCTGCTCTAGCTGGGGATGTCCCTGCTGACTGCAGGGGCTTGGACTAGATGAACATGAAAGTTCTCTTCCCACCCAAAGCATTATCTGAATCCATGATTCCATGACCCTGCTCCAGGCTGCAGCCAGCAGAGCTCACCCTGGGCTGGAGGGCTACCAGAGGAGACAGCTCTGGCCTGGGAGGGGAGGATGCTGCACCAAGAGACACGTTGACATCCTGTGTCTGTCTCCAGAGGAACTGTCATCCATTAAGATGAGATATTTTTGTTTGGGAATGCTGTCAGACCATGCTCAAGGGCAGAAGCTGCACATTCCTGCTCTCTACAGGCAACAGAAAACCCTCTCCCACCCCAAAAAACTGCTGTTAAACAGAATCAGGGCAGTGACTGAGGTGTAAGGAGCCACCCAACCCTCCTGAGGTGGGCTCCATCTGAAGCTGCCACAGTTCCAGCTCTACGTGCAGCTCACCCAGGTCCTGAGAGCTTGTGGGAAGCCTCAGAGCCACCCCCAGCCCCCAGCAGAACCCAGCTCCAATTGTTTAAATTCCACAGATTTTTTGGCTGGACAGTTTGACCCTTGGGGAAAAAAACAGCTTTCCTCTTTCCTGGGACAGTTCCCAAGTCCCCTGCAGATGACCAGGAAGCTCTAAGCAGAGGAAAGAGGCACCCTGCAGCCTCAGAGGAAACAACAGCCCAGGGCTGCGCTGGAGCTGCGACGAGCGCGGGGTGGGCTGAGGAGCTGGGCACCACCCCTCACCCCGCTGGCCAGCCAGCCCTCCTGCTGCCATGGCACGACAGGGCAGGGCACAGAGAGCAGCACTGGGGACCAGCTGTCCAGCTCCACAGGGTGGTTGCTGCTGGCAAGGTATGAGGAGGACATCAGCAGATCTCCTCTGTGAGTAGCCAACGCTGGGTGGTGAGCTTGGCCCGACACAGAGCTTTGGAGGGCACAGGGTGTCCTCAGCCTCCAGCACACACAGCTCACATGGAAGCTCTCTGGGAGCACTACACACAAAGGTGGAGATGACCACCAGCTCTGGATGAGGCCATGGAATGGGGGAGAGCAGCTGAGAGCAGAAGTGAGTCTGGCTGGGTGAGGAAGGGTGCTCACAGATCCACCACTGAGGAGACAAGCACTGAGTGATTGAGTCACAGACTGGTTTGGGTTGGAAGGGACCTCAGAGGTCATCTAGTCCAATCCCTGCAGTCAGCAGAACCTCACCCTGCCTGGCAGTGGAGCACCAGCTCCTCTCCTTCAGAGCTCCTCAGCAGCAGGGAAGGGTTTGAGAACTTCCACTCACTGATACATAGCAGCCAAGGAGAACAATCCTATCACCCATGAGGAGCTAAGAGCTGGTCTGTGAAGAAGCCAAGCAGAGCCCAATGACATGGGTGTGTTCCTCCAGGAGGGTGTCCCAGCAACAAGCCCAACCTCAGAGGCCTCCCAACAGCAGGCAAATGTGTCTGGAGGGTTGGGAAGGGATCCAAGGCCCAGCACCCTCCTCACTCGGTGGATGCAAACAGAGCACACCCAGACCAGCCCCAGGGAGCACTTGGGAGAGGTCCCACGAGGGCAGAAGCCTGCTCCTCATCACAGTGCTGGTTACACTGACACTGCATCCCTGCCCTCCTCTAGGAAGCATTCCAGCATCCAAAAATGTGGAAAGGCTGGAGAGGGTCCAGTGAATGGCCACAAAGATGATCCAAGGACTGGGAAGCTGCCATGTGAGGGAGAGGCTGAAAGAACTGGGTTGGTTCAGCCTGAAGAGAAGGTGGCTATGGGGAGACTATCAGCAGCAGAAGTTCCAGCTGAACAGGAGGAGAAGCTTGTTTGGTGTGAAGGTGTTGGAGCCCTGGCCCAGGCTGCCCAGAGAGGCTGTGGAGTCTCCTTGTGGGGAGAGATTCCAAGCCCAGCTGGAGGTGACCCTGGGCAAGCTGCTGTGGGTGACCCTGCTGGAGCAGGGGGTTGGGCTGGATGATCCCCAGAGGTGCCTTTCAGCCCCCACCATGCTGGGATTCAATGACCATGTTCCAGTATTTAAAAGGAGGCTACAAAGAGCTGAAGGCTCCCTCTTGACAAGGAGTCCCATGGGGGAGGCAAGGGGTGATGGCACCAGGCACTCCTGGGGAAATTCCAGCTGGACACAGGAGGAACATTCTTCAACACAAGGACGATCAAGCACTGGAATAACGTCCCCAGGGAAGTGGGGGAGGCCCCAGCAGCAGACACTTTAAAGGTTCAACTGGCCAGGGGCTGGGCCAGCTTGTGTAGACTGGACTTTGGCCAAGAAAGGTTGGACCAGATGAGGTCCCCTCCAACCTGGTGTTCTGTGATTCTATGATCCCAAGCAGTTGATCCTGGAGGAGGAGCAGCAGGAGCAGAGGAGGAGAGGAGGCAGTCCCAGGACAGCCCTGCCATGGCCTGGCTGGGAGGTGGCACACTGGATCTCATGGTTCTCCAGAGCTGGAGCTGTGTCAGGGGGCAGGTGGCAACCCTCTGCCACGGGGTCCCCTGGTCAGCCACTGCAGTGCCACGCTGCCACCCTGCTCCCCAGTGTCCCACCCCAGGGGATGGCACACTCACCAGCTCGATGCCCTGTGGGAAGGGGTTGTCCTCCCAGTCCTTCTCCGGGAAGCGCTGCAGGATCTGTCCCTGGCCATCCCCACTCCCTGCAGAAAGAAGAGAGGCATCAGAGGGCAGGCAGCAGGCACCAGCAGCACTGGGATGCTCCAGCACTGGGCCAGCCCTCCAGGGACACAGGCAGCAGGGCAGGGAGCTCAGCCCCTTCCAGACAGCACAGGGAAACGTGGAGATTCCCAGCAAGCCATGAGCAAACATCTCACAAACCTCTTATCTCAAGGGACAAACAGGAAAAGCAGAAGTGCAGCAGATCTCTGGTCAAGTTTACTTCCTTGTGTCACACACATGAGATCATACTCAGAGATCTTCAGCCATAACTCACTGCTCATTATCTACAACCTGGCACTTGATGTTCTCCCCCAGCAGTGGCACCGTGCTGCTCAGTTCTACTTCTGGGCTCCTTTTCCTGCTGGATTTAGGGCACCCAGAGCCTGTCCAGCTGCTGGGGGAGCACTGCAACCCACACCAAACACTACAGAAACCTGCTCTTCCTCCAGGTCATGGAATCTTTATGGCTGGAATAGACCTCTAAGATCAGCAAGTCCAGCCATAAACCCAACACCCCCAAGCCACTAACCCATGGCCCTCAGCACCACATCTCCAGGGCCTGGAAACCCCTCCAAGGATGGGGACTGCACCACTGCCCTGGGCAGCCTGGGCCAGGCCTGCACAGCCCTTGCCAGCAAGAAACTGTTCCTCATCTTCAACCTGAACCTCCCCTGGCACAGCCTGAGGCTGTTTCCTCTTGTCCTGTCACTTGTTCCTTGGCAGAAGAGCCCAAGGCCCACCTGGCTCCAGCCTCCTCTCAGGGAGCTGCAGAGAGCCAGAAGGTCTCCCCTGAGCCTCCTCTTCTCCAGGCTAAGCAAGCCCAGTTCCCTCAGCTGCTCCTCACCACCCTTGTGCTCTAGACCCTTTCCCACCTTCCTTGCCCTTCTCTGGACACACTCCAGCAGGCAGCTCATGCCATGCTCACACCCTGCAAGGCTGGGGAGGCATCTCCACAATGGCCACATCCTTCAGCAATGAAGCTGCTCAGGGTGAAACCCTGCTCCAGTGCATTGAGTTGGAGTCTGAGAGATCCTGAGAAGGATCTCTGTGGTCCCTTCCAACCCAAACCCTTCATCATTCTATGCCTTTGCTCCTTTAACAGGCCTGGCAGAGCCTGAGGGAAGCAGCACTGCTGAAGTGGGACCATCTCACTCCCTTGCAGAGCTGATGGACTCCTGCATCACCCTGGGGAACCAGCACCTCTCCCTTTCCTCACACTAATGCTCACTGCTTTTGGGAGCAGAACCTCAGGGAACTTCCTCCAGCACAGCCAGACACTGGCCCTGGGAGTGCTGACAGAGCCAGGGCAGAGGAGGAGTCTCACCAGAACATGTGCACTACTGCAGGACTATTTCTGGCACCCAGACCTGTTTCGACCACTGCTCTCACCACCAGCTAGCCACAGCTGGATTTAGCAGAACAAAGCAGCAGAAAAGATGCCACTTAGAGTCTGAGGCCCAAAATGGAAAGTTCAGGGCCAAGCTCTGGAGAAAATAGTGTCAAGGTAACTATAAAAACATCAAGGTAACCAAAATAGCACAAGGTCAACCAAAATGAGAGTAAGGTCAACCTAGTCTGCCCCCAAACAGGTCTCAAGTGCCACTCACAGCATACATCAGCCCCTGCAAGGTGCTGAGGCCAAACACATTGAGTCAGAGCAGCCTCCTCCAAACACAGACCTGGAGAAACCCTTTCAGACACACGTTGGAACTGCAGCTTTCCAAGGGCACTCTCAGAGCTGTGCCCTCCAGGACAGCTTGCTCCAGGGTGCTGAGAGCCTGTCCCAGGCTGCCCAGAGATGTCCCAGCCCAGGAGCCATCCCAGCTCAGGTTGTTTGGGCTCTGAGCAACCTGCTCTAGCTGGGGATGTCCCTGCTGGCTGCAGGGGTTGGACTAGATGACCTTGGCAGCTCCTTTCTGACCCAGAGCACTCTATGATTCTATGAGTGCATATGTTCCCTTGCACTCTCTTGGTCACAAAAAATACAAGCTCCCAAATAATCCCAGCATGGTGGGGGTTGGAAGGGACCTCTGGGGATCATCCAGCCCAGCCCCCTGCTCCAGCAGGGGCACCCACAGCAGCTTGCCCAGGGTCACCTCCAGCTGCCTTGGGAATCTCTCCCTACAAGGAGACTCCACAGCCTCTCTGGGCAGCCTCGGCCAGGGCTCCAACAGCCTCACACCAAACAAGTTTCTCCTCCTGCTCAGCTGCAACCTCCTGGCTTCCAGTTGGTGCCCAGTGCCCCTTGGCCTGTCCCTGGGCACCACTGAGCAGAGTCTGGCCCCAGCCTCTTGCCCCCAGCCTTCACCTTTTACTCAGCACTGAGCAGCTCCCCTGTGGGGCTGCTCTTCTCCAGGCTAAGCAGCCCCAGGGTTCTCAGCCTTTCCTCCTGCCAGAGATGCTCCAGTGCCCTCAGCATCTTCACAGCCTTAGGTCACCCTCAACACAACCATGACAATCACCCAGGAGTTGTTTAGAGCATGAGGGAACTTGACCCTTGGTTTTTCTCAAGCCCATGTGGGTGACAAATCCTGATTTTACCACTGGACACTGCACAGCCTGACTCTGGCCAGCCCAAGCCACCTGGTGCTTTCCCCCTCCTTGGCCTGATCCTTGCCTTCCTACTTCCCACCATTCAACCCCAGCAGCACCCAGGCCCTATCAGAATGTCCCTTCCTGCCAAGTGGAGCCAGAGCAGCCCCAGCTGAACTGCTGGGAAAGAAGGCTTGGGAAAGCACGTGTGTGCCTGGAGCAGGGACCTTATCTCAGCTGCTTCTCCTGGCCTCTTCCTTCCTGCCCTGCACTGCAGAAGGGCTGGCACGGCTGGAGGTGACACCTGGTCACTGCTCCTACTGCACCTCCTTACCATGCCAGCTAGCACCAGGCTATATTTGGACACTTATCAGATGTTATCACCCTGCAGGAAACTCTCAATAAAACAAAAGTCAAGCACTGAGCTGACACAACACAAGCAGATGATGACCTTCCCTCCTGGCAAGCACTGGCATGCTAGGAATGGCCACTTCTCTGTCCAGTGGGGTCATGGTCAAATGAGATTCCTCTCTGCTGACCTATGGTTGGTGTCTCTCAAGGGATAGGACAAGAGCAGCTTGGACTGAATGTCCTGGAGAAAGGTTAAGCCAGGACTCCATCTCCTGGGACCCACAGCCACATTTCCAGTGTGTTCCTGGTCCCCTGCAGGGGTGTCCAACTTCCCTGGAAAACTCAACCAGCAGCTGCCTACCAGCTCATGGAATCATGGAGCCATTTTGGTTGGAAAAGACCTCTAAGATCATTGATTCCAACCATAAACCCAACACCCCCAAGCCACTAAATCATGTCCCTCAGCACCACATCTCCAGGGCTCTCCAGCCCCTCCAGGGATGGGGACTCCACCACTGCCCTGGGCAGCCCGGGCCAGGCCTGCACAACCCTTTTGGGGAACAAACTGTTCCTCATCTCCAGCCTAAACCTCCCCTGGCACAGCCTGAGGCTGTTTCCTCTTGCCCTGTCACTTGTTCCTTGGCAGAAGAGCCCAAGCCCCACCTGCCTCCAGCCTCCTCTCAGGGAGCTGCAGAGAGCCAGAAGGTCTCCCCTGAGCCTCCTCTTCTCCAGGCTAAGCAAGCCCAGTTCCCTCAGCTGCTCCTCACAACACTTGTGCTCCAGGCCCTTCACCAGCTCACCAGGAACCAGCCCCACACTGCCACTGCTGCAGAGCAGGAGCCACCACAGCCTGTGCTCCTGCTCCAGGGACACCCCAGGGTCTGGTCAATGGGGAACCCAAGCCTGCAGCAGCTTCTCTTAGCTCTTAGCAATGCTGGCTGGTGATTGGCCTTGATGATCTTAAAGGCCTTCTCTAGCCAAAGTGACTCTGTGACTGAATGACACCAGGAGCTGGGCCTGCTCTGTGGAGCTGGGTGACAGGGTGAGGTGAGTCACAGCAGTGAATCTTCACATGTTTCTTATGCAGCAGTCTCACCTGCAGCCCTGCTCTCAGCTTGCTGACAGCACAGGAGGGTGTTCCACCAAGCAACATGGTACACCCACTAGAGGAACCAGCCCTCCTGCAGGCTCTGACAGGGCTCCCACACCCCAAACCTCCAAAATTCAGTGTAACACAGGAACACGAAGCTCCCAAGTCCTCAACACATGAGCAGGAGGTTCTCCAGCCTCCATCCACCCTGGCTTCCACCATGGGGCCTGGAGGTTGTCCAAGCAGTGAGTCACTTCACACATGGCAATGGTTTGGTATCACAACCCAGGTAGAGGGAGATGGACCTCAAGCTCAGCATTGCTTTGAAATGCCATCAGCAGAGGTCTCATTCAGAGGTTCAGCTGTTTAAAGCATCATAAAGCACTTTCTGCTCCAAGGCACTGACCAGAGTTCCTGAGGTGGCTTCCTGCAAACCAGCACTAACCACAAGGCAAGGAGCCACAGGACACAACGCTTCTGCCAAGAGCACTTACTGCTCACATCTGTGGTGAGAGACACAGCATATCCCAGCCATGCCTCCAGCCTGCTCCAGCAGATGCAGAGCAGGCACCTGGACTCTGGGGCAGGTCACTAATGGTGCTCTTGGAACGAGAAGCTGCCCACGTAACCCTGGCAGGGCCGAGATGGGGATCAAACAGGGGTTGGGCAACCACCCTGCAAGAAGCAGGAGCTATTGCATCAACCAGGTGTGACAAACCTGCCAGCAGATCTCTCAGCAATGTCGTGTTCCACCAGCACCACAAGGCCATGGCTGCCCAGTGATAACCAGTGAAGCACCAGGCACTGCATGGCTGCTAACATGCCTGAGGGATGGGCCTGGCCAGGCTTGAGGAGTGTGTCCATGTCAACCTCAGGAGGTCCAACAAGGCCAAGTGCAAGGTTCCAGAATCCCCAAAACCCAGCATGGTGAGGGCTGGAAGGGACCTCTGGGGATCACCCAGTCCAACCCCCTGCTCCAGCAGGGGCACGCCCAGCAGCTTGCCCAGGTTCACCTCCAGCTGGGGCTGGAATCTCTCCACCATGGAGAGCTGTGTCACCCACCCACACCTCCATTCCTCCTCTCTGTGATGGGATTCACTTGTTACAAGAAAACAATTCAACAGCTCAAAAGGGAAAGAGCCCAGAGGCCACCAGAGGACAACCTCCAGCTATCCCAAGAGAAGACAAGCAGAAGACAAGATGCAGCCACCATGGCTGCTGGAGGACATCTCAGGAGGATCCTGCTTTGGTACTTCCTCATGGGACAGACACTTGCCCACATCCCTATGGCTCCACAGAGTTCTCAGAGCTGTGTGCTTCCCCTGAGAACATCAGCCAGGAAACAGGACTTTACTCTTCGCTCTACCAGCCACACCTGCAGTTTCGCTTTCAGATAGAACCATGACAGGAGCAGTCATCACTGCCTCTTCCTTCCCCTGCCCTGCCCATCACACCTAGCCCCAGCAGAGCAGGTTCTGGCTCCAGACCAAACCCCTTCTCCTTCTCATTTTTCCCCAGTCTCAGCACCTCTGAGACCTTCCCTAGTTGTGGGATCTTGGACTCCAGGCTTCTGTGTTATCACAGAACCATTAGATTGGAAAAAACCTCTAAGATCATCAAGTCCAACCACTGACCCAACACTCCCATGCCACTAACCCCTGGCCCTCAGCACCACATCTCCAGGGCTTGGAAACCCCTCCAGGGATTGGGACTCCACTACTGCCCTGGGCAGCCTGGGCCAGGCCTTCACAACCCTTGCCATCAAGAAACTGTTCCTCATCTCCAGACTAAACCTCCCCTGGAACAACCTGAGGCCACTTGCTCTTCTCCTATCACTTGTTCCTTGGGAGAATAGCCCAAGCCCCACCTGCCTCCAGCCTCCTCTCAGGGAGTTGCAGAGAGCCAGAAGGTCTCCTCTAAGCCTCCTCCAAGCTAAGCAAGCCCAGTTCCCTCAGCTGCTCCTCACAACACTTGTGCTCTAGACCCAGCCTGGTCTAGACCCAACCTGCTCTAGACCCAGCCTGGCCAGATCCCCCTGTAGATCCTCCTACTCTCTAGCAGATCAACACTTCCACCCAGTTTGGTGCTGTCTGCAAACTTACTGAAGGTGCAGAACCCCACTGCTCCCGAAGTGTCCCACAAGAGAACCCATCCTGCTCCCCTGCTGAGGAAGGCTGGACCACCACTGCCAGCTGGGAGTGAACAGCAGTAGGAGCTGAGGAGCTGGGACATCCTGACTGATGGACACCAATAGAAGCTTTGGGGGCTTTATGAAACAACAAAGAGAGAGAATCAAGCAGGAAGAGGGATTCAGAACAGCACCCAGCGAGCCATCCTCAGCCCAGAGCCCCCAGGCCCTGCCCTGTCCCACCAAGCCCAGCGCCCCAGCGGGCACCACAGCCCCAGAACAAGGCCACAGTGTCTGCTGCGAGGACAATGCCTGCCCTGTTCCTCCTGACGTCCTATGGAAGGAGCACCAAGAATGGCTTTTCTATGGAGGAAAACAAAGGGGCTGTGTGCAGGGCTGGGGCTGGGGCTGGACCAGCTCCTCCCAGACACCACCACAGCCCCACGTCTGCCACTGGCCAGGGCTGGGTCCCTGGGGAAAGCCCAAGCTGCTCCAAAGGCACCGAGTGGACTGTCCTCCCCCCTGCCACCAGCAGCCTCCCAGCAAACAGATCACCCAGACACAATCACACATCAGTCACCCAGAGAAACAACTGATCCACAGCTCCTCCTCCATGCTTTACTGCAGCTTCCCAGGAGAAGAGACAGAGCTCGACCCTTCCTCAGGCTGCTGGAACAGCCCAGGCCAGCACCAGCAGCTGCATCCCCAGCACCTCGCACACAGCCAGGCTGGAAGCACAACTGAGCCAGATTCGACGCAGACAGAGAACATGCACCCCAGGCAGTTTGCAGACACCAAGCTGGGTGGAAGTGTTGATCTGCTGAGGGTAGGAGGATCTACAGAAGGGTCTGGCCAGGCTGGATCCATGATGGGCCAAGGCCAATAGGATGAGGTTTAACAAGGCCAAGTGCTGGGTCCTGACCTTGGCTCACAGCAACCCCAGGAGTGCTGCAGGCTTGAGGCAGAGTGGCTGGAGAGCTGCTGGGGGAAAAGGACCTGGTGGCTGAAGATGATCTTAGAGGTCTTTTCCAACCTTCTATCCTATGCAGCCAGCAGCAAGTCCGCAGGACAGAAGCTGGGTGATGCAGAAACTTCAGCTCTTAGGAAGGTGCTTCTGATGGTTTTTAAGGCAAAAGGCTCTCCCAAGAGCCACAGTCACACCCAGAAAACCCAACTCTTGCCCTGGGTCTGCTGCAGGGAAACCATGGAGGGAAAATCTGAACTCATTCTGTGTTTTACCAATGCCTTGGTGATGTTTGGGGACACGTCTATCCTTCTGTAAACACAGGCTGATAATGATCAGAAGGACAAACAGTTTGGGACGGGACCCAGCACAGAACTGGGTGAGGAAGCAAACTGTCTCCATGTAATTCCGGTCAAAATGGGATCAACTCACGGTTGGGAAAGTCCCTGATGGTGAGGGAACACCTCCCAAGAGCAGGCAGAAGGCTCCCTGCTTGGATCTCTGCCTCCCAGACAAAGCACCCTCCAGGAGAGTCCACGGGGCCATGGCTACCCAGGTGGGGAGGACCCACTGGTGTTCACAGCACAGCACTTCCACCCTGGGGCTTCTTCTGGTGGAGCTGCTCCAGAATGAGATGTTTACAGAGAGCTAAAATTAAAGCCTCTGGAGAATGAGACAAGGTTGCCACCCCTCAGAGCTCTCCACCAGGCTATTTTCACACTGTTCCTTCCCCAGGTCCATGCTCCCATCCTTGGGCTGTCATTACCTTCCTCAGGCCTCTTCTTACTCAATCCCAAATTAAGGTTGAGGAAGAGTCAGTGAGACACCTCAGTTCCCTCTGGCCAGACCTGCTCTGGTTGGAAAACCTCCATGGGAGAGAGAGGACCTGGAGCTGGTTGCTCTCCCAACAGAAAGGTCCACTTGGACCTCACAAGCTGCTGCTCAAGCAGGATGCTCCCAGGATGACACTCACAATAGAAATCAGTCACAGAATGGTTTGGGTTGGAAGAGACCTCTAAGATCATCAAGACCAAGTGTTAACCCAACACTGCCAGGGCACCACAGCTCCAGGGCTTTGAAACCCCTCCAGGGATGGGGACTCCACCACTGCCCTGGGCAGCCCGGGCCAGGCCTTCACAGCCCTTGCCAGCAAGAAACTGTTTCTCATCTCCAATCTGAACCTCCCCTGGTGGAACCTGAGGCTCTTTCCTCTTGTCCCATCACTTGTCCCTTGGGAGAAGAGTCCAAGCCCCACCTGGCTCCAGCCTCCTCTCAGGGAGTTGTACACACGTCCCAGAGCAAACAGCAGAACAGGTCAGGACCAATCCTGGGACCCAGGACCAGTGAAGGAGGTACCTGCTCAGGAGGACCTCTGGTTCAGCCTGAAATCAGTCCTCTGGGCATGGAGCTGGCAAGAAGATTTAACCACCATCCACAGAACAAAACCACAGATCTGGAGACTAAGCATGGAACACACTGCTAGGGAGCGTGGCTGCTGGGTAAAGCTTTCCTGTTCCTGGAGCAGATGCCAAGAGGAGAGCTGTTTGTCTTTAGAAATGCTAAGGCATAAGAGGAAGCAATTAAAGAAAAAAAAAATCCTTCTGTTTCCGAGAGCTTGTCCCAGGAAAGAGCTGTTGGGGCTGGAGGGTTCCTGGCAGGGAGACAGTGCTAAGCCATTCACAGCTGCCTGCCACTGCTGGGAGTGCTCCTGCCAAGCCCTCCACAGATACCTCAGCAGAACCTCCTCCCCAAACCACCCCATACACTGTGTCTGGGTCCCAGCCTGTGGCCAGGCCCTGGGGGCCCTTTGGATGAGCCCTCCACTAAAATAGCCCCAAGCCACAACAGCCCAGGAATGCTTCTGGAGCACAAACACACCAGAAAATGAGCTCTGATGTGAGAGTGCTGGATGGAGAAGCTGAGATGGTGTCCAGTGGTTTGCCCTTTTCAAAAAGGTGCAGAGAGACAAAAGGTCTCCCCTGAGCCTCCTCTTCTCCAGGCTAAGCAAGCCCAGTTCCCTCAGCTGCTCCTCACAACCCTTGTGCTCTAGACCCTTCCCCACCTTCCTTGCCCTTCCCTGGACACACTCTAGCACCTCAGTGTCCTTCCTGGAGTCAGGAGCCCAAAGCTGAGCCCAGGATTCCAGCTGTGGCCTCCCCAGCGCCCAGACCAGGAGGACAATCCCTGCCCTGCTCTTGCTGCCACACTAGTGCTGCTCCAAGCCAGGATGCTCCTGGCCTTGGCTGTTCCACAGCACAGCCCACGCAGGGCTCTGTGGGTGCGTGGTGAGCTGCTAAAACTGTTTTGGGGAGGAACCTGCTCTATTTTTAACTGATGCCAAATTCCAGCTGCCTCCCAGGGGAGCTATTAGCCAGCTCCACTGGCACCATGTCCCAATAATGACAGGGTTGTGCCACCAACATGTACCCAAGGCCTAAAAACAGCCTTTGCTGCACCAATAGCTCCTCCATACTGCTGCAACAATCGCACCCCATTCCTCCCCATCCTTCATCCTCTTCCCACCCTCAGAGCTGGGAGCTGTCAGGGCACTGCAAACTGACCATCACCAGAGTGCCACAATGAACTAGGACATGACTCTTACTCCCCACAAGGGTAGAAAGCTAGGGCTGGAAGCTCTGTGCTGTGAGGCCAGGCTGAGAGAGTTGGGGCTCTCCAGCCTGGAGAGGAGAAGGCTCCAGGGAGACCTTACTGCAGCCTTGCAGCACTGAAAGGGCCTAGAAGATGAGGATGGACTTTTTTGTCAGGGCCTGTTGGGACAGGACAAGGGCTGATGGCTTGAAACTAAAAGAGGAGATTGAGACTAGAGAGAAGGAAGAAATGTTTTGCACTGAGGGTGGTGAGAGCCTGTCCCAGTCTGCCCAGAGAGGTTGGAGATGTCCCATCCCTGGAGCCATCCCAGCTCACGTTGTTTGGGCTCTGAGCAACCTGATCTAGCTGGGGATGTCCCTGCTGACTGCAGGGGGTTCCACTAGATGACCTCTAAAGGTCACTTGAACCCAACCCATCCTGTGATTCTACAAATGCTAAGGAACCACTTCGCTCTGCTCCTTCAGCACAGACCCACAAGCCACCCACAAGCTCCTCTTCCAAAGCAATGGAAACTCTCCCCAGGAGGCCTCTTGCTGGGGTAGGGTGCAAGGACCAGGAGAGGCAGGAGACCAGGCAGCACCTTGCTGGAGGTGCCTGGGCAATCAGCCTCGCCCTCCAGATTGCCAGCCCTGTGCAGCAGGAGCTGCCTCTGGGGCAACTCACCCAGAGCTGGAGTTAGGAGAAGTGAAGCAGTGTGGTTCCTGCAGAACCTCTTGGTCTGAGGCAGGCAGCCCAGCCCGGGGCAGGAAGGGGCTGATGCTAATGAGAACTGAAAACACCACAGACTGACTGCTCCTGGCTGGAGAACTGACAGAACCCCTGGGGCCTTCAGCTTCCACAGCAACAAAAGGACACTGAGGTGCTTCTGCACCCCAGGAAGGACACTGAGGTGCTGGAGTGTGTCCAGAGAAGGGCAGGGAAGGTGGGGAAGGGTCTAGAGCACAAGGGTTGTGAGGAGCAGCTGAGGGAACTGGGCTTGCTTAGCCTGGAGAAGAGGAGGCTCAGGGGAGACCTTCTGGCTCTCTGCAACTCCCTGAGAGGAGGCTGGAGCCAGGTGGGGCTTGGGCTCTTCTGCCAAGGAACGAGTGATGGGACAAAAGGAAACAGCCTCAAGTTGTGCCAGGGGAGGTTCAGGTTGGAGATGAGGAACAATTTGTTCCCCCAAAGGGTTGTGAAGGCCTGGCCCAGGCTGCCCATGGCAGTGGTGGAGTCCCCATCCCTGGAGGGGTTTCCAAGCCCTGGAGATGTAGTGCTGAGGGCCATGGGTTAGTGGTGACCTGGCAGTGCTGGGTTAACAGCTGGACTCGATGATCTTAGAGGTCTCTCCCAACTAAATGATTCTGTGATTCCATCACTCCATAAACTCTGCCCTTGGGCAGGACAGCACTGCTCAGCTCCCAGCCCTTCAATTAAAGCCTCTGGATGCCCAGGAGTCCACACAGCAAATAACAACAGGAGAAAGTAGCTCTGAGCTCCTGCAGCATTTCAGTGTCCTCTCCTCTCTGCAGAGCCACCCAAGCCATGGCTGCACATCTACCCTCCCAAGAGCTTGTACTGCAGAGGGAAGCTGAGAGCCTTTTCCTTCAGAAAAGGAGAGAGAAAAAAACCCAAACCCACCACAACCTCCTTAAGCTTTAGCACAACACAGAGAACCAACCCCTCAGAGCAAGCTGATGGTGACAGCCAGAGAGCTTGGCTTAATTCTGCGTGGGCACAGGCAGCTGGGAGACAAATCCCACAGGGAGCTCTGCAACACTTGGACAGGAGGAGGAAGGCTGGTGCAGAACCCAGAGGGAATGGGAAACACTGCCCAGCACCCAGGCATCGCCCTGACCAGCCTCTGACCTCTGCTCCCCCAGACCTGGTTTCACCAGAGCCTGAGGAGAATGAGCTGTCCCCAGGGTGGTTTCAGCACGGCCAGGCCACCGAGGGGTTAGCTCACACCGTCAGAATGCCGTGGCTGAGCACTTTGGCTGTTCACAGAAACTCTCACCCTGGAGGGGCTCAGAGTCCCACCACAAAGAACATCTGCAGCTGGAAAGTCAGCAGTGGGGAAATGACCAAAATTAACCCAAATCTGTCTAAAACTGGTAGAGGAACTTCACAGGGAGGAAAACCTCCCACAACACCACCTTGGACTACAGCTTCTGCCCCACCCCTGCACCTAGCTGAGCTTTGGGCTTTATTTTGTCACTGCCACAGCACAGAAACACTTCCCAAACAGAGAGCTCAGAGGAGCTGGGATGAACACACCAGCTCCCTGCCCCCATTCCCACCCAGGCCAGATCCAGGAAGAGAAGTCCACATTTTCCAGCAAGCACTTCTGGGAAGCAATCCAAGACCAGAGAGGAATCTTGCCACTCTCCCCCTCCTCCAGAGCCCCTTCCTCCTTTTGCCCAGTACCAGGGTGAGGAGATGGCTTTTAGCTGTTGGTGTGTGATTTGTGGGGTTTGGACACCATGGCAGCTCCCTTCCAGCAAATCCAGCCCTTGGAAAATTCCAGGAACCCCAAAGCCCTCATGGGCTGAGACAAAGCAGCAGAGCCAAGGAAAATAATCCTGTTGCAGATGATTTTGGTAAAGGCTGCAACAGGACATGCTCTGGGGCTAGCTCCTGACCCTGCTCCCCAGGGACGGGGCCACTGGTAGCCACTTGGGTGCTGGCACAGCTCCTGGTGCTTCCCAAACCAAAGGAGATAGGCAAGGCCACAGAGCAGCTCACTGATGGCATCCAACTCTGTCCAGAGATGAGCTGCAGCAGCATGTGGTAACCTCAGTCACGTAGGGAGCAGACCTCTCCCAGAGCCTGGGAACTCCCTTTCTGGCACCCATCAGAGCTTGGGTCTGACCAAGCAGCTCTGACCTGAAAGACACAGCCCTGGCCTCCAGCGAGGGCTGCCTGCAGGCACCCACACCACGTGCTGGGTGGAGAACCATCCAATCGCAGACTGCTCTGAAGGAACCTTTAGAGATCACCTAGTCCAACCCCTGCAGCCAGCAGGGACATCCCCAGCTACAGCAGGTTGTCACAGCCCAGACAACCTGAGCTGGGATGGCTCCAGGGATGGGACATCTCCCANCTCTGGCCCTGCTCCCCCAGGTCCCTGTCTGTGCTGTGCTGAGGACTCCAGAGCTGGCCCCAGCCCTGCAGCTGAGGTCTCCCCAGAGCAGAGCAGAGGCACAATCCCCTCCCCGCCCTGCTGGCCATGCTCTGGGGATGCAGCCCAGGACACAGTTGGCTCCTGAGCTGGGAGCTCACATTGCCAGCTCATCCCCAGCTTTTCCCCCCCGAGTCTCCCCAAGCTCTTCTCCTCAGGGCTGTTCTCCATCCCCTCATCCCCAGCCTGGACTGATACCAGGGACTGCCCTGACCCAGGTGCAGGACCTTGTTGAGCCTCATGAGGTTCACAAGGCTGCACTCCTCAATCCTGTCCAGATCCCTCTGGATGGATCCCATCCCTCAGGCCTGTCAGTACCCCAGGAGGCAGGTGTGGGGAGCCAGGACCTGGCTGCAGGGTATGCTGTGTGTCCCTGCCCCGCTCCCAAAGGGATGTACAGGGTGGGGGCACAGGGAGCCAGCAGCCAGGGCAGTTCCTCCTGGTGCACCCAACTCTACAGCTGCTTTCACATCCCCTCCTCAACCCACCACAGCCTCCTCCTCGCCAGTCAGGTGAGGACAGAGGTTGTGCCTATATAAGGGCAGGCAGCAGCAGGACTCCACCCCACACAGAAAACCCCAGCTTCCCTTTCACCCCCTGCAACCCACAAAGCTGTTCTTTAGAGAGACAACAGCAAACCCCACCAGAACGGGGCTTCAGTCATCAGCACAGACAGACAGACAAGGTGGGAGCTCAGCATGTCCTCAGAGTGTCACCTCAGAGATCACCCAGTCCAGCTGCTAAGCCAGCACTGCCAGGTCACCACTAACCCATGTCAGCCATGTCTCCAAGCATCACATCTACACGGTTTTTGGAACACTTCCATGGATGGAGACTCCACCACTGCCATGGGCAGCCTGGCCCAGGCCTGAGAACACTCCTGGTGAAGAAAATTCCTCCCAATAGCTAATCTGAACCTCCCCTGGCACAACTTGAGGCTGTTTCCTCTTGGCCCCATCACTCGTTCCTTGGGAGAAGAGCCCAAGCCCCACCTGGCTCCAGCCTCCTCTCAGGGAGCTGCAGAGAGCCAGAAGGTCTCCCCTGAGCCTCCTCTTCTCCAGGCTAAGCAAGCCCAGTTCCCTCAGCTCCTCCTCACAAAACTTGTGCTCTAGACCCTTCCCCACCTTCCTTGCCCTTCTCTGGACACACTCCAGCCCCTCAATATTTTTCTTGTAGTGAATCCCAGCATGGCTTGGGGTTGGAAGGGACCTCTGGGGATCAGCCAGTCCAACCCCCCTGCTCCAGCAGGGTCACCCACAGCAGCTTGCTCAGGATCACCTCCAGCTGCCTTGGGAATCTCTCCCCACAAGGAGACTCCACAGCCTCTCTGGGCAGCCTGGGCCAGGGCTCCAACACCCTCACACCAAACAAGCTTCTCCTCCTGCTCAGGTGGAGCCTCCTGGGTTCCAGCTGGTGCCCAGTGCCCCTCAACTTAGAGGCCCAAAACTGAACTCATGAACACTTTAATAAAGAGACCAGCACCTTTCCTGGTGGAAGCCAGAAGGCCCTGGCTGGAGGAGCCCAGGCCGCACTGACACCAGAGCATCCCTGCCCCCACTCCCCTTCCTCACCCTGGTGCAGGATGGTGACTCCTTTTGCTTGCAGAGTCCTTGGCAGAACCTCCTGGCTCTCAGCTGCTCGATGACTGCACAGCCACAGCTTCCACAGCGCTTCCCACTATGTCCTTAGCTGGGAACAGATGTCTCCAAGTGGGTGACTCAGAGGAGCAAAGCCCCTCTGCTTTCATCAAACACTTGTCTCATGACTCTACCCAACAACAAGGCTGTGGAGACTCAGTTCCTAGCAGAACAGTGCTTGTGGTGCCCTCCATTATTCCCGGAGTGCCCAGACCCTGCCAGATGACCCACTGAATTTGTTCTCCTTGGCCTGGTGCCACCTGAGATCTTTCCTGTTCAGAGGAAAGGGCCAAGATGTGCCCACAAATGCCTGGATGCTTATGAAAAGCCTGTTTATGAATAAGCAGCCACAGCTTCTGGGGCAAAGCCTCCTCTGAAAAGGGCAATAATGAAGCAGAGGTTATGACACACCCTGGGGAGGTCAGATATGAGCTGGGTAATCCAACCATCAGAGCCTTCCACGGCAGGAGATAGTTACAGAACTCTGAGGTGCTGGTTGACAGCTACTCTTGCCATAAAACAAGTTACCTGGGGTTGGATTTATTTGTTCTCTGCAGCTCTAGTGCAGTCTCCTTCAGGTCCTCGAGGAGCTAGTGTCAGCCAGCCTGGAGCACACCCACCTCCAGGGCTGAAGAGAGAAGTGAGAAAGCCCAAACCCTGCAGTACCATCCTGTACTCTGCTGGGAGCCAGCAGAAATGTCAGATGTAAGAGTGGTAACTGTCATCTGAACTTCTGTCTCCACAGCCCTGCTTCACAAGATGGCTAGTCCAAGTGGCTAGTTGCTCCAAGGCAGAACCACAGAATCATTTAGCTTGGAAAAGACTCCTGAGATCATGGAGTCCAACCATTCCCCAGCACTGCCAGGGCACCACTGACCCATGGCCCTCAACACCACATCTCCAGGGCCTGGAAACCCCTCCAGGGATGGGGACTGCACCACTGCCCTGGGCAGCCTGGGCCAGGCCTGCACAGCCCTTCCCAGAAGGGACAGTAAGATTCAAAATGCCTGTGGTGACCAAACCCAGGCAGAGCTGTCCTAGAGCTGAAGATGAAAGATCTCCCCTGATGACTCAAAAGTGCCTTTTGTTGCCAACTCATTTTTAAATAGAAGTAGAAATAAAGGTGTTCCTGGGACTCAAGCCCTCAGGACAACTCAGGAGAAGGCACTGGCTGCAGAACATGCATCAATCCTCTGATACACTCCCAAGAAACTTCAGGAGAAGAAACCTTCCTTGGCCTGCCTGCACTTCAGTTAGATGTGAGACAGCCACAGATGCCCACGGTGCTGGCAGCACAGACAGGCCTTGCCACTGAGACAGCCCTTGGCTATCTGTGACCAGCCTGGAGTCCTCAGCACAAGCAGGACATGGACCCAACCTCTTGCCTTATGTCCTTGAGCTCTTGCTCAGCATTGAACAGCTCCTCTCTGGGGCTGCTCTTCTCCAGGCTAAGCAGCCCCCGGGCTCTCAGCCTTTCCTCCTGCCAGAGATGTTCCTCAGCACCTTCTTGGCCACAAGGGCACATTGCTGGCTCAAGGGCAACTTCTTGTCCCCCAGCACTCCCAGGTCCTTCTCCACAGAGCTGTGTTCCAGCAGCATAACCCCTAACCTGTCCTGCTCCATGAGGTTATTCCTCCCCTAGTGTAGCACTCCACACTTGCCCTTGTTGAACTCCAGGAGGTTCCTCTCCCCCAGCTCCCAGCCTGTCCAGGCCCCTCTGGATGCCAGCACAGCCTGACAGGGGTCACCACTCCTCCCAGTTTGGGACCATCAGCAAACTGGCTGAGGGAGCACAACATCCCCTCCTCCTGATGAAGATGCTGAACATGAGCCCTCTGCTCTGGGGAGGAAGATGCAGCTCAGACAGGAGGTAACCAGCGTGAGCAGCTTTCTGCTCCACTTCCTACAGCTGCCCACAACACAGGAACATGACAAATGAAGAGAGACAGAGAGACTTGGTTTTTCCACCCCAGAAAAGCTTCCTGCTGCATCCTCTTGATCACAGCAGCATTCAGAGACACCAGAAGAATATGTGAGACTCCCCAGATCTCAGTGATGAGGCAGCAGTGGCTGCCAGCTCTGCAGGCTGCTCCCTGCAAGGCGACACGTGGCACTGCTGAGCCACACCAACAACAAAAGCCCAGCTGGATCCTGAGCCAGAAAGGATCCTTTGCTCCTGGAGATGAAGGGCTCTGCCATGCCTGACCTCCATCCATCACCTACTCCCTCAGCAGGGACCACTGCCACCTCCACCAAAGCTCCCTGCCTGGCCTCTTCCGTCTGCCCAGGGGAAAGGATGAACGTGCTTTGGGTACCAGGAGGACACAGGATGATCCCAGAAGGTCTTGGCACTGGAATTCCTTGGCACCAGAACTGGGGATCTCCAGGGCACATTGCTACCTCAAGCCAAGTTGGTTTTAATGTGTTCTGTGATCTTAGCACCCCTAAAACCACAGGAGCTTTTCCAGCCTGGCATCCTAGCACAAGGGATGGGAAAATGAAACTTGTGGCCAAGTTCTTCAGATTCCTGCTCCCCCTGAGACAAAAATGAGCTCAAGTGAGAGAAAGCAAAAAGAAATTAGCAGAATTGTCCTTCAGAGTGAACAAAACATCACTGACAGGAGAAGAACCGGCTTCCAACGTAAGCTTCAGGCTCATGCTTCCTCCTCACCTTCACCCAGTGTCCCAGCACCGTGACACAGGTGTTTAGCAGCCACATGAACACCCCCTCAGTGATGGTCACAACAGCAGTTCCTGGCCATGAGCTCCAGCAGCCATGGGAGAGGCTCCTCACAAAGCAGAAGACACGACTGGACCAGAGCATTAAAGCTTTTATGCCAATTTACCCTGCACAGATATCCCAGAATCCCGGCATGGTAAGAATTGGAAGGGACCTCTGGGGACCATCCAGCCCAACCCCCTGCTCCAGCAGGGTCACCCACAGCAGCTTGCCCAGGGTCACCTCCAGCTGCCTTGGGAATCTCTCCCCACAAGGAGACTCCACAGCCTCTCTGGTGTCACTCCAGGGCCAAACCAACTCATCCCACAGTGACCTAAACCACAACTACTCCCCCACGCAAAAGGACCAACCACCCAAGAGGGGCAGGGAGAACTTTCCATCTTGTCTTGGATGACATCACAGGTTTCCACCTCACAAAGGTGACCCCGTGGAAAACTACACCCTGAGACACTTCTTGTGCCATATTTAGAGCATTTCAAAGCATCATCCCACTCAGTGACCTTTGGGAAACAAAGCTGCCACCAGCAGGAGACATCCGCGGGGGCCCAGCCGCCCCAGCGCCTCCAGGAGAGGCTGTGGGCATGTGCCGACACAAGGGAGCTCTGCTGCCGACAGGAAACAGCCACAGCAAGAGGGACAGGGCAGAGAGAAGTGGTGAGAGACCTCCCCAGTGCTGCACTCAGCAGGGTCCAGCAGGTACCAGGCACCCCAGCAGGACACGATGCCAGGCAGGCGGTCACAGGCACAGCCACTGCTTGTGGGCAGGATGGTGATGGACTTGCCAGAGCCTGGAAGGGCAAGGAGCCAGCAGGGCAAGTGAGGTGACCATCTACCGCCCCGCTGCTCTGGGGAGACCTCAGCTGTAGTGCTGGGGCCAGCTCTGGAGTCACAGCAAAGACATGGACCTGGGGGAGCAGGACCAGAGGAGGCCACAGAGATGATGTGAGGGCTGGAAGCTCTGTGCTGTGAGGCCAGGCTGAGAGAGTTGGGGTTGTTGAGCTTAGAGAAGAGAAGAGAAGGCTCCAGGGAGATCTTGCAGCCTTGCAGCACTGAAAGGGGCCAATAAGATGAGGATGGACTTTTTAGCAAGGCCTGTTGGGACAGGCCAAGGGCTAATGGTTTGAAACTGAAAGAGGAGATTGAGACTAGAGAGAAGGAAGAATATTCTGTGGGCGAAGGATGGTGAGAGAGTGGTGGAAAAGGACCTGGGGGGGGTGGTTGGTTGACAGTGCCTGAAGATGAGGCAGGAAGGTGCCCATGGGGCAAGAAGGCCAAGAGCATCCTGGCTTGGATCAGCACTAGTGTGGCAGCAGAAGCAGGGCAGGGATTGGCCTCCTGGGCTGGGCACTGGGGCAGCCACAGCTGGAATCCTGGCTCAGCTTTGGGCTCCTGACTCCAAGAAGGACACTGAGGTGCTGGAGTGTCTAGAGAAGGGCAGGGAAGGTGGGGAAGGGTCTAGAGCACAAGGGTTGCGAGGAGCAGCTGAGGGAACTGGGCTTGCTTAGCCTGGAGAAGAGAAGGCTCAGGGCAGACATTCTGGCTCTCTGCAACTCCCTGACAGGAGGCTGGAGCCAGGTGGGCCTTGGGCTCTTCTCCCCAGGAACAAGTGGTAGGACAAGAGAAAATAGCCTCAAGTTGTGCCAGGGGAGGTTTAGGTTGGAGATGAGGAACAATTTGTTCTTGAAGAAGTGGTGAGGCCCAGGCTGCCCAGGGCAGTGGTGGAGTCATCATCCCTGCAGGGGTTCAAAAACCATGGCACTTTGTGACAGGTTTAGTGGCATGGTGGCACTGGGTCAATGGTTGGACTCAATGGACTTAGAGACCTTTTCCAATCAGGATGATTGATTCTGTGATTCTATTCCAGGAGCCCAGCCTGAGACAAAGCCACGGTGAGTCACTTGGCCCTGTCCACACACGACAGCCAAGCATACTCCCAGTGCCTCAGACGTGCCTCCCACCAGCACGAGCTGCAGGGACATCCTGCAGCAGCAGCGAGCCTGGCACTGGCAGCCTGGGATCCACCCAGAACACCTGCTGCACAACAGCAGGACAAACCCCAAGAGCTCTGCTCTGCCCAGCAGGTTCGGTGCAGCTTCTCTGGCTGTCCACAGTGGCTCCTCGCTGCAGGCAGTGGGAGTCTGAGGAGCAGAGGAGCTCAGAGCAGGGCAGGAGCCACCTTGCCTGCAGCCTTGGTTCTCGACCACCTGCTCGGGGTCTGCGCCCCAGGAGCTGCATCAACGGCTTCATGGCACGAGACAGCTGGTGGCTTCCTCTCCGCAACCTGCCTCACCTCCCACTGAGGCTGAAAGCCAGAATTAACATCTCCAAACCCCAGCCTTGACTGTGGGAGCAGCAAGATGGTCAGAAGGAGATGTGCTCCAGCACAGCTACATGTGGCACCGAACTCCAGGCTGCAAAATGGAGAAAGGACACAGAAAGCACCCTCCTCCACCCCCTCCCGGAAAACCAGCACCTTCCTAGGCTGCCCAGGCCTTGGGGAGCAGCAGAAACAGCCTCAAATTGCACCAAGGGAGGTTTAGGTTGGAAATGAGGAACAATTTCTTCCCCAAAAGGCTTGTCAAGGGCTGGCCCAAGATGCCAGGGCAGTGGTGGAGTCCCCATCCCTGGAGGGGTTCAAATAACATATAGACATGGCAGCTGGTGACGTGATTTAGTGGCATGGGAGTGTTGGGTCTTGACTGGTTGGACCTGATCTTCTTAGAGGTCTTTTCCAACCTAAATGATTCTACTAGAAGATTCATTTCCCACTGCTGGGGCATCTTTAGCTCGACACATTCACCCAGAGTCCTGGACAACTGCAGGTCCTCTCCAGACACAAGCACAGGGACAGAGGGGCTGACTCCGTGGCTGCAGTCACAAGCCACCAGGACACACAGACATGGCTGCCAAGCAGCTGCAGCTTCTGCTCTGCTTCCCTGGACACAACCGTGTGACCCAGCAGCTCTGCACACCAGAGCAGGGCTCCCAAATCCAGAGGGGAAGTTGGCCAGACACTGTCCAGCTGGAGACCTCCCCCTGTACCATGAAGATACCAGTTTCACAGCCAGTAACATGTGTCTTGAAAGAGTTAATGACCCTTTTCCCCATCCCACCCATGAGCACAGCACCAGCAAAGAAGTCACTCCCAGCAGAAGAAATGTTTCCCACTGAAGGTGGCAAGAACCATTTCCCAGGCTGCCCAGAGAGGTGGGAGATGTCCCAGCCCTGGAACCATCCCAGCTCAGGTTGTTTGGGCTCTGAGCAACCTGCTCTAGCTGGGGATGTCCCTGCTGGCTGCAGGGCGTTAGGATCACAGAACCACAGAATACTTTTGGTTGGAAGAGACCTCTAAGATCATCACATCCAATCGCTAACCCACTCAAGACTTGTGGTTGGACCAGATGCCCTTTAATTGTCCCTTCAATCCAACCCATGCTGTGATTCTACCTCTGAAGAAGATGCAGAGCTACCTCAGGTCCTACCACCCAGAAGACCTTCCCCTTCCACCATCCCCAACTCCAAACCCACTCCTGCCCAGCGTTAATCCCCCCAGCACACTCTGCTCTGCCACTGGCTGATGGGACCAGCAGGGGTCCCGTCCTGCCTGCCCGGGATGCTCAGGGTTCCTCAGCCCTGGTTTGTTTACAGCTAGCAGAGGGAGGTGCTGCCACAGCTTGGGCCCTGCCAAGACTAACCCAACCTGTAAAGCAATTAGTCACCAGCAGATGAGAGCAGATCTTCCTCCAAACATTATCTCAGCTGCCTGCAGGGAGGGGGAAGGTGAAAACAGGACAGCACGTGAGGAACAAGCCATATTGATCCCCAAAATCCAATACTGGCAGCAGTCTGTCCCTAGCAGGCAGATCCTCGGGATCCCCAGGAGAGCTTGGCACAGCACCCAGACATGAGTCTGGCTCCAAATCACCACAGAGCTCAGAAGACCCAGGGACATGCAGGCTGGCATGGGAATGGCTCTGCCAGACCAGACAGTAACACTTCCCCCCTGGGCTGGGCACTGGGGAGGCCACAGCTGGAATCCTGGGCTCAGCTTTGGCTCCTGACTCCCAGAAGGACACTGAGGTGCTGGAGTGTGGCCAGAGAAGGGCAAGGAAGGTGGGGAAGGATCTAGAGCACAAGGGTTGTGAGGAGCAGCTGAGGGAACTGGGCTTGCTTAGCCTGGAGAAGAGGAGGCTCAGGGGAGACCTTCTGGCTCTCTGCAACTCCCTGAGAGGAGGCTGGAGGCAGGTGGGGCTTGGGCTCTTCTCACAAGGAACGAGTGATGGGCAAAGAGGAAACAGCCTCAAGTTGTGCCAGGGGAGGTTTAGGTGGGAGATGAGGAACAATTTCTTGCTGGCAAGGGTTGTGAAGGCCTGGCTCAGGCTGCCCAGGGCAGTGGTGGAGTCCCCATCCCTGGAGGGGTTTCCAAGCCCTGGAGATGTGGTGCTGAGGGCCATGGGTTAGTGGTGACCTGGCAGTGCTGGGTTAACAGCTGGACTTGATGATCTTATAGGTCTCTTCCCATCTTAATGATCCTATGATTTATTGTTCCCCTCAGGTTTCCAAGTCTCATGACAGAGAACACAAGACTGAAGCATTCTCTTGCTCCTTCAGCCCCACCACAGCCAACCAGTAACCATCCACCACAAACCACCACCAGTTTCACACTTCAATACCACCCACAGACCCACAGGGGATGGCGAGATGAGCAAGAAGGTGCAGAAGAAAATGCTTCAAGCCCCAGAGCCAGCACTCAGGAGTGAGGTGAAGGTGGAAGCATTGCAAAGCATCTGCTCCTGGGCAGCACAGCCCTGGGCAGCTCAGCTCCTGCAGCAGAGTCCAACCACAGGGCACCAGGAGGGGAGAGAAACTTCTTCCTGGGACACTCAGCACGGGGAGGCAGGCAGACACCTCTGGTAATACCAACAGCACATCCTGCCACATGACCAGACACTAACCACCACAAGTCTGCTCTGGGCTGAGTGCTCTTGGGCCCAAACACCTTCTCAAAACCAGACCTTCTGGAGCCACACTGCCCAGAGCCTACCCTGGAGCCCAAAGACACAGAACCAGTGCTGGGATCACCACCAAAACACTCAGATCTGATCTGCACCACCATGCAAGCTGCTCTGAGGTTTAACCAAGCTCTCAGCCTCAGCAGCTTCCTGAGATCACCAACCCACAGCCAGAACAGAGGAACACAGGAACAGAGCCAGAGGAGGATTCCCTCTCCTCAGCTGTGAGGACACACTCAGAGTAACTCCTGCCATCAGCCTCTGCTCCTGTGAGTGCACAGGCAGGGGAAGGGATGCTCTCAGTGTGTATTCTGCAAGAAAGTCCTTGGTTTAGATAGACTCAGTCTCATTTGTAACACTGACTAAGTTGATTTTTCACCAAACCAGCTGGGTGCTGCAAGGCAAAAGAACCACAGGATCATGAAATGGTTTAGGTTGGAAAAGACCTCTGAGATCATCAGGTCCAGTCCTTGACCCAGTGCCACTAAACCATGTCACCAATTTCAGCCCCTCCAGGGATGGTGACTCCACCACTGCCCTGGGCAGCCTGGGCCAGGCCTTGACAAGCCCTTTGGGAAAGAAATTGTTCCTCATCCAAGTCAGGATGCTCTTGGTCTTCTTGGCCACCCGGGCACACTGCTGCCCATCATGGAAAGAGTTCTCCAACAACTAAAAGCCCACCACCAAGACAACCAAACTCAGCACATGAAGACACCAAACATGGGCCGAGGATGGAGGAGCGAGATCAGTGATTCAGGAGTCTCCGGGGCATCAGCATTAGACAAACTCAGCCCAGCGCGGACCGGGCCACAACATCCCCGTCCGGGGGGTTTGGGCTCGGGGTGGGGGGGAGCAGAAGGCACAACGCCCTAGCTGAGCCCAGCCGTGACAGCTCGCGGAGGGCAGCACCAGGCACAATCTATTCTGGCTGCCGATGAACGGGCCCAGAACCTCCAAGAGCGGTGCCTCTGCCCCGGCCTGACTGTGACGGGGTTCACCCGGAGGGAGGGACAGAGCCAGGGAAGCGGCCTGAGCCCTGCCCGGGGCTGCCCGGTACCGCCTCGGTCCTGTTCTCAGTCGCACACCCCAGGACCAGCCGCCTATCGGTTGAAGGACCACAGGGTCCCCTCCACCGCCCGTGCCGGGCGCTCCTCGAGCAGCACCCGGTACCGGCCGCGGTCCTGCCCGTGGGCCCTGTCACCCTCCCGCCACGTCGCTCGGGCGCGGCCCACACGCCAGGGCCTAGACCCGTACCTCCAGCCGCCGCAGCCTTCCGCCACAACCCCCCCGCATAGGCCCGCTCCGGTCCCCGTTGCCCGGTGTCCCNTGAGCGGAAGAGGGAGGGGCCAAGCCAGCGGGGTCCCCGGAGTGGGTTGGGGAGCGGCGAATGCCGCACGGCGTGCGCGGAAGCGGGGGTATGCATAACCCTGCCAAGAGTGTACAGACCTCTCACAAGCGTGTACAGATCCCCCCAGGGTGTATACAGCCCCTCAGATATGTACAGCCCCTCCCAGGTGTACACAGGCCCCCAGATGTTCACGACCTCCCCCAGATGTGCACGGCCCAAGTGTGCACGGCTCCCACCCACACACAGTCACTCAAGGCTGTGCACAGCCCCTGGGTGCCCCCAGGGTGGCCAGAACCCCCCCGAGCTCTGCAGGACCCCCACCCCCCATTACACCCACCACTCCGGGGGGGCACCGCAGCGGGCGGACACCCTCCAGGAGGAACAAGACCCTGCCAGGGCCCTAGGAGAGGCAATCCTGAGGGCCAGTGACCCCAAGTCCCTCACAGCCATGTATGGGGTGCACAGAGCCCTCACACCATGTCCAGAGCCAGGACCTCGGTGGGTACCATGTTCCCCAGCGCTGGTGCCAGCCCTTAGCAGCGTGCTGAGCCAGCCTGGCCATCCCTAGTCCCAGGGTCACCCCCCCGGCACCTGAAGCCTATGTCCTCTCACAGCCACCCTGGCACAAGGCCCTCCAGCTGTGGGGCCAGGGCTGTGGGCACATGGCACAATAGAGGTGACATCCTGCCCTGGCACAGCCCTGTGGTGCCACTGAAGCATTGGCCACAGCAGCAGCTCCTACTTGCAGCATGGTTGTCCATCCCATCCCATCCCATCCCTTGTGCCAGGGCTAGGGTCCATGGCCACCAGGACATGCTGCTTGGTTTCCAATGGCTGTGGCCATCCTGCAGTGAGTGGCGTCGATGGACACACACCATGGCATAGCCAAAACATTAGCCACGGCAGCAGCCCTAATTTCCAGCATGGTTGTCCCATCCCATCCCATGGCAGCTCCCATCTGCCAGGGCTGGGGTCCGTGCCCACCAGGACCCTCCACTGGGTTTCCCATGTCTGTGGCTGTCCCGCAGTGAGCAGCCCTGGCAGGCACAGGCCGTGGCACAGCCTCCGCTGGATGATTCACCAGAGGAAATCCCCATTCCCATCCCCACTCCCACGCAGGACAGGACGTGGGGTGCGTGCAGGATGTGGGGGGGCAGCTCCCAGCTGGGCACACGCTGCCCTGCTGCCAAAAGGCGGCGCTGTGCCAGGGGGAGTCTGGAGAGGGTCAGCTCTGGCTGTGCCGAGCCCCGTGGGTGGCAGTGGCCTCAAGAGCCTCCCAGACTCCCACAGCTCCTTGGGGCTCCCCTCACTCCTCAGCTAGACCCTCCTGTGCCCAGCGACAGTGCCTTGGGCAAGGGGGTGCCAAGGGAGAGCCACATCCTGCAGCTCCCTGCGGATACACCCATAGATATGGGTTACAGGGACACAGGACCACAAGGATGTGGGGTGCAGGGGCTGGGCTGGATTCCATGGGACCCCACGGCCACAAAGATGCCAAGGCTGGGCCACATCTTGCAGCTCCCTATGGGTACGGGATGCCAGGGCTGGGTCTGCAGGTGCCTTTGGTCCCCTATCCGCATGTCCCCGAGCCTGTCCCTGCTCCCCTGCCCCTTGCCACAGGGCTCCCTGTGCCCGTGCCAGCTGCTCCTGCCATGGCCCCAAGGGTGGACAAGGCCATGGTCCACTCAGCTGGCACTGATCCCTGCCTGTGCCCATCACCACCAGCAGCTGCATGCCCCTTCCACCCTGGCACAGGGCAAGGCACATCCCATGCACATCTCCCCCTTGAGAGAAGCTGTGACCTGGAGACATGGCCAAGATGGTCCCAGTGGGCTCAGGAGTGAGGTGCCAGCCCCTACCAGTGGGTCATTGGACAGGGAGGTGCTGTGGCTGTGGCACACTTGGGAGATATCAGCTCCCAGTATGAGGCTGGGTGTGCCATGGCCTGGTAGAGAGACCTGCTCCTGCTCCTGTTCTTGTTCCTGCTCCTGTTCCTGCTCCTGCTAGTTCTGTTTCTCTGGATCCTGCTCTGCTGCTCCTCTTCTTGGTCCTGCTCCTGCTCTGCTGCTTCTTTTCCTCCTGCTCCTGCTTCTGTTCTTGTTCCTTTTCTGCTGCTCCTGTTCCTCCTCTCCTTCTCCTTCTCCTTCTCCTTCTCCTTCTCCTTCTCCTTCTCCTTCTCCTTCTCCTTCTCCTTCTCCTTCTCCTTCTCCTCTGTCTCACAGCCCCCAGAGCAGCAGAGGTGAGCCGTGCTGGGGGCTCCCAGCCCAGCCTTCCACTCCCCCCCTGCCCTACACTCCTCACCCCACGCATGGGAAGGCTGGCGAGGGCTGCTCCCCTCAGCAACCTCATCAGGCAAACACTAATTACATGGAGCACCAAGCCCCCTCCTCCCCCCAGGGTGGCAGCAGCTGGCACTGCCCTGCACGGGATCCAGAGGGGGACCCCAAACAGGACCTAGCATGGCATGGCTCAGCTCAGCCTGGATCTTGCTTTGGGGTGCCAACACCATGCCAGCCACTGCCATCCTGTGCCATCCCACCAGAGATGCCCACGGGGATGCCTCAGTGGCAGCAAGCTCCAGGTTCTAGGCATGGGTGAACAGGGCAGTGAGTGCTGTGCTGGTGCTGTGCTGGTGCTCAGCCCCACGTGCCCCTGCCATGGCCTTGTTTTCCTGCCGGATCTCTCTCTGGGATAATCCAACAACAAACAAGCGGAAGAGCCTGGAATGCTACGGAAATTCCCCCCCNCCTTTGTGTCCAGAGCCTGAGGAAGAATCCCAGCGATTTGGAGCACGCAGAGGCCTCTGGGGGAGGCCACTGGGGAGAGAGGGCAGGGGATGGAGTGTGGGCACCCCAACCCTGGGGCATGGACCCCAGCTTGGGAATCTTGTGGGGCTGAAGGTCCTCACCCTGTCCCTGGCCTGGCACCTTTGGCACTGGGGACACTGAGCAGGACATCTGGGGTCCCAGCAAGGCAGAATGGTGAGGACTCCCCTGCTGCTGAGCTCTGGCTGCTTGGCTGGAGGAGCAGCACCCAGGAGCACCCAGGAGTACCCAAGAGAAGCACACAGGAAAAGGAGCCAGGAGCTCCCAGGAGCAGCAACAAGGAGAATGACCCAGTAGAAGGACTCGGGAGCAGGACCCAGAAGAAGCAGCCAGGAGCACCCCAGTGCCTGGCACCCCTCCCAAGCCCCCTGGCAGCATCTCCCAGCACCCCCAGTTTGAGGAGCAGGTTCCCTGCGGCGGGGGAAGGCCAGGACTGGTCTGAGCTCCGCGGATTACATTCCTTAGTGGTTTTAAAAGGTCTCGTGATGTTTAACAACATTCACCTCCATCAGCCCCGGGAGAAGGTGCCTGTAGGAGCACGTCCTGCAGAGCTGCCAGGGGAGGGGGCGAGGGGGAGCCGGGGGGGCGAAGGGGATGCTGGTTGGACTGGGGGCACTGGGATTCCCCACCCAGCCCAGGGAAAGGAGGCAGGATGTTACCTTGGACCCCCCAGCCTGGCTTTGCCCCCAGAAAGTGTGGGAGGCAGAGCTCCTTGACATGATGCTGGGCGGGGCAGGGGGGGAATGCCGTCAGGATGGGGAGGGGACCCTGACCCCCACATCAGACCCAGCCCAGAGTGGTTTCCCCAGTCCCAGTCCAGCCCATGCCAGTCCCAGCCCACACTAACTNGCTCCACAGCCCTATTCCAGTTCCAGTCTATCCCATTCCAGCCCCTCAGGACCGATCCCCCAGCCCCATCCTATCCCCCCCTAGCCCCCCTAGACTGCTTCACAGTCCCATCCCAGACCATCCCAGCTCCATCTTAGCCGCCCCCGGATAGGTCTCCCAGTCCCATCACTGGTCTCCTAGCTCCATCCCAGTCCCATCCAATCCCAGTTCCCCCCCAAGACTGCTCCCACAGCTCCACCCCAGTCCCACCCCGGTCCCACCCCGTCGCATCCCATCCCATCCTATCCCGGTCCCTCCCTCCTTCTCCTGTGGCTCCTCCCGGGGGCCCTCCTCCCTCCCCCCCTTTCCATCCCGGTTCTATTTAACCTGCCCCGGGACAGGGAGCGGCAGCACCCAGCGGGACGCAGCTCCGATCTCAGATCCCTGCGCCCCCTCCCCAGGTACTGCCGGGACCTCTCGGACCCCGCCGGGGACCTCGGAGACCTCTCGGGCTACGGGACGGGACGGGGCAGGGCAGAGAGGCTCCGGAGGGTCCCGGGAGGATACCGGAGTGATACCGGGCGATCCCGGGGGGTCAGCGGAGGGGCCGGCCCCTCTCCCAGCCCCTCTCTTGTCACCCCCAGCCCGGTGCTGTGCCCCCCTCCGTCCCCCGCCATGGTCGTCCCGCAGCCGCTTGCGTTGGGTTGCATCAGCTTGGTGCTGTGTCTGCTGGAGCTGTCCCACGGCACGGCCCTGCCCCGGGGAGGGCACCGCAGGTGAGACACCGCCGTGACGGCACCCTTTGCCCGCACTCCCTGCCCGCACTCCCTGCCCGTACCCCCTGCCTGCACCCCCTGCCTGTACTCCCTGTGCAGGGCAGCTCTGTGCCCTCTGCCTGTACCCCTGTCTGTGGTGGCTCTGTGCCCCCTGCCTGCTCTTTGCCCCCTGCCCGTACCCCTGCTTGCACCCTTGCCCAGGGCAGTTCTGTGCTCCCTGCCCCCCCAAGGGGCCACCTTCTGCCCCTCCGACCCCCCTCACGTCCGTCTGTGCCACGGGGCTCAGGCAAGGCCCAGCCTGGCACCGCGTCCCTCTGTCTGTCCCTGCCCTGAACCCCTCTGCTGGCAGCAGGTCGTGGGCAGGTTCCTGACAGGGGGGAACAGGAACGGGGTGTGCTGGGGGAGGGTGGTGGTGTTACCCCTGGGCCCCACCGTCTTGCTCCCTGGACCCAGCTGTGCCCCATGCCCATCCCTGGGGTGCCAGCGGACAGTGGGGGGTGTGAGGTGAAGGCTCCTGGGTACCCCCTGTACGGGAATGGTGCTGGGAGGGGGCAGGATGCGGCCAGGGGCCAGAGCAGTGCCTGTGCTTGTGTAGATGTCTGTGCATACGTGTGCAGGGCTTACAGAGGGGCGAGTGCTGGGACACACGTGTACAGGGCTACGGACACGCGTGTGCCTGTACATGTACAGGGCAGGTGCCACCCTCTGTTCCCAGGAGTGGACATGACTGCTGTGGGCACTGCCCTGGCCACATGCCATGTGCCACCACTGCCACCACCTGGCGCCACAATCGCAGCCACGTGCCACCGCCACCACTACCTGCATGCTATGGATCCCTCCTGCCTATGGCATGCAGGGGTGCCACCATGGGTGGTGTCACCAGCTCGAGGTCTCCAATTGCCACCCCGGGAGCTCAGTGACCCAGCACAGCCCTGGCACTGCCATCTGGGTGGGCAGCGGGCTTGGTGTGGGACTGGCACGGTGGCCATGGGGTGCCCTGGGGAGGTCAGTGAGGTGGGGGTCACGGGGGGTGTCCCAGACCCACTGGTTTTGGGGTGGAAAGGGCTGTGCCAGGCAGCTGTGCCAGCTATGCCAGCCCTGCTGCTGTGGCACAGTGCCAGAGCATGGAGTACGTGTGCGGCTGCAGGTAGCTTCCCTGGTCACTGCCTCCTCCTCCTCCTCCTGGGCCACGCAGAGCGGCTTTGGGGGTGGGCATGTGACATATCCCCCCCATGGCACTCCTGGCACTGTCAACCCCCTGTGCCCCTGCTGCCACGGTGCCACGCAGCCCCTTGCCCGGGATGCCAGGGCTCTGTCTTCTCCCACTGACCCTCTGTCACTCTCTTACAGGGACACCCCAGACCAGAGACCCCTCTCCACCGCCTCTTTCCTCGAAGATCACCTGGGACCACAGCCTCTTGCCCTGGCACAGCCTGTGGGTACAGCTGGGCACAGCCTGAAGCTCACCCCGAAGAGACTTGATGCCCCCCGGCACAGACTGCTTGCCCCAAAAGTCGCCTCCCGGCACAGAATGCTTGCCCCAAAGGTCGCCCCCCAGCACAGACTTCTTGTCCCAAAGGTTGCCCCACGGCACAGGCTGCTTGTCCCAAGGGTTGCCCCACGGCACAGACTGATTGTCCCAAAGGTTGCCCCCCAGCACAGACTGTTCACCCCAAAGGTCGCCCCTCGACGTGGCCACCGCCTGCTCCTGCGCCATGGCCCCCGCGGCCGCCGTCATGCCTCGGGGCACTTGCTGCGGGTGGGCTGCGTGCTGGGCACCTGCCAGGTGCAGAACCTGAGCCACCGCCTGTGGCAGCTGATGGGGCAGTCGGGGCGCCAGGACTCATCACCCATGAACCCCAACAGCCCCCACAGCTACGGCTGAGGGCAGGGAGCCACCCTGGGCCACCGAGCCCACAGCCCTGTCCCGCGGGACCCTCAGGCTGAAACGCTTCCAGGGCTTTACCTTAGCACCTTTCGGGGTGGCCCGGTGGCCACAGGACGCGAGGAGCATCCCCACCGAGGGGGGTCCTGCCCCATCGCCAGACGGAGAGCCATGGGGCGGAGAGGGCCACGGGCGTGGGCTAGTGGCCCGAGATGGCTGTTAACAGCGAGTCCAAGGGGCAGCAGAGGATCGTGCTGAGCACAGCAGGGCCTTGGGCAAGAGCTGGGGGGGCCCAGCCCCTGACCCCCCTCCCACCTGACTCAGCAGCTAAGCATCCTGCCATGGCACGTGGGGCCACAGGTGGGGTGAGTCAGTGGCACCCCACAGGACCCCTCTAACACCCCATGGCACTCCACTGCACCCTGTGGCACCCCAAGACACTCCATGGAGCACAAATATCCTCCCTGGCTGCAGCCCCCACCCTAAGGAGCATCCTCATTCCCCCATGAGCACCCACTTCTCCCCACCATGACCACATTTGCACCCCCTACCCTCACCCCAGGAGCACCCTGCTGTGGGTGAGGGTGGGGGGAGCACCCATGGGTGCTGCTCCCAGACCCCCCTCTCCTCCTCCCTGGGGGTTCCTGTCCCTCACTCGGACTGGCAGAGGGTCGCCCACAGCCCCCCCATTGCCACAAGGGCACCAGCTCAGGCAAGGCCTTGGCCCACCCATGAGTGCCCCCAAAGGTACAGAGGGACTCTGGGGGTGCCCAGGCCAGATCCTGCCCACCAGACATGGGCATCCCACTGCCCTTTTGGGGTGAAAAGCTGATTCTCGTGCCAAATAAAGCGTGCAAGGAAGGGTAACGTCCACTGCCAGGATGGGGCACAGAATGGGTGGGTGGATGAGAGGCTGCCGTGGGCACCCAGGGGCAGAAGGTGACTGGCACCACCTGCTTCCAGTGCCCATCCCAGCAGCAATGCCCACCTAGCACTCATAGCCATGGCAAGGCCAGTAGGTGCCCCTTGCCCACCGTGGGCACTGTGCCTGCTGCCGCCCTGGCACGTGGCAGCTGCGGGGGCACAAAATGACCTGGATGTGGCATGGCATGGCCTGGCCATCCATCGTGTCCCTGGGAGGGGCTGAGCCAGCCCCCCAGGACTCCCCAGCTCAGTGCCAGCTCTTGCCCCACATGCTTTTGACATCAGCATGCTTAACTGGCACAGGGGCACCTGGTGCCAGTCTCACCCCAACATGGAGCCATGGGAGGGCTCGTGGCCCTGGGGCCCTCGGTGGCCAGATGGCAATTGCCACGCTGGGGTGGTGACTCCCCCCACAAGCTGCCCCCACTCCCACCTCTGACGTCCCTCACCGTGGCCTGTGACCCCTCTCCGTGCCATTTGGTGCCAGGCGCCCATGTCCCAGTGGGCGGTCACACTGTGGCTCTGTCCCAGGGGGTCATCATGGCTGGTGTGGGCAGTGGGGTGTGGGCATCCCTTTGACCCTCATGAGGAGACCAGGGCCACCAGCAACCACTGATGGGGCCACCCATGGCCAGGGTCCCCAGCTTAGGGGTTCAAGGTTAGGGTTCACAGCTCAGGAGTCAAGGTTGGGGGTCCCTAGCTAAGGGGCCAGTGTTGGGGTGCCCAGCTCGGGGGCCAGCCCCCGCCCACCCCCGGGAAGCAGCACCCTACAGAGGCCGGTGCCGTGGGCTCAAACATTAACCGTTTACCCGGTTAACTGGTGACCTATTGCCCCTGCACCGCCCCGGCCAGCCCCCCCGGGGATAAAGCTGAGGGGGCGTCCCGTGGTCTGCCCCACATCCACCCACCGCCTCACAGCACCGCGGCATGAGGAGCCTTCAGCTGGTGAGTACGGGCAAGGGGAACCCAGAGCCCCACAGCTGGGGGCAGACGCACATACATCACCCCACAGATCGGGGGCTGGTCCCCACCACTGACACTCCCACTCTAGGGGGTCCGTTGGGCCCAGCCCTACAGCATAGCCCCAGCGTGCAGCACCCTCCTTCCCCCCCCGCGGCACATGCTGTCCCCAGGCGTTGTCACCTCTGCCCCATGGGGCAGGATTCAGCCCCACAGACCCAGCTCAGCCTCTCCCACCGCAGGACACCGAGCCCGGAGGATCCGGAGGGTCCGGAAAGGCCAAGACTGAGTTCAGGAACTACACCGTGAGCACATTCAGGAAGGGTGTTGGGAGTCCTGTGGTACAAAGACGGGTACTGGGGGTCCTGTCACACCGGGATTGGTGCTGGGCGTCTTATGGGTGCTGCGGGTCCTGTCACACCAGGATTGGTGCTGGGGGTCCTATGGGTGCTGGGTGTCCTGCAGTACCAAGCTGGATGCCGTGGGTCTCACCCTGCCGCTGTGAGGCAGAATGGGCCCAGTGGGTTTTGGGGTGAGGTCCCCATACCCCATGGGACCCTCTCTGGACCCTGAGCCATTCCCCCCCAGGAGGGGAAGCTGCTGGACCGCGTCTACAACACCTACAAGCTGATGCACACCCACCAGACCGTGGACTTTGTCCGTAAGAAGGTTCGAGACCCCCTTACCCTACACCCTGCACCCCACAGAGCTCCGGGGAGAGTCCCCAGGGGTGTCTGGGGGAGAGGGTGGGGACGTCCCCGTCCCCAACACCCACCGTGTTCCCAGAGCGCCCAGTACGGGACCTGCTCCGTGCGCCAGATGAGTGTGATGGAAGCGCTGGAGATGCTGGATCAGCTGGTGGATGAGTCTGACCCGGACGTGGACTTCCCCAACTCATTCCACGCTTACCAAACGGCCGAGGGCATCCGCCGTGCCCACCCCGACAAGGGTAGGGACAGGGTGTCCTCCCCCTCCCACCCCCCACCCCCAAAATGGGGTCACCTCCAGCAGGGTGACAGCCCCGATCCATCTCCAGACTGGTTCCACCTCGTGGGGTTGCTGCATGACCTGGGGAAGGTCCTGGCACTCTTCGGGGAGCCTCAGGTGAGGGTGATGGTGGGGAGGGGGTGGGATGGGATACAGGGGAAAACCCTTTTTGGGGGCACCCCCTCCGAGGGCTGGGAACAACTCCTGTGACACCCCCTCTGCAGTGGGCCGTGGTGGGGGACACCTTCCCCGTGGGCTGCAAGGTGCAGAAGTCAGTGGTCTTTGGGGACACCACCTTCGAGGACAATCCTGACAGGAGAGACCCGCGGTACTGGTGAGGCTGGACCCCGCCCCAGGAGGGTGCTGGGACCCCCCCCAAAGGACTTGGGGAGGTGTGGAGAGGCTCCAGCCCCAAGCCACCCAACCCTGTTCCGTTCCCAGCACAGAGTTTGGGATCTACCAACCCCACTGTGGCCTGGAGAACGTCCTCATGTCCTGGGGACATGACGGTAAGGGGCAAGGAGGGGCAGCGGGAGGGCGGCTGGGACCCCCAGAACATCCTCATGTCCTGGAGACACGATGGGAAGGGACAGGACCAGTGCCCCCAGAGTGTCCTCATCTGCTGGGGACACGGTGGTAAGGGCTGGGGGGGTGGGGGGAGCAGCTGGTGTCCCCTTCTCTGGGCGGGTCCCTTTGCCCCCCGAAAGAGGCATCCACACACCTCACGAGGCTGCCCCCCTTGGCAGGGGGGACTTGGGCCTGGACCACTTGGCATGGGGCAGCATGGAATAGGGCAGGAAGGGCTGTGGGAAGGAGGGGGCTGCAGCTCTCAGGGTGCCTGCCCGAGTTGGGGGCCAGCCCCATCTTGTCCCCCCCAAATCTCTCCCCAGAGTACATGTACAGAGTCATGAAGGTCAATAACTTCACCCTGCCCAAGGAGGTAAGGGCTGGGGGGAGGAACGTGCGGGGCAGGGCTCCCTATGCCCCCAGGCACGGCCCTGTGACCCCAAGAACATCTGTCCCCCCCAGGCTTTCTACATGGTTCGGTTCCACTCCTTCTACCCCTGGCACACACACGGGGAGTACCTGCACCTCTGCAACGATGAAGACCTCCGCATGCTGCCCTGGGTCAAGGAGCTCAAGTGGGTGTCCGGGGTGGGCTCTAGGGGTGCTCCCCTGGCCCCTCCCTCCAGTCTGACGCCGCCTCCTCCCCTCCTTCCCGCAGCAAGTTCGACCTCTACACCAAGCAGGAGGATCTCCCTGACCTGCAGCAGCTCCGTGGCTACTACCAGTCCCTCATCGACAAGTACTGCCCTGGGCAGCTCTGCTGGTGAGGGGGCAGATGGGGCGCCCCCTCCCACCAGCACCTCCCCAAGCTCCACTTTGACCCCATGGGGTAGCCACCTCGGTGTATGGGGCACCAGGGGCTATGCAATAAACCTGCTTGTCACCACCCAAAGTGTGGTCACACCCTAGGCAATCACCAGATATATCTGGAGGGATCTAGGGAGGGGCACAGAGGGTCACCCCCCTCCCCAGGGTGAAGGTCAGGATCCCCCCAAGTCACGGGGCTGGAATGTCAAAGGCTTTATTTAGAAAATCCTAGGAAACCTCAGTGCTCACAGGAAGCACCTTAGGGTCTGAGCCCCCCCAGCTCCCACCCCAGCCCAGGCAGGGGGATCAGGGGCTGCTCTAGGTGGGCTCTGAGGAGGCACCCCCTTCCCAAACTCCCCCACCCCCCCAGCCAGGTGAGGGCACAGGGAGGGCTAGCACCCCATTAACCAGTGCCAGGCACCCCCACCAATGCCAGACATCCCCTTAAGCAGTGCCAGGCACCCCACAAGTTCCAAGGAGCATCCCACCACTGCCCAGCACCCTGGCACAGCCCCACCGCGACATCTAGGCTAGGCCAAGGGGCAGGGCAGGGCAGAAGGGGCTGGAGGTGCCCAGAGCTGTCACCTGTAAGGGAGGAGGGCATGAAGGCACTGCCAAGGGAAGAGCGCAGGGGGCACGCCCCAGAGCCAGCAGTGGGGGGCAGGGGGCATGCCTGGGGTGACAGCATGGTGACAACATGGTGGCAGGGGGGCAGCAGGCACAGCTCAGTGGAGGACAGTGGGCACGTCCAGGGGTGGGCACAGCAGGGTGGCAGGGGTTGGGGGGCAGCAGTCCAGGACTCCTCCCCGGGGCAGCAGTTGGGGCGATGTGGGCAGTGCCAACAGTCCATGGGTGGAAGACAGGCCCCGGGCTGGCACCTCCGGGGCACTATTTCTTCTTCCTGGGCCCCCGGGGCCCATCCCCGTGGCCATTGGTGACGCCTCGGGCCCGGCCCTCGCCTTGGCTATCGCTTGTCCCCCGGGCCCGGCCCTCGCCCTTCTCCTCGGTCTCTTTCCCCTCTTTCCTCCTCACTTGCCCGTTCTTCTCACTCGGCTCCCCCCTCCTGGGGGCTTTGTGTCGGGTTGGGGGCGACCCCCACCTCGGCCGGTGGCCCACAGCTCTCAGGAGGGTGCCGGTGGCCACCAGGAGGTAGAGGGACCAGAGGATGGTGTGGCCCGAGAAGGGGAGGCTGAGCTGGCGCAGGAACCGCAGCAGGGAGGGCAGGAGGGCGTCAGGGGAAGGCTGCAGAGAGGTCCTGTCCTGGGGATGGGGGGCAAGGGAGAGGGATCAGGGCTGTACCCCCAGCTTGGGTAAGGGACAGCGGATAGCTGCCCTGACCCCTGGTTTGGGGCAAGGCAGAGGGGGTCAGGGCCTTAGAGGGGCTCAAGGATGCCTGTCTCCAGCTTGTGGTGGTGCTGGAAGAGAGTCAAGCAGATGCAGGGGGAACCAGGGCTGCACCCAGTCCCTACCTTCATCCCATATTGGTGGAGCAGGGTGTCCAGCGTGGGGTCCCCCAGCGAGACAGGAGGGAAGAACTCCTGGATCAGCTGCCGCCTCCACCATGGTGAGTGGCCCTGGCTGGGGAGGAGAGGGTCACCCAGACTGGGTGAGGGCAGAGTGGGGGTCACACCGGCCCGGGAGCAGGGCTGTGTCCTCCCCACCCCAGTGCCACTCACCTGCCCTCGGTGCTGCCGGTGAACCAGTACTTGTAGAGGTGGGCACGGATGTAGGCTGGGGGGCGGGCGCTGAAGGGGTACTGGGACTCATCCACCTGCACCAGGCGGATCACTGTCGGGGACAAGGCGTCAGCCTGCACCCCGCAGCGTGGGGACAGCCCAAACCCCTGCAGGGATGCCTTAAGCCACTGCTGGGACACCCCAAGTTTCTGTGGGGACACGTGAAAGCACTTCCAGGGCACCCCAAACCTCTGTAGGGACACTCCAAAGAGCCTGAGCCACCACAGGGACGTCCCAAACTGCTATGGGGACATCCCAAAGCACTCTAGGGACACCCCAAAGCCCTGCAGAGCCCCCAGCCCCACTCACCATCCTTCTTGCCCTGCAGCAGGCGGTGGACAAAGCTGGTGAACCAGGGGCTGCTGCTGTGGTGGCCCAGGGCTGCAAACCACATCTGCCAGTCGAGGCGGGGCTGGTGTGGGGCCACCACGGGAGGAGCTGTGGTGACGTTCCCTGGCTTGTACATGAACTCGATCTCCTGTTGGGGAGGGAGCAGAGTGAGGTGCAGGGCACTCTGCAGCGGGGAGTGGACCTGGGCCTCCCCAGACTCACCCTCCCTCACCTCCTAGGGTTACCAGCCACTTCTAGAGGGACAAAGCCCACAGGGGGTGGCTGGATGCTAAGAAGGGAGCCCATGGTGCCCCTTCAGCACCAAAAACGACCGTTGGACCTGATCCACCAAGGCTAAGTGCTGGGTTCTGACCTTGGGTGATAACTACCCCAGGAATGCTCCAGGCTTGGGGCAGAGTGGCTGGAAAGCTGCTGAGGAAAAGGACCTGGGGTGTTGGTCAACAGCAGCTGGAGATGAGGCAGCAGAGTGCCCAGGGGGGCAAGAAGGCCAAGAGCATCCTGGCTTGGATCAGGCAAGAAGGCCAAGAGCATCCTGGCTTGGATCAGCACTAGTGTGGCAGCAGGAGCAGGGCAAGGATTGTCCTCCTGGGCTGGGTTGGTCTCTTCTCCCAAGGAACAAGTAACAGGACAAGAGGAAACAGCCTCAAGTTGTGCCAGGGGAGGTTTAGGTTGGAGATGAGGAACAGTTTCTTGCTGGCAAGGGTTGTGCAGGCCTGGACCAGGCTGCCCAGGGCAGTGGTGCAGTCCCCATCCCTGGAGGGGTTTCCAAGCCCTGGAGATATGGTGCTGAGGGCCAGGGGTTAGTGGTGCCCTGGCAGTTCTGGGTTAACAGCTGGACTGGATCACTCACCCTCCAGCTCTGCCCATCGTAGCTGCCCTCCAGGACCACCTCAGGCCTGCCCCCGACCCCTGTCATCCTGCGGAACAGGCCATAGGAGTTCACCACCTGGAAGCGCTCGACCGCGCTGAACATCTGGTGGATGCCAGGCCACAGCTTGCCGTTGGACTCGTAGTCGACGTAGGTGAAGGGCACCTGGGCAGCACCAGAGTGGCTCTGTCACCATGGCTCAGGGAGCCCAGGCTGAGCCTCCCCTTCCCTGTACCCCACCACAGGCATGTGCCCCCGTGTCTTCTGGGTGCCCTCCTGTCCCCTGAGGTCACCCCCAGACCCACTGTCTCCCCCCCTTTTATCCCCTGGTTCCTCCCCCAGGCTGTCCCCATGGGGTGTCCCTGTATCTGTGTTCCTCTCCCAGCTGGGGTGTCCCCATCCTTGTGTTCCTGATAGGATGGGGTGGTCCCCATTCCTCTCCCAGCTGAGGTGTCCCTGATGGGCTGGGGTGTCCCTAGACAGTCTCCATCCTCATGTCCCTGACAGGGTGGGGTGTGTCTCCAGGGTGTCCCTGTCCCCATGCCTCTCTCCCAGTAGAGCTGTCCCCATCAGGATGGGCTGTCTCAATGACTCTATCCCCTTCCCAGCCA
This sequence comes from Galbula dea, assembly GCA_013399015.1. Taxonomy (NCBI): domain Eukaryota; kingdom Metazoa; phylum Chordata; class Aves; order Piciformes; family Galbulidae; genus Galbula; species Galbula dea. The sequence continues at coordinate 258,368 of VWZX01000718.1, forward strand.
GGTTGTCCCCATTCCCATGTCCTCAGCAGGATGGGGTGTCTCCAGGGCGTCTCTCCCTGCTCACCAAGCTGACAGCAAACATCCCCAAGGTGGCTGCAGTGAAGATGACCCACTGCAGTGTGGCCCACAGCTTCCAGAAGTACCCACGGACACAGGCACACCTGCAAGAGGGAGAAATGAATTGAAGCTTCAAGGACACAGCCTGGGGACCCAGGTGTCAGCCAGGGGGCTGAGAGCCACCACTGCTGTGCCCAAAGCGGTGGAGGGCTCAGCCCTGCTCCAACGTGGCAGAGGAAAACCCCTCCAAATCCATCACAAAGAACCCCCCAGTCTAACCCTAAATCCTTCCTAACCTATCCACCCCTCCCACGCCCAGCCCCAGGGTCCATCCCTCTGCCTGGTTCCCACTGCACCACTCTGGCTCCAAGTGTCCCTTCCCACACCAACCACAGCCTCAGGTGTGGCACCAGCCCCCAAACAGAGGCTGCCCTGCTCCTGCTCAGCTGTTAATCAGAGCTGAGGGTTGGGGGGCCCCCAGCAACTCCCCATGCCTCACCTGTAGAGAGCTGAGAGGATCTCCCAGGAGAGTGAAAGGAAGGCCAGCCCCACCAGGGGCAGGGTCACTGTCCGCAGCCACATCGTGAACTCATGGTAGGTGAAGGCTGGAGCAAAGGAAAATCCCGGGATGGGCTTGGGAGGAACCTCTCTCCTCTCCTGGGAGCTATACAGGGGGGACAAGAGACCAGCAGCCCTACAGGGCTGGCCATGACGTACCCACTTTGGAGTCCAGCAGCCTCTTCTCCCAGGAGATCTCCAAGCTGAAGTACTGGATGCTCCAGTAGATCAGGAAGCCATAGGTGGTCAGCTCCAGCAAGGTGGAGAAAAAGGATCGTAGGCTGGGGGGCCAGGCTGTGAAGGAGAAGAGCTGCTGAGGGCCAGGGGTCTCCAGGGGGGCTTAGGGAGCCCAATCCACCATGGCACAGAGGGGAGAGAACAACAGTGTTTGCAGGTAACACCATGTTGGCTGGAAGTGTTATCTGCTGAGAGTAGGAGGACCTACAGAGGGATCCGGCCAGGCTGGATCCACAGGCCAAGGCCAATGGGATGAGATTCAATAAGGCCAAGTGCTGGGTCCTGATCTTGGCTCAAAACAACCGCAGGAATGCTCCAGGCGTGGAGCCTGCCCAGGGCAGTGGTGGAGTCACCATCCCCAGAGGGGTTTCAAAGCTCTGGAGATGTGGTGCTGAGGGCCATGGGTTAGTGGTGACCTGGCAGTGCTGGTTAACAGCTGAACTCAACAATCTTAGAGTTCTCTTTCTTGCAGTCACACATGGACAGGGTTGGTCAGTGACAGTGGCCTGACCTCCCCCCGCTTGGGCTCAGCAGAAGCCTGTCCCCAGGGGTCACCCATGAACTCACAGCTGCCATGTCTCCTCTTGCCACGCCCCAGCCAGTGCCCCACGTGCTCCTCATCCAGAAGGGAGAAAGCCAGGATGATGGTGAGCATGTTGAAGAAGTTGTAGTTACCTGTGACGATGATGAGAACCTGCAGCAGGACCTGGCGAGGAGCGAAGGCAGGGCTGGGAGGGGGTCACAGGGCATCAGGCATCCCACCACCCCCCAGCACCTCAGAGCGAGGAGCTCATCCTGCTCATAGCCACCCTGAGCTGATCCCCTTGCCCCAGGGGAGCCCCACAGCACTGGGGCAGGAGGGGCAGGGGCGGGGGTCCCAGCTCTGCCCACCCACCTGGCTGTAGAAGGCGAACAGCCGGAGGCGGCGGATGGGAGCGAAGAAGAGCACGGGGATGGCGATCTCGATGATGTAGGTGGCCACAACACTGAACTTCTGGAACCAGACTGGGAGCTGGTGGGCGAACCAGGCAACAGGAGTGGGGATGCACTGAGTCTCGTAGTGGTAGGTGAGAGCTGGAGGGGACAGGAGGGGTCAGGGGGGCAGAGAGGGCTGTGGGAACACACCTTGGAGCAGGCAGAGCCAGCAAAAAGCTCTGCCCAACACAGGAAGGGCACCAGGAGCTGGAGTCCCAGCATGGTGAAGGTTGGAAGGGACCTTTGGGATCATCCAGCCCAACCCCCTGCTCCAGCAGGGTCACCCACAGCAGCTTGCCCAGGGTCACCTCCAGCTGGGCTTGGAATATCTCCACACAAGGAGACTCCACAGCCTCTCTGGGCAGCCTGGGCCAGGGCTCCAACATCCTCACACCAAACAGGCTTCTCCTCCTGCTCAGCTGCAACCTCCTGGCTTCCAGTTGGTGCCCAGTGCCCCTTGGCCTGGCCCTGGGCACTACTGAGCAGAGTCTGGCCCCAGCCTCTTGCCTGATGCCCTTGAGCTCTTGCTGAGCATTGAGCAGCTCCCCTCTGGGGCTGCTCTTCTCCAAGCTCAGCAGCCCCAGGGCTCTCAGCCTTTCCTCCTGCCAGAGATGCTCCAGTGCCCTCAGCATCTTCCTAGCCTCCAATGGACTCTCTCCAGCAGTTCCTTGTCTCTCTGGAACTTGGGAGACTTTTTCAAGCCCAGGTAGATACTAAGCACTGCTCTCCCTCACCCACCAGCTACTCACACCATCCTAGAGGGCCATCAGGTTGGTGAAGCATGAAGGTCTCCCCCTGTCAGCCTTCCCTTGCAGGGTGCCCCAAAGCCCACAGTGACCCCCCCCAAAGCCCACAGTGACCCCTCACCAGTGAGCCCCCACCAGGTGGGGCAGCGGCTGGTCAGCTTCACCACTCCAGAGGCAAACATGAGCCGGAAGAGAAGCCAGCGCACCAGCCAGAAGGTGATGGCGTCATGGGCACGCCAGGCCATGGCTGACCTCGCCAGCAGGCGCAGGGGGGCCACCAGCACAGCCAGGAAGCCTGCTTCCAGCAGGAGACTGTCCCTGTGGAGAGCACCGCTGTCCTCACTGCTGCTGCGAGGCCGCAGTGCCCCTGGGCAGCCAGCTCTGCCCTGGCCATGCTGGCAACGAGAGCACGAGGGCAGAGATTTGGGGCCCAAGGGCTCTCCAGGCACAGCTCCGCCCGTATGGAAGGGTCAGTGTGGGGCTGACTTACCACTGGAAGTAGAGGAAGACCTGCCCCACCTGCAGAAAGAGGGAGCAGAGACATGAGCAGGCCCTGGGGTTGGCCCCTGGGCCCTTCCCCATGCTCACCCCATGCAGAGGAGGCTGAAGGGTGGCCACAGATCCCTCCCAGATCACCCCTGGCAGCTCCTTCCCCACCACCAGGCTACCAAAGCCCAAGAGGTTGAGTAGTAGCCACAACTCACTGCTGAGAGCAGTGGCACCACGATGGCATGGAGAGAGTGCCCAGGGTGGGGAAAGAAAGGAGTGCTCCCAGTGAGGGGTGTGGGAAGGCATAGGCAGTCTACCAACAGGAAAAAGGAAGGCCAGGCCAGCACACAGGTCTGGGAGGAGGCAGAGCCATGCCTGATGTGAAGGAGAAAGGAGCTGGGGTGCCACAGGGCAGCCCCACAGTAGGGAGAAGCCCTGTTCCCACAACTGGCACCTTGCTTTCCCAGCCTCCTGGCCCCTTTCCCTGTAGCCGGGAGTGCTGGGCGTGGCCAGACCTCAGCAGGAGGGAGTGCTGAGAGCTGACAGCACTGCTAGTCCCACTGTCTACCATCTAGCAGGGCAGGGAACCCCTCCCTGGGATAACAGCCACCCATCCTGGGAAGGATTTCCAAGCACAGGCAGGTTTTTTCCTCCCTAATTCCACTGGTTTTAAAGAGAATAGAAAACTCCTCTCCCCCACCACATGTACCAGCAAACTATGACTCACCCAAGCTCTGCCACAGGAAGCCATCAGCCCTGATAGCAAGCAAAAAGTGGCTCAGGATGATGGATTTGTGGCTCAATGGGGGCACAGAGTCCTCATACATGCAAGGAAACGGCCCTAGGAGGGCTCAGTGAGGCTGGGGGCAGGCAGGGGATGGAGCTGCCCCTCCATCAGTGTAAGAACTGGCTTCACAGGCAAGTCCGGGAGGGTTTTATCCCCAGAGAATTGGTACAGGGATGGAGTTGTACCCCCCCTAAAGCGAGTGAGACAGCTGTCAGCACCTTCCTCTAGTTCCACAAGGGGAGCCGAGTGTTCTGAGAGCTCGAAGGATGACGCTAATGCAAGAATATCACCCCCTCACCCTCCTAGGTCCCATCTCGGACCTCTCTGGCCCACGGCAAGCTCCCTCATGCTAAATCGCCTACCTGGTAGAGTGAGAGATAGAGCACCCAGAGCAGGGCGAAGAGCAGGCTGTCCCGCAGAGACTCGAAGAGCAAGGCGCCGAACGAGGCGAGCACACCGAGGAGGCACAGCAGCTCCATCCCCATCTCCGTATCCAAGCCCAGGCGGGGACTGAACCACAACAAGGTGGGCAAATCCCGGAGCTGCTCCCATAGTCCCTTCCCGCTGAGGCGCAGTACTTTGCGGGCTGGCAGGATACCTTCTCTCCCGTACAGGCCTGGAAAAGGGGAGAGTGACAGTGGGTGCAAAGCCTCTCCAGCCCCCTGAGTGTGGGACAGTACAACTGCGAGTCCCCAGGCGCCGGCCGAGAGGAGCCCAGGTAGTCCCCACCGCACCCTGACTGCCCAGTTTCACAGGGGAACTGGGAGAGACGCACATGGAGCAGCCCAGCCAGGCCAGGCAGAGGGAGGTAAAAGGCAGACCCGTGAGGGCAAGCCCCTGCTGCGGCCTACCCCCGGTGGGGTTATCCGCAACCGAGGGTCTGGCAGACCCCCAGCGCCCACCCTCTTCATGCCCTCCCGCTGCCGTTACCGGGGATCTGGACGTAGAGAGAGGCGAAAGCAGCGAGATAAACGGCAGCCAACCCGGCCAGGAAGAAGGAGCGCGGCCGCCGCGGAGGGTCCCCCATGATGGCGGCGGCAGCGCCGCGCTGGACCCCCCGCGCAAGGACGTTACACGTAATGACGTCATCGGGCCCCGCCACGAGCGTCACGTTGGGCGGGAAAAACGAAATGGCGCCGAGGGAAGGAAGTAACGGGGAGGATAGGTGAGAGCTGGGCTGGGTACTCGGGATCGGGATCGGGATCGGGATCGGGATCGGGATCGGGATCGGGATCGGGATCAGGATCAGAGATTTCTGTACGGCATCTGGGTCTTGGTGTAAGTTTTGGCCTGGGGTCTTGATCTTAGGCTGAGGTCTGGGTCTGGATATTGTTCTTGTTCTGGGATTTGAGTCTGACTCTGAGGTTTCAGTTTGGATCTGGATCTGGAGTCTGGATCTCAGCCTTAGTTTGTACCTGAGCTCTGGAGATTATTCTAGGCTTTCAGTCTGAGTCTGGATCTGGGGTCTGAATCTCGAGTTGTATGAGGGAATGTTTAGGTTGGAGATGAGGAACAGCTTCCTCATGGCAAGGCTTGTCAAGGCCTGACCCAGGCTGGCCAGGGCAGTGGTGGAGTCACCACCCCTGGAGTGGTTGAAAAGCTGTGGAGATGTGGTGCTGAGGGTTGTAGTTTAGTGGTGACCAGCAGTGCTGGCTAATGGTTGGACTTGGTGAGCTGAAAGGTCTCTTCCAACCCAAACAATTCTGTGATTCTCAGTCTACTGAAATTTTGTATTTCTGTTGAAACCTAGTTGACCTCAGACACTCAGCAGCTGTCCTAAGGCATCAGTTGTGGCTGGCTCTGGGTGCTCTGTGCCCCTCAGATGTCACCTGTGGGATCACCTGTCAAGAACCAGGTTCTTTAAGCCTGCGTGAAGATCCCTGGAGCTGTGCCCAACCAGCAGTTGCTGCCATGGAGGAGGTGGAGTCACGCTTCCTGCACCTCCTGCAGCCCATCCGGGACCTCACCAAGAACTGGGAGGTGGATGTGGCTGCCCAGCTCGGGGAGTACCTGGAGGAGGTGAGGGGGAGCCCCACAGCCCCTGGGTTTGGGAGGCTGGAGGTGACTCCCTGTTTCATCCCTCTCCCTGTGCTCAAGCTCCAGCCTGTGCATTGGTGTTGCATTTTTCCTACTTTTGGGCGTTTTGCAGCTGGATCAAATCTGCATTTCCTTTGACAATGGCAAAACCACCATGAACTTCATTGAAGCAGCACTGGTGATCCAGGGCTCAGCCTGTATCTACAGCCGGAAGGTGAGGAGCCTGGTGGCAACATCCATGCTGTGGCCCTGGTCCTGCCACCCTGCCTGTCCTGCTCTCCCTCAGCTGAGGCTGAGCTCCACAGGGCTGCTCTGGGCTCCTGAAAGGCTTGGATGTAACAATGAGTGAGAGAGATGAAAGAACAGAGATTTATTATTCCAGAATCATGGAATCAAAGAGTGGTTTAGATTGAAGAGACCTTTAGGGGTTATCTAGTCTAACCCCCTGCAGTCAGCAGGGACACCTGCAACTAGAGCAGGTTGCTCACAGCCCAAACAACCTGAGCTGGAATGGTTCCAGGGATGGGACATCTCTCACCTCTCTGGGCAACCTGGGCCAGGGTCTAAGCATTCTCAGGGAAACACATTTCTTCTCCTTCTCTCTAGTTTAAATCTCCTCTTTTAGCGTCAAACCATCAGCCCTTGTCCTGCCCCAACAAGCCCTGCTAAAAAGTCTCTCCCCATCTTTCTTTTTGGCTCCTTCAAGTACTGAAAGGCTGCAGTAAGGTCTCCTTGGAGCCTCCTGCAGGCTGAACAACCCCAAATTCAGACTTCAGAATGGTTTAGGCACTGAAAAGAACAATGGGATGAAACTGAACCCTAGCTGCCTGGGGATAGGAGGGGGCAGTGGTTCATCCTGCCACCAGCCAGAAAAGCTTTTCTGGGAGCTACTTCCTCTCTCTCCAATGTTCTGGGTGCTCTTTTACAGGTGGAGTATCTCTACTCACTGGTTTACCAGGCACTCGACTTGATCTCCGACAAAAAGTAAGTAGAGCTGCCCTCAACCCAGGAGGGAGCTTTGCTGGGCTCAGGGCTTGGCAGAAAATCTACTCCTGCCTCAGTTCTCTCTCCCTCTCTGGGGAGGTCCAAGCCCTTCCCTACTTGCCTTCCTGATGAGATTTGGAAGAGAGAGAGTGGGAAGGTCAGTGGCTATTGCGGACAGCAGGACTAGGGCAGGGGTTGTCCTCTTGGACTAGGCACTGGGGAGGCCACACCTGGGATCCCGGGCTGAGTACAAGAAGGACATTGAGGTGCTGGAGTGTGTAGGAGATCTCACTGGCTTTTGGGCATGTTCAAAGCAGAGAGGACTTGAAAGAAGCTTTGCCTGGGCTGGAGTAACACAAAGCTGCTGTGGAGGTTTCCAAAAGCCTGTCCCTGGCCACACTGTCACATCTCCCTGCTGGCTGTTGCACAGTGGGATGCTCCTGCTTAGCATAGAGTTGGAGACAACCTGCTGCTCTTTGCCCTCAACTCCTCACTGCTGCTCCTCAGCTCCCCATGTTTCTCACCCTGCTGCAGGCGGGAGAAGCAGCCCAGCTCCGTGGGGCCAGACGGCAGAGACGCTGATGCAACCTTCGGGCCCGAGGAGGAGGAGGTGAGTGGTGCCCCATGGAGATGCTTCATCCTTAACTGGGACTGTCCTTAGGAAGGCTGTTCCCCAGGGCTGTGGTGACTGCCTAGGCTGACAGCAGGCACCTTCATCCCCTCCTGGCTTTGTCCTGGTGCCCTCGCAGTGCTGCACACCCCAGCCCACTCCTGCCCTGCTCCAGAGCGGCAGCTCTGTGGTCTCCATGCCCTGTTCTTGTCCCTCCTGCGCCGGGTGGGGTCCCTCAGTGCAGTGCAGCCAGGGTGACGTGGTGGCTGCTGGGGCTCTCTCAGCAGTTCCTCTCTCTGGATGACATCAGGGAGAGCAGCCAAGAGAACGTGAACATGAGGAATGATCATCAGCCCAACGTAAGAGAAGCCTTTCTCCTCTTTTTTCATCCTCCCTGTGTTTCCCTGGATGAATCCCACAGGAGCCAGGCTCTGTGGGGACAGTGGCAACCAGGCAGTGCCATGCCAGGTGCCCTCTAGGCTCCCTCCCTGCTGCCCTCCCACTGCCTTCCCTTTCCAGGCTGTGAACATCGTTCCCTTGACTCCGATGTCTTTGGTCCCTCCAGAAGAGGCCGAGAAGAAGGACAACCCTCTGCTCAGGTGACAGCCATCCCCCCTGTGCCTCCTCAGTGGGTTTAACTGGGTCCCCTCTGGTGCTATGGTAAGGTTGGTCTTTCCCCATGCTTTGTCCAAAGGAGGGGCCCTTTCCCAGTTAAACTGGACAATGGGAAGGATGGGCAATCCCGTGGGCATGAGGATCCTGCTGGGAACTGCCCCTGGTGAAGGCAGGGCAGGAGAGTCCCTGGAGAGGGACACACTGGGGCTGCACTGGGCAGTCTGAGTGGGACTTTGCTGGGCAGAAGCTAGGAACACCCTGGGCTGGGACTGATCTCCCTGGAGCAGAGGGCTTTGGGGACACCATGTGGGGATTGCCCCAGTGGCACGCTGGTTCCTCGCTTCCTGGGTTCACAGCAGGACAGGGCAGAGTCTGGTTTTGGGTGTCCCCTGATGGCTGTTCCCCTCTCCAGCCGGAAAGGAGAGCTCCTCGCCAGCCGGAAGGATTTCCGGATGAATACTTCCACCCCTCACTCCTCTGGAGCCTTTCTACTGGAGCTGGCTGGGGTCTCCCCAACCTACCAGCAGCTTGGGAGAGTCCCTGGCAGAGCAGCAGGTACTGGGGGGGCTTGGAGCTGCCAATCTCATCTGGTGCCAGCGGGGAGGTGACTGTGACCTCTTCCCTTTATCCCCTTGGCAGGAACACTGCCCAGTGTCCTCAGTGGGGAGAGGGAGAGGCTGAGCGCCGGAGGGGATCCTGTCCAGGCACTGAGCTTCTCAGGAGATGGAGGTGAGATGTGCTGAGGGCATTGGAGCATCTCTGGCAGGAGGAAAGGCTGCGAGCCGTGGGGCTGCTGAGCCTGGAGAAGAGCAGCCCCACAGGGGAGCTGCTCAGTGCTGAGCAAGAGCTGAAGGCTGGGGGCAAGAGGCTGGGGCCAGACTCTGCTCAGTGGTGCCCAGGGCCAGGCCAAGGGGCACTGGGCACCAACTGGAAGCCAGGAGGTTGCAGCTGAGCAGGAGGAGAAGCTTGTTTGGTGTGAGGATGTTGGAGCCCTGGCCCAGGCTGCCCAGAGAGGTTGTGGAGTCTCCTTGTGTGGAGAGATTCCCAAGGCAGCTGGAGGTGACCCTGGGCAAGCTGCTGTGGGTGCCCCTGCTGGAGCAGGGGGTTGGGCTGGATGATCCCCAGAGGTCCCTTCCAACCTTCACTATGGTGGGATTCTGGGGTTTGGTGAGGTCCAGCTGTTTGTCGCTCCTGCCTGACTGTCTGGCAGGGCTCTGGGTGTCCAGGCATCTTCAGGTGACTCCTTGGCCACAAGTGAAGCTTCCCAGGGGCACCCGGAAGTAGATGGAGTGGAGACGTGTGACCCCAGAGGTCTTCACTGTGTTTGGGGCTGTTTAATTCCCCACCAGGTGCTGCAGGACCAGATGATGATGACAGCAGAGAGGATGACATGCCTGGAGACCTCCAGGGTGCTGATGAAGTGACTTCAGCTGCTACCAAAAACATCGAGGCACAGAGGGTAGGTGTGGACAGAGGCTGGTGGGGGCAGTGCCAGCTCCTCACTGCTTCTCCAGAGCCTGGCAGTGCAGAAGGCTCACTGCTTCCTTCCCTCTCTGCCAGGACATGCCTCTGCCAAAGGCTTACGTGCTGCGGGAGCGAGCCCCTGCCCAGGACCTCAAAGCCCACATCAAGGTAGGAAGGCCCTAAGCTGGGGGAGCCTCTCCCAGTCTGTGTGGACATCCCTACCCACCCCAGGGTGCTTCGTGCTGATGGCAGCGTGACCTGGTGGCTGCAGTGTGCCCAAGCCAGAGTGCCCCAGGGAGTTTTGCCACCTTCATCTCTGCTCACTCCTCTCCTCCAGGAGGTGCTGGACCCATGGCAAAACCTTGATCCCTTTGGTGACTCCGAGGACAAACCATTTAAGAAAGGTATTTGAGGTGGGGCTGAGGGTGAGGGGCTGCTCCCCAGGATTGGGTTTGCCCTGGAGGGGCCAGGGCCTGGCAGTCAGGCTCCATTTCCCAGCCCCACTTGTCCCTCAGCATCCCCAGAGCCACGTTGGGTCTTTCCCAGCCCTGTGAATGGACAGAGGGGCCTGGTAGAAGGGCTCCAAACCCTGGGAGGGGGTTGAGCTGTGCTTGTGGCAGCAGCATGGAGCTCTCCTGGCAGCAGACTGATCTCTGCCTGCTTCCAGGGAGGCCCTTCCTGGTGCCACATGGCCTGGGTGACATGGTTGGGGTCAAGCGGAAGAGGAAAGGCCCCAGGAAGCTCCAGGACTTCATGAAATGGTTCTCTGCAGCCTGTGAGTATCGTGGCCCTGTTGTATCCTCACCCCTCATCCAGCCAGGAAGCAGCTTGCCCAGACCCCTCTGCCGTGGGTGCTCCAGTCCTGGCCCCGTTTGATCCCACAGGCACTGCTGTCCCTGCTCTGGTCTTGCTGGAGCTGCCCTGGCACCTCCACCCCCATCAGCCAGTGGGATGCAAACACTTTTGTTGCCCCAGGATCTCATCACCCAAGCTTCTTCCTTGGCCAGGGCACCTTTAGGGGGGGAGGAGGTGGCTCTGGAGTTGACAACGGCCTTGTCACCCACTGTGGTGGTGCTGGAAGCAGGTGGTGGTGTCCTTAGAAGGCTGCCGGCCCCTCGCAGGCCTATTCTGCCTGCTGGCGTCCCCAGAGCGTTGGTGGGGGTGGCACCTCCCACCCTTTGTCACTTTCATCCTCCTCTCTGGTTCTTCCAGACAACAGCATCCCCAACAGCCGGAAAACCAAGCGGAAAGGTCCAAGCTTCGCCGGTGAGCAGAGCACAGAGGGGCACTTGGGAATATGCCCTTGTCCTCTGTCCCCCAGCTAGAGCAGAGGCCTTGTGCCCTGTGCCAAGGCTGTGCCTCACACCACACAGCCTGCCCAGGTGTTTGTTGGGCTGGAAAGTGTCAGGCTGGGGGTTGGAGGGGTTGAGTACCCCCTGAGGGGTGCAGAGGATTGTTTCCCAGCCTTGTCTCTGCATAGATCTGGAGGTGCTCTACTGGAAGCAGCTGAAGGAGAAGATGGCAGCACAGAGGGAGCTGCAGAAGCGGGTGGTGAGCAGGCACAGGGCCCGGGGGACTGGGCTTACTGGGACCACATGTGTGCTCTTTCTGGGCACTGGTGGGCTGTGGAGCCCCTCACAGGGGTCAGGGTTCAGGGCTGTTCTCTCCCCTAGGGACCACTGTGGACACCACAGGAGGAGGAGCTGGATCTGCCTGAGGATGAGCGGGAAGCTGACTGTGATGGGGACAATGGTACTTTCGTACCCCTGATCTCCCCACCCCCAGCTGGGGGTCCTGGGTGGCCCTTGTCGAGCTGGGACTAGGCCTGTGGTGGGGGTGCTGGTGGGCCCTGGGTGGAGGGCGCTGAGCAGGTGTCCCCTCCCCACAGAAGACTTTGTGGAGCATGAGAACCTCCTGCCTGAGGGCCCAGAGGAGCTGGTGGAAGACCTGGGTGAGTGGGCACAAGCCCCACAGGGCTGCCTGCTGAGGGGAGCAGCTGCAGCTGTACCTCACCCCACCATCCCCCTGCCCTGTCTATCTTTGGGGTGTCCCCTGTCTCCCCTCGGTGACACTCTGCCCTCCTGCAGTCCCTCACGATGACCTGGGCTCCCTGGGCTATGAGGAACTGGTCCGCAGGAATGTGGTAGGTGGCCGTGGCCAGGGGCTGGAGGCCAGGGTGGGTGTAAGGTGGGGGGCAGCAGGAGGGTTGGGGTGCTCCTGATCCCCTCTTTTGCCGCTCCCTGCAGGAGCTGTTCATCGCAGACTCCCAGAAGTATGCACGGGAGACGGAGCTGTCCCAGCACGTTCGGCAGTGGGAGGAGAGGATTGGGCCTTTGCTGCAGGAGCAGGTAGGGACCCCCCCAGGGATGGGGCAGGAAGGGCAGGGAACTCTGGGGGCAGCGGGCTAGAGGGGGAGAGACCCGTACAGGCAAGGGGGCAGGGTGGCAAGGACCCTCGTGGGCCAGGGAACAGGAGTCCAAGATGGGCAGGGGGACAAGGTGAGCAAGGACACCCGTGGCCAGGGGTCTGAAATGGGCAAAGGGACAGGGCTGGTAGGAACCTTTCTGGGCCATGGAACATGAGACCAAGATGGGCAGGGGTCTGGGGACACAGTGGTTGGGGGGACAGGGGAGGCAGGGACCCCAGTAGGGGACTGGGGTGTACAGGAACCCCCACAGGCATAGACCCCTGGTGGGCAGGGCCTTGGGGTCTAGTAGGAGTCCCTAGGCAGGCAGGGGGGCTTCAGCAGCCCCCTCTCTGCCCATACCTGATCTCCCCTCTGCCTGCAGGAGGAGCGACCCCCCTTCGATATCCGTGACTACGGGACCACGCTGATGGAGGGCTGCAAGCCCCTGGGCCAGTGGCACTCCTTTGCCAGGCTGGTGGCTGGCCAGCCCCCCTTCGAGGTGTGCAGATACATGCTGGCCACTCTCCAGCTGGTAAGTGTGGGGCTGGGGGGCAGAACCCCCGAGCTCTGTTGGGCTCCCCTCACCCCGAGACCACTTACCTCCCCCTGTCCCTCTGCACAGGCTAACGACTACGTGGTGGAGCTGGCCCAGGCTCCGGGGCTGGAGGAGGCAGTGGACACGGCCCAGCTGCGGCTTCTAACTCAACAGCAGGCACACGACCGCTTCCAGACCTTCCAGCTCCCCTCTGCATGCCCCAGAGCCCCCTCAGAGCCTCCCGTGTCCTCCACAGCCCCCCTAGACCCTCAGCAATAAACTGCAGTTTGGTAAAGGCTCTGCCTTTGGTTAAAGGCAGGGAGGGAAAAGCTCCTTGCCCAGGAAGCTGTGGGGAGTGACAAGTGGCTGGGAAGGGTCTCTCTGCCCACCTCCCTAGGGCCTCCTGCCCTGTACAAGGGTCCTGAGGAGTGGTACCATGAGACAGTCCTGGGGGCCTTCAGGGGCTGGTATGGGGCTAGTAGAGCTTCCCCTGTCCACCTGGCTGTAGCCTCCCTCCCTATAGGACAGTCCTGGGGTGAGCGGTGGTGGGTGGCAGGGGTCCCTCTACCCCATGGGATGCTCTGCGGGGGAGTGATAGTGCTCCTGGGGGTCCACACGGGGGAAATAGGGGGTGACAGGGGTCTCTGCCTTAGCTGCCAGCAGCTGTTTTTGGGGTGCAGTTGCCTTTATTGCCCCTAGTCAGAGAGGGGCTCATAGGTGGCCATGTGCCGCCGGACGCTCTGGGCTATCTGCTGGTGGCTCTTGCTGCGCCCATAGTAGTCCAGGAAGAGGCCATCGGGGCCCAGCAGGTAGATAAGGATGGAGTGGTCCACCAGATAGTCACCATCGGAGTCCTTGGGGCCAGCACTGGCATAGACACGGTAGGATTTGGTAGCCACCTGCACGGCCTCAGGGGTCCCTGTCAGCCCCAGCAGCCGTGGATGGAAGCCCTGCAGGTAGCGTCCCATGGCCCCCACGTCATCCCGCTCGGGGTCGACGGTGATGAAGAGGGGCTGGACGGGAGGAAGGCTTGGGTCGCTCTCCAGCAGCTCCACGGCCTTGCTCAGCTTCTCCAGCTCCTCGGGGCAGACGTCGGGGCAGTGGGTGAAGCCGAAGTAGAGCAGCACCCACTGGCCGAGGAAGTCTCCTTTCCGCCGTGTCCTCCCGGACTGGTCCAGCAGCTCGAAGTCTCCCTGGGCCAGGCCCAGCGCTCGCAGCTCTGCTCGCCTCCGTGCTCGCTGCCGACGCTCCTTCTCCTGCCGCAGGGACAGCCAGGTGCCCCCAGCCACCGTCCCTGCCGCCACCACCACTGCCACCCGGCCCCACAGCGGCAGCTTACCGCTTGCCGTGGCTGTATTGGTACCAGGGGTAGCCAGGCCGCGGCGGGGCAGGGGGCGGCGGGGCAGGGGGCAGCGGGGTAGGGGGCAGCGGGGCAGGCAGCGGACAGGGTGCAGCAGGACCTGAAGCATAGCAGGGCTGCCGGTAGAGAGAAGCAGGCAGAGGGGTAAGGCCTTGGAGACCTCCCAGGTGCCCTTTAAGCCCTCACCCTGGGCCCTGCTGATGCCCTTTGACCCGTCGCCCTTTACTCCACCACCCTTTAACTCCACGACCACCTTGATCCCTTCCTGAACTTCACCCTCTGGCCCTCCTCCAAACTGCTCACACCGCGTCGGTACCAGACGCACCGGTTAGACTGGAACCGGAAGGGTCGTAGAGTGTCGGGGTGGGGGCGGGGCGGAGCGGAGCTGACGGACGCGTAGTGCGCACTCCCTCTAGGGGCGCGGAGGTCGCACTGAGGCTACTGCGCACCGCATCCTCCTCTCCCTGTGCCTGCGCGCTCCGTAGGCACGCGGCGTAACCGCAACATGCACTCGCCTTGAGCCCCGGAAGTGACGTCATTTTCGTTGAGTGAAAATGGTCTCCGCCAGGAGGTCGGGAGGCGTCGGAGGCGGCTCCGGAACTAGGCTTAACGCGGCCTGCAAAACCTTGCGGCCTTCCTCATCCAGGCCTCCGTCGTGGTGTACCCGAAGCCAGGGCTCGCCTGTAGGCGAGGGAGTGGTTGTGGGTAGGGAGGCTGCCGGATAGACCTCTCCCACCCCAGTCTCCTGCCACCGTTACCTTCCTGCAGGTGCTGTCCCACTGTCACCAGCAGCTCGGCGCCCACTCGGGGGTTGATAGGGTCTCCAGCCCGTGACCGACCAGCTCCCAGAGCATGGAGGGTGTGGGCGAGAGGCAGGGCCTCGATTTGCTGTACCCAGCCTGGGAAGACGTCGGATGTTAGGCTGGGGAGTGCAGAGAGGGAGCTGGAGGGTGAGGAAAGCTGTGGGCTGACATCTGTGTGGGTGCAGGGCTTTCCCCGCGTCTCCACTCACCGGTCCGCAATGCTGGCAGCTCCTCCTGGACACTTGCTTCCCCCAGGAGCTGCCGACGCTGGGGTGGTAGCCCGGTGCAGAGGCGGTGGGCAGTGGTGGGGGGCACCCCCTGAGCCCCCAGCATGGCCTCGAAGGTGTGAAGTGCTGAGCCGTCATCCAGCGCCTGCCCCAGGCGTGCTCGGCCTTGCTCGGGCCCCATGGCCAGGCCACACTGCCACAGCAGCAGCCCCCCTGCACCATACGGGCTGGGACCTTCTTCGTGGGGAACCCCCCGCGGGGTGGCAAGGGAGTGGTGGGGGGGGATTGGGGTGTGGAAGGGACAAGGGCAGGGAGGCAGGCTGGGGAGGAGAGGGGCAGGGATGTGCGATAGGACCCTGGGGTGTGCAGGTGGGGGGACAGAGCACTGGATGGGGGGATAGAGGCAGACCCCAGTGCTGGAGGAGGGGGTGCAGGGCTGGGGAGAGGACACAGGGAGGGCCCTTGGGGCTATGGAGGGGTGCTAGGATGTGGGGATGGGGACACGGGTAGGGTCACCAGGACCGTGGAAGGGTTCAGGGTTAGGTGGTGGTGGTGCGTGGGGGTCGCTGGGTCATTTCCTCCCACCTCCCCCAATCTCTGTCCCCGTGTCTGACCCAGGACAGTGACCAGCAGCCGCAGGTCGGGGGGTCCGCCCCCCTCCAGGCACTCCAGTGCCTCCAGCACCTCCAGCGAGTTGCCCACGCAGCGCCCCAGGGGCTGATCCATCCGGCTCAGCACTGCCGAGGTGTGGATGCCAAGGAGCTGGCCAACGGTCACCTGCAGGGGAGAGAGAGTGGGGGAGAGAGAGTGGGAACGAGGATGGGGAAGGGGAAGGCAATGGGGATGGAGGAGAAGGGGAGGGGAAGGGAATGGGGGAAGGGAATGGAGGTCAGTGCAGGAACGGTGGAGTGGGCAGGGAAAGGAAAAAAAGGAAAGGAAAAGAGAAAAGAAAGGGAAATCAGGAAAGGAGAAAACCAGGAAAGGAGAAAGGCAAGGGAAGGACAAAGGCAGAACAAGGAGGGCATGCAGGGAAAGGAAAAGGAAAGAGGGCAGAAGAGGAGAGGCCAGGCAGGAGGTGCCAGGGCTCAGGGGGGTCCCGGGCAGTGCCCAGCTCTCACCAGGCTGTGTGCCAGCTCCCGAGCGCTTTCCTGGGTGGGGTACAGAGCTGCAGCCCCAAACTTGACATCCAGCACCAGTGCAGAGAGCTGCTCCACAGCTTTTTTACTGAGGATGGAGGCTGGGACGGGGAGAGCCAGGGGGTCGATGCCTTGGCCCCTGGCCCCTGCCCTTGCCTTGCTCTGACCGCCCCTTACCCGTGATGAGGGGCAGGCTGTCCACAGTGGCTGTCACGTCCCGAAGGCCATAGAGCACACGGTCAGCAGGTGCCAGCTCCTCGCTCTGCCCCACGATGCAGCAGCCAACCTGCTCCAGGACACTCTGCATCTGTGGGACAGGCCACTGGGATCAGGTGTCCTTTCCTGCACCCCACCACCATCCTGTACCCCCGTGCCATCCTGCACCCCAGTGCCATCCTGTGTCCCACCACCACCCCACACCCATCAACATCTTGCATCCCTTTGGAGATCCCTCTTCCCTTGGAGCCTGGCATGCCCACGGGGTGACAGCACGGGTGGGTGATGGTGTGACAGGGTAACAGCATGGCCAGGTGATGGCGTGGCAGGGTGACAGTGTAGCTGGGTGACAGGGTGGTGGTAGTGCCCGGCCCCAGCCCTCACCTCCTCGGGGCTCAAGGCCACACGGAAGCCAGGGATGGCCTCCAGCTTGTCCAGCGTGCCCCCAGTGTGGCCCAGCCCGCGGCCGCTGATCATCGGCACCTGCGGGCAGGGGACAGGTGGGCACGAGGGGTGGCACAGGGACCCCCACCCTAGCCCACTGCCCCCTCTGCTCACCTTGCAACCGCAGGCAGCCAGGGCAGGAGCCAGTGCCAGGCTGACCTTGTCCCCCACTCCTCCTGTCGAGTGCTTGTCCACTAGCCTCCCGTGCCAGGCTGGTGGCCAGGCCAGCGCCCGCCCCGAGCTCGCCATCGCCCGTGTCAGTGCCAGCGTCTCGCCCGCATCCATGCCCCGCAGCCAGATGGCCATCAGCATGGCGCCTGGGGGGCACGGCCGTGGGAGAGGGTGACCACCCCCACCCCTGCCATGTGCCAGAGCTGGCATTGCCCCCAGCCCGCTGCTGGGGCCCCCACCCTGCCCCAGCTATCTACCCATCTCCCACCTCACCAGCCTTTGCCATGTCTGTGTGCCAGGTCTCCTGGTGGTGCCCCCCCCCCGGCTGTGTCACCTGCCATGTCCCTGTGCCATGTCACACTGTCATGCTCCTGACTGCGTCCCGTCATGTCCCTGTGCCGCCTTCCCTTGCCCCTCAGTTGTGTCCTGCTGCCACCAGCTGCCTCATGCCACGTCCCCGGCGCTGTCCCTCATCAGTCTGTGCCATCTTTCCCACCATATTCTTGTGTCGTGGCCTCCACTGTGCCCCAGCTACGTCACCTACATTGTCACCTGCTATGTTCCCTTGCCGTGTCCCCTCGCCGTGCCCCCAACGCCTGGCACCCACCGATCTGGCCCTGCTGCGCGGTGCCCTCGGTGACCTCCCGCACGAAGCTCTGGATCTCCGCCTCCTCCAGCCTCTCTCCATCCCGTTTCTTACGGATGAGGGACGGGAGAGAGCCCTGGGTGGCCATTGGCACCCTGGTCCTGACCGTTGGCACCTGGACCCACCCGGCTGGCACCCACAGAGCCTGCCCAGCCTGGCCCCGTGCCCGCGGCGAGGCACGTCCCTGGCACTGGACCTTGTCCCCAGGGCAGCGACCGAGGGTCGGGTTGGATCGGGCTGGGGGAGGAGANTGGCCACCCTGGCCACAGGGTCCCCACCCACAGCACCCTTGGTACCTGCAGTGCCCACGGCATCCGCAGGTCCTACAGCACCCACAGTGCTTACGGCACCCATGGCTTGCAGCGTCTGTGGCACAGCACCCATTGCATTCACGGCCCCCACAGAACTCACAGCACTCACAGTACTCCTGGCACCCCCAGCACGGAGAGTGTCCCATGGTGCTTTGTCCCCTCCCCGGCCGATGCCACTCAACCTCTGGGTGCTGCTAGGAGTCCAGGTGAACACGGAGGTGGCCCCAGGGTGGGACTGGGTGCTGGAAGGGGTGTGGGAGCCACAGCCAGAGCCAGCCCTGGGTGATACTGGATGGCAGGATGGGGCAGTGCCAGCAGCACTCAGCCGGCACCGGTCCAGGCTCACCGTGAGATCTGCCCCTCGGCTAGCTGGGATGGGAATGGGATAATGGGACGGGATGAGGGAATGGGACTGGATGTGGATGGGAATGGTTATGAGGGTGGGGTGGGGGTAGGGATGAGATGATAGGATGATGGGGTGGGCGTGGGGACAGGAATGAGATGAGATGGGATGAGGATTGGATGGGATGGGTTCGGGATTGGGTTGCATGACCAGCCAGGAAGTGTCAGCTGGGTGCTCTGGGAGGGTGATGGTGATGAGGCTGGAGCAGGGAGTGGGCTCGTGCCCTCCAACCCTGGCATACACTGCCCTGGCAGCGGGGCTGTGGATCCATGGGGCTGGGAGAAGGGCAGCTCACGGCGGGGCTGGTGCTTGCTGGCTCCTCTGGCAGGGCCACACCCAGGTGACACAGAAAGAGACGCAGAGAGTGACGCTGGCCAAAGTCAACCATTTCTTGTGCCGATGGTGCCCACCCGCCCCCACTTAGTCGGGCACATCCACGATGAGAGGTGCCAGGTAGTTGGAGTGGCGGATGCCGAAGGTCACCCCTCGCTGCGTGCGCTGCTGCGGAGGTGAGAGGGTGGTGGTGAGCCCCTGGGGAGGGAGTGTCCCAGATCCTAGCCCCGCCACTGCCAGGGGAGGACCCCCAGAACTCCCTTACCTGCTTGGGGCTGTAGGCACCGGGTCCGGGCTTGCTGCCGGAGTCGGTGGGGAGGCAGTTTCGTGGCAACATGCTGTACCGTGGTGCCCGCTGCTTGTACACGTCGGCCTCCACCGTGTCATACCTGCAGGGCCCTGGCGTCTGTGGGCATGAGGATGGGGTGATGGGTACCCTGGCACGCCAGAACCCCAGCACCCTGTGCCCCTTGGTATCCGAGGCCCCCCGAACCCTACACCCCTTGGTACCCCAGACTACCAGCACCAGCCCCCTGGCACTCCAAACTCCCAGGCACCCTGCACCCCATGGTACCCTAACCCCCTTGGCACTCTGACCCCTCAGCCTCTCAGCACCCCAGCTTTCCAGCATTCTAGCCCTTGGCACCTAGACCCCTGTTTCCCCACCACCCTGATACCTCAGACCCTCTGATCCTTCTAGCACCCTGGCACCCTGTACCCCCTGGTACCCCAGCCTCCTTGCACCCTAGACCCCCAGTACCAGGCCCCTGGCCCCCCAGACCTCCTGACCACCCATCACCCTGCGCCCCTTGGCACCCAGCCTCCACCTTGCCCAGGTCCTGGTAGAAGGCTCCGACGTTGTTCCGTCCAGGCATGGAGTAGTTGGGTGCTGAGCTCTTGCTCACCACGTGAGGACCCAGCATGGGGGGCAGCATGTAGGCAGCGGGGCCTGAGAGGCACGAGGAGAGAGGGGCTCGGGAGGGAGGGTCTCCCCCGTGGGGAGCTCAGACCAGGGATGATGGGAATGACTCGGGAGAGGGGCTCAGCACAGGGATGATGGGGGTCCCAGCCCAGGGGTGATGGTGGAGGGGCTCAGCATTGGGATAACGGGGGTCCAGGCCCAGGGATGATAATGAGAAGCCTGGGAATGATGGAGGGGGTCCTGGCCTGGGACTGATGATGAGGGGGCTCAGATCGGGGATTACAGGGGTGACACAGGGGGGTCCCACCCCAGCCCCCATCTCTCCTACCCGGTGTCTGCTGGCAGCTGCCCATCCTAGTGCGGGAGCGGAGGGCGTAGGCGGGGGCTGAGGGGAATGCCACCCTGGCGGCCCGTTCGGGTGCATAGCAGCCTAGAGGACAGCGGGTACATGAGAGGCACGGCGAGGGGATGTGGAGGAGTCCCCCAGCCTGGGGGGGAGTCCCCCAGCCTTGCCACCCTTTTTTTTGTGCTGTCTCCACTCACCTGGCCCAGGGGTGTTGAAGGGCAGCAGATCACGGGGTCGGCTGTGGATGGAGAAGGAGGGGGTCCCGTCCTTGCCCTTGACTGTGATCCCAGGAGGCAGCAGGTAAACAGGTCCCGGGGAACGATTATCCTGAGCACTCCCAAACCGTGACCCAAAGCTGTAGGCAGGTGCACGGTACCGGGAGGGGTCGTGCAGGTGGTAGCCTGGGCAAGCGGGGGAGATCAGTAGGCTATGAGACCCCCAGTATATAGCACATGGCACCTTGCTGGCACCGTGACCCCTTCCCAGACTCTGCAACCCCCAACTCACCGACATTGCTGGGGAGCCCATACTTGGGTCCTGGGCCGCAGTAGAGGGCAGCGATGGGGCCGCGGGGCCGGTGGGGCCTCCAGGTGCCCACCCAAGCCTCATCTGACATGGCAGCTCCTGCCAGGAGCACCCCTCAGCCCCCAGTTCCCAACCCTCCAGTGCCAGCCAAGGGGGCCCTGTGGGCAGGGGGACAGAGCTCCACAGCCTGGGCAGCCACTGGTGATGTGGCAGCACCAGGGTCACTATGGCTGGGGGGGCAGGGGCCTGCACCCCATGGATATAGTCCCCAATACCCCACAGATACAGCCTCCAGCACCCCATGGATACAGCCCCAGTGTCCCATGGATGTAGTCCCCAATATCCCATGTATGCACCCCAGCACCCCATGATGCATCCCCCAGCACCCCATGGATGTAGCCCCCAATATCCCACAGATACAGCCTCCAGCACCTCATAGATGCAGCCCCCAGCACCCTATGGATGTAGTCCCCAATATCCCATGTGTGCACCCCAGCACCTCATGGATACAGCCCTCAGCACCCCACGGATGTAGCCCCCAGTACCCCATAGATACAGCCCTCAATACTCTATGGCTGCAGCCCCTTGGGCCCCTGAGATGGGGTGAGGGTCCATGGTGGGGCTGAGCCCCCTTACCCTGCGTGGTGCTGGGCTCTGGCCAGTCTCTCCCTCCCCCTGTTGCTATGGCACCCACACAACAAACAGCACTGAGCAACCAGGATGGGGCTATGGGGCTATAAGGCTATGGGCTATGTGGCTATAGGGCTGTGGGGCTATGGGGCTGTGGGGCTTTGGGGCCAGGGCCTGGGACGCTGTGGCGCTGCCCTACTGCAGAAGTCATTGTAGGAGCAGCTGGTCCCCCATGGGGTCTATGGGTGTCCCCCATTGGTCACCGTGCCCCTAAGCCCATGGGGGACCATGGGGTGCAAGGATGAAGGATGAAGGATGCACAGACCAAGGTGGGCTCAGTGACCTTTACTGTGCCCCGTGGGCAGGGTGCGGGCAGGATGCAGGCAGGGTGCCCACAGCATGCCCATGGCATGCCCACGAGGTGCCCACAGGGGCGCAGGCAGGGTGCAGGAGGGGCTCGTGGGGGTCTCTAGGCGCTGGCCTTGCAGACAAAGGGTTTTCTGTCAGTGCAGGTGTCACTGTGCCACGTGAAGTCTGTAAAATCTGGAATGGAAAGAGACCCTCAGGCCCCCTGGGACCACCATGGCCCCTGGCATGGCCTGGCCAGGAATACTGGTGGCCAGGGATGTTGGTGGCCAGGAATGCTGGCGGCCAGGGGTGTTGTGCTCACCAACAGTGTCCTGCAGGGTGGCACACGCTGTCCCCCTGGGTCTGGTCTGCTGGTGCCAGGAACCATAGTCCATCTCGGAGCCATCAGACCACTGCCAGTGGTGGCTCTGTGGGGACAACAGCTCCTTGAGTCCCACCAGCTGTGCCACCAGCCCCTCTGGGGAGAGTCCCAGGGAGTCTCAGAGGGGCCCCAGGTCTGCACTCACCCCCAGGGGATGGTGGAGACCAATCCAGATGCCTTCGTCCCACTCGTACTCTTCCTCCTCCTCCTCCTCACTGTCCTGGCTGGGGCGGGCGAAAGGAAGTAGGGCAGTGATGAGCTGGTACTCCTCAGAGCTGTGCACTGAGGCCAGGTGGGCATCGGCCCCAAAGCGCTGGCAGAAGTCCTGTGGCAGGGATAGGATGGTAACATCATGCCCTGACCCTGCCACTGATCTCCAAACCCAAGCCTTGGACCCCAGACCACAATTTCTGGCCTCAGTTCCCAACCTCTGGTCTCCAAGCCCATCTCCTGGTCCCAAAGTCCAACCCACGGTCCTCAACACCAAGCCTCAGACCCTGACCACTGAGTCCAGACCCCAAACTCCAGTCCCAGACCCCATTTCATGGACCCAGACCCCAACCTTTTGTCCCCAACCCTTGGCCCCAGACTCTAAGCCCTAGTCTCCAGCCCTTGGTCCCAAGCCCCAGTCCCTGATCCTAGACCCCAACTTCTGATCCCTAAACTTAAACCCCCACCCCAATCCCTGGTTGCAGACCTCAAGCCCCAGTCCTAGACCCCCCAACTCCTTGTCTCTGACTCCAACCTCCAGCCCCAGACACCAACGTTTTGCCCCTGACCCCGAACCACAACCCCTGCTCCCCCACTCTTGGCCCCACCAAGTTTGAGGGGGGTGGGATGGGTGCTGTGTGCACAGGCGGTGCCTGGCACAGCTGGACACTCTCCCTCGGCACAGGGTGGCTGTGGTGGTGCCACCATGGTGCCACCTAGTCCCACATAGAACCAGGACCTCCCTGGAGAGGACCATCCCCATCCCAGGTGGCACCAGCACCTCAGTGCTCAGCTCTGACAGGAACCAGCAAAGCCCAGCTCCCTCTGACCATGGAGATGGTGGGGTGCCCCATGGGAGGTTCACCCCCAAACCTACATCCTCCCTGAGTTCCTCACCTCTGCCCTTCTCCAGCTTAGCTCATGGGTGAAGAACTTATAGCACCCATCCTCGAAGGGCACCCAGCCCCAGTCACAGGCAGTAGGTTCCTGCCCTGGGAGAGGGAAGGCAGGAGGGAGTCAGAGTGTGGGAGGCACCCCGAGGGGCACCCCAGGGTCCCCCTCAGCCCAGCACTCACCGTGCAGCAGGGGCACGAGCAGCAGGCAGCAGAGCAGGGGCAGCCCTAGTGTCCTGGTCGCTCCCATCACTCCCTTCCCTGAGGGGCAAGAGGCAGTGCTCAGCACCCTGCTGAGACCCCCCACCCTCTGTGGGGTGCAGAGGGGCAGAGCTGCAGGGTGGGGGTGGGTGGAGGGTTGTGGCGTGCAGAGGGAGTGGAGGGATGCAGGATAGGGGATTCAGTGTGCAAGGGTGCAGCAGTGCAGGCTGTGAGTGGTAAAGGGTTGTGGGGTGCAGGAAGCAGGTTGTGGGAGGGTTCAGAGAGTGGGGGTGCAGTGAGCAGGGGTGCAGTATGAAGGGGTTCAGGGTGCAGGGTAGGGGGTGCTGAGGTGCACGATGTGGAATGTAGGGTGTGAGGTGCAGGGAATTGGGGTTCAGGGGTGCAGACTGTTAGATGCAGGGGGCAAAGGAGCACAATGTGGGGTTGCTGGGCACAAGGGGCAGGATGCAGAGCATTAGGTGCAGAGTGTGGGATGCAGGGATGTAATGCACAGGGATGCAGAGGTGCAGGACACAGAGGTGCTGGAATGCAGGGGTGCGGGGTGCAGGATGATGAGGTGCAGGGATCCAGGGCTCCAGGCGTGCAGGGATCCAGGGGTGCACGGAGAGGGTGTCCTGCAGGAGGTCACAGCCACCCTCTGCTCATGCTGCAGCCACAGGGACTCACCTGGGTCCTGGCGGGCACAATGTGGGTGCTGGGCACGCTGTGGTGCTGGTTGTCCCCCCGGGATACTGGGTGGCATCCCCACAGAGGATTTTATCCCCAGGGCAGGGGTGGGTGTCACCGCGGGACCCACGCACGGTGCCATCGACGCAGGCTGGCACATGGCCCCGGAGCTGCCTTTGATGTGGCACCCACTTGGCACCGGCATCACCCCATGAGGTGCCAGCCTGGGCTGAGATGAAAAGAGCTCCGTGGGCAGGATGTGTCCCACGTCCCCGTCACGAGACCCCCGGTGCCAGCCCTGCCACGTGTGTCCCTCCCAGGCTGGCACTTCGGTGGTGCCACAGACCTAGGGAAGGGAGATGATGGCAGATGGCATCGTGCCATACCCTGCGGTGGGCATGGGGAGAAGCACCAGGCACCACCCAAGGTGGAGGACAAGGGGTTCCCAGCTCTGTGCCAGGACAGGGGACAGGCAGTGTCCAGTTCCGACCCAGGATGAGGACAGGGGATGCCCAGCTCAGTGCCAGGGGACGCTCAGCTCCATGCTGGGATGGAGGCCAGGGGGTGCCTCACAGAGAGGGGCAGTGCCCAGGGGTGCCCCTCACCCTGGCAGGGTATTCAGGGGCTGCCTGGAACCGCTGCCAGCCCCGAGCACTGCCCTGTGCCAACAGCCCTGTCACACCCCGAGATCAAAGGGCTCGGCTCGCACCAATCCTGCCGTGGGTCCTGCGCCAAGGCAGCAGCACGGCCAGGAGAGCCCTGGCACCACAAGAGGAAGGACTCAGCACCCAGCATGGGGCTCAGCACCCAGTCCTGGACTTCGTCACCCAATTATGGGGCTCAGCACCCATCTGCGGATCTCTGTACCCAGCCGCAGGGCTCAGCACTCGTTCCCTGGCCCTGCTGGAGCATTGCTGTCATGGAAAGCCTGACCCATCCCTGGGTGCCAGCAGAGCTCTGCTGAGGGCAGTGGAAAGATCTGGAGTCCTGCAGGTGTGTGCCAGGGACCAGCCAAGGTAGGGTCAGTACCAGGTCCTGAGCTGATGACGAGAGAGGGACTGCGCCCAGGGACAGCAGGGTACACACACATCTCCAGGGCTTGGAAACCCCTCTAGGGATGGGGACTCCACCACTGCCCTGGGCAGCCTGGGCCAGACCTTCACAACCCTTGCCATCAAGAAACTGTTCTTCATCTCCAACTTAAACCTCCCCTGGCACAACCTGAGGCTGTTTCCTCTTGTCCTGTTCCTTGGGAGAAGAGCCCAAGCCCCACCTGGCTCCAGCCTCCTCTCAGGGAGCTGCAGAGAGCCAGAAGGTCTCCCCTGAGCCTCCTCTTCTCCAGGCTAAGCAAGCCCAGTTCCCTCAGCTGCTCCTCACAACACTTGTGCTCTAGACCCTTCTCCACCTTCCTTGCCCTTCTCTGGACACACTCCAGCACCTCAATGCCCTTAGAGTCAGGAGCCCAAAATAACACTGATTACCAAATGTACCATAACTCCACTGGTCCTACCTCTATATTCTGTAGCTGAATGGCTTGTGCTGGAAGGGACTTTGAAGACCACCTAGTTCCAACCCCCTTGCCATGGGCAGTGACACCTTCCACTAGCTCACAGCATCATGGTTGGTGGAGCACTAATGATGAGTGGGACCCACGTGGTGACATCCCAGACTGTGCAGGTCGCAGCCCCTTTGGTCAACCCTCAGAGGAATCCAGTTGCTCTTCCAACCTGTGGTGCACCCTGGGCCACCTCGGTGATGACCCTGGCAAAGCTGCTGTTCTACCAGCTGCAGACCTGGCCACCAAGACCCACCCTAGCCTCAGCCAGCCACCCTGGCAGGTTGTCCTCCTGCTGCATCTCAATTGGGACATTTCACCATTTCGTTCCTTACATGACCATCAACCCACTTGTGATGAGCAGTGTCCAACCCCAGCAGAAGGACCAGCCAGGTCCCACCAGCCTGTCCCTATGATGTCCCCAGCCTCAACTGGGGCTGCTGGTGACACTTTGGTTGCCCAGGAACGACTCAAACTGCACACCCAGGTCCTCTGAAGGATCCACAGCCTGAGACCTGTCCCCTGGCAGAGCCATGGCACTGCCCTGCAAGCATCTCAGTCACCACAGGGACGTTGTGGTCTCACTGCTAGTGTCCCCAGGGACACTGATGCCCCACAGGTGTTCATAGGTGGAGGCTGGTGTGGGAGCAGACAGGAGGCTAAGCTGCTCTTAACTGCGAGCACTGGGAGCCCTTATTAAGGGCGGAGCAGAGAAGGTGCAGTAAAGCAGCCACTTCCCAGGAGAGCAATGGTGGCCCAGGAGGACTGGTCCTGCCCCACACCCACCCTGGGCCATCCTTATGTCATCCACATAGGAGCCAACTCACAGGGGTGGCGCTGCAGCTGGCCTTGGGTTGCAGCATCCAGCCATGGGCTCCAGCCCCCTCTCAGGGGTCCAGCACCCATCCAGTGACCCGCTGTGGGGTCGAGCACCCAGTCAGGGTCTCCTCCTGACGGGGGCTGGGGGGTGCGTGGGCAGGAGCTGGGTAGGGCCACCAAAGCCACTTGAGCCCCATGTGGCCAGTGGCTAGTGGCCAGCCCCATGGCCAGGGACACATCCTGCCTTGGGGACATGTCTTGCTTTGGGGACACCTCCTGCCCTGGGGATATCCACCCTGGGAGCATAGACTCACAGAGTCACTATGGCTGGAGAAGACCCCCAAGATCATCGAGTCTAACCATCATGTGCTGCTTTGGGCTCAGGTCCTGCCTTGTATTCACATCTTGCTTTGGGGACATATACCCTGGGTCACGTCCTGCCTTGGGACTTCTCCTGCCCTGGGAACACTTCCTGCCTTGGGGACATCTTCTGCCCTGTGGTCATTCCCTGTCCTGGGACACCTTCTGCCCTGGGGACATCCACACTGGGGACATCTTGCCTTGTGGACATCTTTTGCCTGGGGACCCATGGGCACACATACACAGGAAGCACCCATGGTGCACCCTGTGCCCGGTGGGTGCCACCCTTGGGTGCCAGTTGTGCCAGGGTGGGCACAGGCACGGCAGTGGAAGACGCGGGGCCAGGGCTGCTGCAATAGGACTTTATTGTTGGGGGGGGGGGAGAGAGTGTGAAGGGAGCAGACTTTAGGGCCTGGGGTGTGAGGGCTACAATGGGGTATGGGGCCAGGGTGAGATGTGGGGTCTGGGGTGCAGTGGTGCCTGGGGTGCAGGGGAGTGTGGGGTCAGGGGCTCAGAGTGTGCTGTGGGGTGCAGTGGTGCAGAGGGGTGCAGGGTTTTGGGTTCTTGGCTGTCATGATGCATGGTGCAGTGGGGTGCACTCAGGACCCCCTAAGGTGAATATTTGCAGATGAAAGGTTTCCTCTCCCCACAGGAATCCTCCTCCCAGGCCATGAACCCTGTGGGAGCAGAGGAGTGAGTTCTCTTTCCCCATGGGCTGGGGGGTGTCCCCCCCATACCCAGGTCCTCCCTCACCTGATGAGTCCTCCAGCGAGGTGCAGCGTCTCCCTGGGTATCCCTCGTCCCCCTCCCAGGCTGAGTAGCGCAGCTTGGAGCCATCTACCCACCTCCAGTCCTGGCCCTGCAACAGGGATGGAGACAGTCAGGGAGGGAGCACCCTGAGGGTGGTCACCCTTGGGTGGGGGTGGAGTGTCAGGGACTCCTCACCTTGCGGTAGAGGCCGATCCAGACATCCTCCTCCTCCTCTTCCCGGCGCTGGCACTGGGCGATGAAGGCTGCTAGGGCTCGGTGCTCCTCGTCGGTGTGCACAGAGGCCAAGTGTCCTCCACCCTGGCTGGTCTTGCACCAAGCCTGGCAGGGACAGGGCAGGGCAAAGGAGGCTGGGGACACCGCCAACACCCTGCACCTACTGCCCTGCACCCAGGACCCTGCAACCCCGTACCACATCACCCCTCTTCGCCCAGCACCCTACACCCTGCACACACCACCCAGCACCTTGCATCTCTGCACCGTGCACGCTGCAGCCACCACCCTGCACTCATCACCCAGCAACATGCACCTTGCACCCCTGCACACAGCATTCATCACCCATCACTCACCACCCTGTCCCCCCCAGCACCCACCTCTGCCTTCCTCCAGGCCAGCTCCCGCTTGAAGTAGCCATAGCAGTGGCCCCTGAAGGCCAACCAGCCCCGGGGACACTTGATGGCCTGCACCCCTGATGGGAGGACAAGGGGGGGTCACTGTCACCCTCACCAGCACACCACACCCTGCCCCCTGCAGGTGAGCAACAGCCCCAGGAGGGCTCAGGGCACCCTCGACCCCTTTGTGGGGGGGATGCTCCAGAGACACTGTGTTTTGGGGTGCAGGGTGCTGGGGTGTGGGGTATAGGGGTGTTGGGTACTCACCGTGCAGTGATGGGTGCAGGGCCACGCAGCCAAGCAGACTGAGCCCCAGGACAGTGGCTGGTCCCATTCTGTCCCTTCCCTGCAGCAGAGTGGGGCTGGAGAGGGGCAGGAGGTAACCTGGGCACCCCCAGCATCTACCACCAGTCCCAGCACCCACCACCCCATTGCCTCCCCAGCACCTACCACTTTCCTGGGCACCCACTGCCTGCCTGGGCACCCACCACCCCAGCACCTGCCCTGGCACCCACCAACAGCCCCAGCACCCACCACCCTGTTCCCTCTCCCAGCACCCACCCAGCGCCCTCAGCAGAGAGGTGGAGCCGGTCCCAGGTGGATCAGGCCGTGGGCACCCTGACACCTTTATAGGCCTGGGCGTGGGGTGTCGGGTGGGTGGCACCCGCTCCTGGGGCACCCAGTCTCCTGGCACCACATCAGAGGGAGACAATGCACCCACCCCAGGGCTACACATATGTGGGCACAGATACAGGGTGGCACCCTCAGCGTGGGCACAGCCCCACAGCAAGACCTCCAGGGTGAGCACAGCCCCACAGCAGCGCCACCGTCCCAGCCTCCTCTCTCCCCAACAGTCCCAAGGGCACCCATCCTGGGGTGGCAGTGCCCATGGGTGCCAGCAGCCACCGAGAATGACCACTCCAGTGTGAGCACCCACCGCACCAGTGTGAACACTCATGGCTCCAGACAATGGGCAGGGACACAGGGGGGACAGGGAGGACCCAGGAGAAGACAGGGGGTGCCACGCAGGAGCACCCATGGCAAGGTACCACCCTCCGAGCACAGCAGCAGCCCCCGGAGCAGGGCCAGGACCAGGATCAGATAAGGGAGCTGGGACCTGCACTGGCTCCAGCACTGACACGCATCAGGGATCTGGGCATGGCCCAGCACCTCCTGTTCCCCCTGCAACCAGCACTCGCCCTGGCACTGGCACCCCCCTGGGCCCTCCAGGGTGCCCTGGGACCCAGGAGCAGGGTTGCAGCCCCAAAGCGGGGTGAGGGTGCAGGATGCATCCCCAGGGCAGGTTCTGGATGCAGGATACGGTCTCGATGTAGGATCCGGGTGCAGGATGTGTCCCCAAGGTGGGTGCAGGATGTGTTCCCACCATGGCATCTCTGCCTGCCCCCTTACCCCAGCTGTCTCCAGCACCCACCCCTCGGGCTGGCGCTGGCAGGTGGCCTGGGAGCTGGGCGAGCTCGATGTGTGCCAGCCGCTGCCAGGCGTCGGGTCCTGGCTAGGACAAGGTGTGCGGACACGGCCCAGGGGCTCTGCGCAGCACCAGGCTGTGCCACTGTGCCCCAGTGCACACTGCCTGTCACCGTCACTGCCGCCCATGTCACCAGCAGCACAATTCACCCACGGCACAGCTCCCCCATGGCACAGCTCAACCATGGGCACAGCTCATCCGTGGCACCTTCTTGATGCCCCACCGCTGGCACCTTTCATCCTCTGCCCCACAGTCTGCTGTTGCTGACAGTGCCTATCAGAGTGCTGCCAGTCCCCTGGTGGGCACATGGTGGTCACAGAGGACCCAAACCTGGGGTGCCCCAACCTGACACCGGATGCAGGGGTCACACCAACACCCTTTATTGGAAGCATGTACAGAGCAGCGATGCCCTCGCTGTGCCCCACACCCCCCACCCCTCTATCCCCCCACTGGTGCCACGGCTCGGTGTGGCACTCCCACCCCCATGTGCCCCCCAGGCAGGGTCCGTGCCCGCTGCCCCTCCCTCATTTTTTCCCCTCCGGGGCTGGCCGGTCGAAGAGCTCTGCGATGTCCAGCATGGCCTGGCGGATGTTCCTCCCGAAGCGCTTTGAGTCCTGGGGGCAGCACCTGTCAACCCTCAGACCCCAGGCCTCCCAAAGGGGCACCAGGCATCCCCTGCCCACGGGGCACCCCTTGCACCGTGGGACCCCCATGCAGAAGGGCCTGAGAGCATTGAGTGGGGTGGGGAGTCCTATGGGGGAGTGCCATCTGATGGGGTGGGGGTCCCTCAGGGGTAGAGGATCCCATGGGAGAGGGGCTGGGACACAGTGGATGGGGCCTCACAGGGATGGGGGTGCCATGGGAAGTGGGATGCAACATGATGGAGTGGGGATCCCACAAGTGTGGGGTACTATGGGAGAGGGGCTTGGACTGGTTGGGGTCAGGATCAAGGTTTTGGGGTTCCCCAGACCCCTGGAGAGCCCCTAGAAAACCTCACAGTGTGGATGACACCAGGAGAGCCCCCACTGCCCACCCTCCCCTGCCCAGGGACCCCCCAGTTTCCCCTGGGGATCTCTCACCGTCTCAGGGCTGGAGAACTTGCTGGAAACATGGAAGGTGATGAGGTTCTCCCCAGCAATGATGTAAGAGACTCCATAGCCATCATCTGCCACCTGTGAGAGGGGAGAGACCATGGCACCCCTGGGGCCACCTTCTGTGGGGCACTTACCTAGGTTTTGGGGCTGGGAGCACCCACTTGGGGCACCCCCCAGGTCTAGGGTGGTGGGGGTACCTACCAGGGGCATCCACTTGGGCTATGGGTCTGGGGCACCCAGTGTTGGGCAGCCACCTGCCCCAGAGCCACAGGGGAGGGTTATAATACAGCCCCACACTGTTGCCCCTGCGCACACACCCCTCTGCCCTCCCCTTCACCCTCCGCCCAGGGCCCCCCAGTGCTTACAGGGCCAAAGCCTCCTCCTGTGGAGACATGGTCTGGGTGCTGGGTCAGGTCAAACATCTTCAGCTGCTGCTGGGGGGTCTGGCTGGTGGAGAGGCGCCAGGGCTCCGACAGCACCTGCCAGCACCCACACTGCACCCCACTGCACCCCATTACACCCCACTGCACCCCGAGGTGCACCCACACTGTGACACACTGCACCCCCAGTGCATCCCCATACACCTCCCTGCATCCCACTGCACCCTGCTGTATCCTGCCATGCCCCAATACAGCCCCACTGTGCCCCACCGCACCCAGTGACACCCCATCGATGGCAGCCCTCACGCACACCTGCTGGTGGTGGTGTCCCACATGCCCCACACATGTCCTGTGAGCCCCACATATGTTCCATGCAGTTCCCCACATGTCCTACGTGCCCCCTGTGAGCCCCGTGCATATGCCATGTGCCCCCTGCGTGCCCCCCGCGTGTCCCAGGGCGTCTCACCTGGGCCAAGAAGGGTGACTGGACCCCCAGGTAGCGTGACACCAGATAGAGGCAGAAGAGGTGCCTGTCGATGCCAGCCCCAGTCATGGCCAACCTGTACATGTGCTGATGCTTCTCGGCTGCCAGCTTGAAGAGTCGCTGGCGCTGGGCTCGCTGCAGGGGCAGGTGGCATTGGGGTAGCACTTGGGGGGGGACCCAGCACCGTCACCCCAGCAAGGGGAGAGAGGTCCGAGGGCTGGGCACCTCCTGCCCCAAGGGATGGGGATCTCCACAGTGACAGGGACCTCCTCCAGAGGTGGGCACGTTCTCCAGGGATGGGGATGTCCCCAAGGAACAGGGACCTCTCCCATAGTTGGAGACTTCCCCCAGGGGATGAGGATCACTGTGAGGGATGGAGACCTCCCCTGGTGACAGGGACCTCCGTGACAGCTGGGAACCTCCCAAAGGGATGGGGACTTCCTCCAGCAAGGAGGGTGTGAGGGGTGTGGACCTCCTCAAGAGATGAGGTCTTCTCCCAGCAGATGGGAGACCTCAGTGAGGGATAGGGACCTATGAGAGAGATGGGGATCTCACCTAGTGACGGAGATCAACCCAAGGGCTGGATTGGGACCTCCACAAGGGATGGATACTTCCCAAGGGATGGTGACCCCCAGAGATAGGAGGCTCAGGGCTGGATGAGCTTGGGGGGCTGCAGCCTGTCCCCGCTGTGTCACTCACGCTCTGGCGGGTGTCCCCCATGCTGCACACGAAGGTGGTGGCTTCAGCTGTGCAGGACCTCACCGTCTCCGTCCTGCCCTCGCGGAACAGTCGCGTCATGGAGGCCTCGTAGGTGAGGCAGAAGCAGCCCTTGTCCTGCCCAGGGAATGGTCGGACCATCTGGGGGATGCTGTCGCTTGTCCCTGGCCCCATCTCTGGTCCCACCTCCATGTTTCCATCCCCATGTCCCCATCTCCATCCTCTCTTCTTGTCCCTGTCTCAGTCCCTGTCCCCATGTCTCCATCTCCAGGTTCCCATGTCCTTCTCCCCATTCCCATCTCCACATCTCCATCTCCAACCCCATCTCCCCATCTCCAACCTTGTCCTTATCTCGATCCTCATCCCCATGCCCGTGTCTCCAACCCCATGTCCCCATCCCCATCCCTGTCCTCACGTTTCCATTCCCATCCTCTCTTCTTGTCCCTGCCTCTGTTCCCATCCCCATGTCTCCATCCCTGACCTTGCCCTCATGTCTTCATCTCCATGTCCCCACAACCCTGTCCCCAACCCCATGTCCCCATCGCTGACCTTGTCCTCATGTCTCCATCTCCATGTCCCCACAACCCTGTCCCCAGCCCCATGTCCCCATCTCCTACCCCGTGTCCCCATCTCCAAACCTATGTCCCTGTCTCCACCCCGACCCCATCCCCATGTCCTCATGTCTCTGACCCCATACCTGTGTTGCCATCTCCGTGTTCCTATGCCTGTCCCCACGTTCCTGGCCCCGTGTCCCCATGCCCATCCCTCTCTTCCTGTCCCTGTCCTCACAATGTGTCTGTTCCCATCCCACCCCCGTTTTCATCCTCATGTTCACATCCCCACACCCTCATGTTCCCATCCCAACATCTCCACGTCCCCATGCCCATGTCCCCTATCCCCCTGCCAGCGTCCCCTGTCCTGTGTCCCTGTGCGCCCTCACGCGGTAGTGTGCCAGCTGCAGGGCGATCTGGATGAAGGCGTCGGGGCTGGTCCTGCACTTCTTGATCAGTCCCTTCCCGAAGGCTGAGAACTGGAAGCAGCAGAAGTCCACGTCGTCGGCCAACGCCTTGGCGAGCTGGAACGAGCTCTCGATGGCCACGTGGCACTGTGGGGAGGGACAGCGTGGGCACGGGGCGCCGGCACCCATCACTGCACGGGCACTGGACACTGGATCCCCATCACTGCATTGGCACTGGGCACCAAGCACTGGATCCCCGTGGCAGTGTGGGCACCGGGCACCAGGCACCGGATCCCCATCATGATAGAGGCACAGCCTCAGCCCTGTGCATGGCCAAGTGCATTGGGACATGGGGGGGGCCAACAGGACCCCACTGCACCAGTGTCATGGGGCACAAGGGGCATCTGGGGGTCACAGAGCCCACCCCAATGCCATTGGGCACAGGGAGATGTCCAGGGGGCACAGAGCCCACGCTGATGTCAGGAGGCACTGGGGGGTGTCTGGGGGGCACAAAGCCCACCCCAATGCCAGGGGCCGCTGGGGGACCCCCAGACTCTCCCTTGCGTTGTTCAGGATGGAGCAGGGGCGTCAGACTCACCTCCTGGGGCAGGTCCCACTGCAGGCGCTGGGGGGGTGCCAGCCCTGTGTTGGGGTCCCCCCGGCAGTGCCCCCCCTCAGTGTAGCCTAACTGGAACTTGTCTGTCGCCAGCATGAACTGGGGAAGGAGGGGAAGAGGTGTCCCTGAGTGTGGGGCACCAGCTCCCTGAGGCCCCCCTGAGTCCTCCACCACTGCCACCCTCCAACCCACCCCCCTAGGGCTGCCCAACTCCACCCACCGCAGTCCTCTCCAGCCCCCCCCGACCCCTGCAGAGGGGTGCCCTATCCTAGGGGTGCACATCTGGGGTTCTCCTACCCTGAGAGTGTCCAACTGGGGTTCCTCTTCCCTGGGGTGCCAAACTCTGAGGGTTGCCTAAATGGGGGTCCCTAACCCTGGAGTGCCCCACAGGGGTCCCTAACTGTGAGGTACCCAACTAGGGGTGCCCAATGGTGGTCCTCAGCCCTAGGGACACCCACGGGGGTGTCCAGCCTAGGAGCGCCAACCCCAGGGCGTTACCTAAATGGACACCCCCAGCCCTAGGGTGCCCCATAGGTGTCCTCAACTGCCAGGGTGACCAGGGTGGAGAGCCCCAACACGGGTGTCCAGGTAGGGTTGTCCAAGGAGGGGTGCCCAGTGGGGGTCTCCAGCCCATGGGGGTGCCAGGCTGGAGGTGCCCCTCCTTACCTCCCAGAGGTGCCCGATGATGGGTGCGTCGGCCCAGGAGTGCTCGGCGTTGGCCCCTAGCTTCCCGTTCTTGTATACCACCAGGGTGAAGGACTTGTCAAACCAGCTGTGAGCAGAGGGTGGTGAGGGCAGGATGGGTGCCGGGGTGGGGCGGTGGGGTGAGGTCAGGGGGTTGGGGAGCTCCCCACCGGTCATAGCAGCGGCCGTGGAGCAGGGACTTGGCGTAGGCATCCATGCAGCCCTCCCGGCCCGGGGTGTAGCCATGCTCCTCCTCGTCCAGCGTCAGGAAGAAAGCAGCGCGCTCGATGGCGTCCAGGGACACCTTGTTCTTCCCCTGGCTGAAGAAGCGGGCGCGGGCCTCGGCCCAGGGCACCCTGCGGCATCACCACCTCAGCCTCCAGGCTGTGGCCAGCAAGACCATGGGCAACCACCCAAACCACACCCCATCTCCCACCCATGGGTGCCCCCAGGGCCCAGCACCAGGAGTCGTGAGGGTGCAGGGCTGGTGATGGTCACTGTCCCAGGAAAGCCCCTTGATTCCACTGCCCCCATGCCCTAATCCACACTGCAGATCCCCCACCCATGGGTGGCCCAAGGGCTCCCATTGCAGAGCATCTCCAACATCCCCTTGCACCTGCTCTAACCACCTCAGCAGTGTCCCCAACACCTTCAACACCCCTAAAATCTCAACATCTCATCATATCCCAATGTTTCAATGTCCCCAACACCTCCACCCAACATCCATCTCCACACCCCAACAGCCTCAGCTTCTCCAATATCCTAATATCTCCAACATCCCCAGTATTTCCAACACCTCCAACATCTCCAGCTTCTCCACCATCTCAACCCCCTCTCCACCGTTCCCACCATCCCCACCACGTCTGGACGGGGCCACCCCACCTCTCGCCGGCGGTCAGTGCTGCCAGGCGCTCCTCCCCGGGCTGGGGGGGGGAAGGATCATCCAGGATCCGCTGGAACTGCAGCTCCAGGTCCCGGGGACCCAGCAGCTGCCCCCCATAGTAGAGCCACACCTTGTAGAACCGTCCCTTGTGGTACACTGCCAGGTGCTTGCTGTCCACCAGATGTAGCAGAGTGTCTAGAGGGGTCGGAGTGGGGGACAGGGAGGGGGTCAGGGCACTCCCTGGCACGGAGGGTCCCCATGCAGGAGTTGGCGGGAACCCCCAGATCTCTATACCTGTCTCCTTGCCGGGGATACGAGTGGTGTTGAACATCCTCTCAGACTGGTAGGAGCACATCGGCACGATGCCCAGGGCCATCATCTGGGGAGGTGTTGGGTGGTGGGAGTGGGCTGGGGGGCTGCAACCCCCCTCTGACCCTGAACCCCCAAAACCTGGAGCCCCTGGAACCCCCCTCAGCCCCACAGAAGCCCTGAGACCCTCTCCCAGCCCCATAGAGACTCCTCCCTGACCCTACAGCCTCCCCTGCTCCCCCGAAAAGCTCCAGACCCACCTGATCCCCCCAGTCCTGTGCCCCAGCTCCTCTGAGACCACCAAAGACCCCCAGCCCCTTAGAAGCCCCCAAATCCCCATGTCAACCCCGTAGCAATTCCCCTCTGGACCTACCCCTGCCCCTGAGCCTCCTCTGCCCCTCTGCTCTCCCCAAGCCGCCCAGATCCACTGGAACTCCCAGCCCTGAGCTCCCCAGACTCCCTGAGCCCTCCAGCAGCCCCAGGACCCCATGATAGCCCCATGGCAACTCCATCCTAGACTAACCCCTGCCCCCTTGCTCCCCACAAGACCCTGGCCCCCCTGGACTCCCCCAGCCCTCAGGTGCTCACAGGGGGGATCTCCCCCCGGTCCAGCTTGCGGCGGTAGAGCAGGATGGCATGGACAGCGTTCCCTGCCCGGGCAGCCTGGATGTGGCTAGGGGTGACGTACAGGAAGTCCTGGGGAGAAGAGACAGGGCTTGGTAGTGATGTTGGGGGGCACCAGGTTTTAGTAATGCCAGTGGTCACCCCCTGACTCCTTACCATAGCATAGTAGTTGCTGTTGACCATGATTGGGCTGCGGCTGCGCAGGTAGATGTACTCCTCCCACCAGTCACTCACCTGGGATGGGGACAGGGATGGGAATGGTGTGCAGGACCCCAGACCCTCCCCAGAATAATCCAACCAGAGTATCCAGGAGGACCCAAGTCCTCCCTTCCCATGGTCATAGAGGGAAAACAGGACTGTGGGTCCTGTAACCACCTCCAGTGGACAACAGTCCATGGGCTTGGGTTGGGATCACCATCTCCAGTGCTAAAGGAGGACCACCACTGTATTCCCTCCATGACACCTGTAATGGAGAAGCTTAGGGCACTCACATAGTTGGTTGTCCACCAAGACTTGAGGATCAGGTACTTCTGCAGCCGTGGAGCTGTCTTCTCCTTGAACTCCTTGGCCAGAGCCTCCATCTTATTGTACTTCTCATCATCCAAGAGCGGACGCACTGACTCCAGGTACTGCAGGGAGAGGAGCTCATTGTGACCCTTCCCTCTCCACCCCACCACGGATGGACCCCTTGTGCCATTGTCCTTACCCGGGTGATGGTGGCCTCCACGGAGGGCACAGGGAGCTTGGGCAGAGAGGTCTGGAAGCTGTAGAGCAAGGGCTTTCGGACTGACAGCACCTTCATCAGCACCTGTGGAGAGGATGGAGGAGACGGGGGGACCATGGTGTGGCCAGACATCAACCACCAGTAGTTCTGCTGCACTGTAGTTGGGTGCCAGCCCTGCCTGCTGGCCCTTAGCACCCTGTGCCCACCCCAGGCAGAGCAGACTGGAGCATTTCCCAGCCTTGCTGCCCAATTCCTGTGGTTCCTCAGCTCCCACTGGCTCCACGATAACCTCATGCCCACCACCTGCAGCTTCACAGCTCCACCACCACCCTGACACCAAACACCTCCATGCCATGGAGCAGGTTAAACTTGTCCCTACCACCAGTAGCTTCACAGCCACTACCACCTTGGCATCCACTTTGTCCATGCCTTGGAGCAGGGTCACCTCATCCCCAACACCAGCAGCTTCACAGCCACCACCACCCCACTTGGCACTGCTTGCCGGGTGCCGGTGCCCAGTATGGGTGCCACTCACCACCCAGATACGGGTGCTGCGACTCATCTTGCCATGGGGCTCGAACATCCAGCCATGGTAGGAGAGGAGCAGCTTCAGGGCCTGCCGGAAGAGCAGGACAGCTGAGAGCCAGACCCCAGTGGAAAAGATGGCAACGCTCATCATCGTCCGGCTTTCGGAGCTCAGGAGGCGGCTGTGGGACACACGGAGTGAGGGGAGTGATGTGACCAGCTGGTGGGACCCTCCGAGGATGTCCTCACTCAGGACTATGCACATGATGTTGGGGGACATGGAGTGGGACACACCAGGGGAGGTTCCCAAGTGGGGTTATGCCTGTGGGGTAGGGATGTGTGGGGTGGGACCCCACTGGGAGATGCTGCAAGTCCCCATGGACTTGGGGGTGGGCTCTCCTGGGAGCCAGGACAGGTGGGACCATGCCCGTGAGATCGAGGATGTGGTCTCCACAAGGGATGTGGCAGGTAGGATCATACCCATGAGGTGGGGTGCAGCAGGTGGTCCCCACCAAGGGATGTGGCTGGTGGGACCGTACCCATGGGCAGGGGGTTGGACCTCGGTGTTGCCCCCCGCGCTCACCTCTCGGGCAGGTAGTGGCGGATGCGGGCAATCAAGCCCAAGGAGGGATCCACCTGGCAGTAGCAGGAGCCGGCGGTGGCCATCACAACCACCATCCAGCTGGAGGGGGAGGCTGGGTAGACACCGGTAAGGAAGCTGTTCTGTGGGCACAGTGGGGGGTGGGTCAGGGTGGCATGGATGGGGGAGGTCCAATCATCCTGCCGCCCCTGGCCCAGCCCACCTTGGCGCGGACCAAGCGCTTCTTCCAGGAGGAGATGCCCCCGAGGTAGAGCTGCCGAAGGGCCTCGCGGCTCAGATGGAAGTCCAAGCCCTCGGGGGTGACGGTGAACTGGAAGGCCACGGCCTGGTGAGCCTCCGCCATGGCGGGGGTCTGCCGGCACCTGGGCAGGGATCAAGGGGAGGCTGAGCCAGAAGATGGCCACCCTTAGGTGCACGTAGCCAGGACAGCTACGTCCCATGGGAGCCTGCCAGGACAGCGCGTGTGTGCTGCAGGCTGGTCACAGGGTGCTGGCCAGGAGCCCACTGAGGGAAGGGTCAGAGCGGCCGTCGGGGACGGTGGCATGGGCACACCCCCACGGAGGGACCCGCCGAGGACGAGGCAGCAGCTGCTGCTGCACCAGCACACACTGTCCCTGCATTGGTACACGGCACACGGCATGTGCTGTACCTGTCCCTGCACTGGCACACAGCATACATTATGTGGCACACACCTTTCCTGTGCTGGCACACGTTACATGCCACACACCATTCCTGTGCTGGCACAACATTACATGGCACACATTACACATGGAACACACCATCCCTGCGCTGGCACATGGCACATGCTGTCCCTGCACTGGCACATGACACACAGCACACGGCATACACCATCCCTCCGCTGGCCCACAGCACAGGCTGTCTCGGTCCCTGCACCGGCGCACGGCACATACCACACACCATCCCTGAACCAACACTGCACTGGTGTGCATCCCACTGCACTGGACTGCACTGCTCTGAACTGGGCTGAGTTACACTGGACTAGATGGCACTGCGTGGTCTGGCACTGCCTGGCTGCAAGCAGCACTGCACCCCACTGCATACAATCACCCTGCACTGCACGTCCGGGCACTGCACTGCACAGCCCCCTACAAGGTCACCGGGGGATGGGAGGTCAGTGGGACTAGGGGTCAGTGGGGCTGTAGGCTATGGGGTTTGGGCTCTGCAGGGCCAGGAGCTATGGGATCAGGGGGCTACGGGACCAGGGGTTGATGGGGTTGGGGGTCAGTGGGTCTGGGGGACTGCAGGACTGGAGGCCTATCGGATCAGGGGGCTGCAGGGTCGGGGTCTGTAGGACTGAGGGCTGTGGGATAGGGGGTCTGTGGGTCTGGGAGCTGTGGGATGGGGGGGCTACAGGACTGGAAGCTGTGGGGTTGGGGGACTAGGGGATCAGAAGCTATGGGACTACATTAAAGTGGGGGGCTGTGAGACCAAAGGTCGGTGGGGCTGGGGGGGTTACGGGATTTGGGGGCTCCCCCTCCCAACCCCATCCGGTGCCGGGTACCTGCTTAGGGTCGCGGAGCGCCGGGGGCAGCCCCGGGGACGGGGCCCGGGACGGTTCCGGCGGTTTCCTGGAGCCGCTGATTCGGTAACCGGACACCGGCGGCGGGTGGGACCGAGCTGGGGCCAGGAATGGTAACGGCTGTCCAGAGACCCCTCCCCGAGCTGCCCGCGGGGCTGCTCCTCCCCCGGGCATCGACCGGGAAACGGGGAAAAGACCCCGGGAAAGGACCGGGACCCGCAAACAAGACCCGGATCCCGGGCACGGGCCAGGACCCCGGGGAGGCATCGACATCCCCAGGCAAGGACCGGGACTAGGATCCCAGGGAGGGACCTGCACCCTGGGACTGGACCGGGACCGCAGGAGGAACCCGCACTCCAAGATAGGAGGAGCACCCCGGGGTGGGACCTGCACACTGGAAGAGTACCGAGAGCCCCGGGAAGTGACCCACGTCCTGGGATGGGACCGGAACCCCCAGGCTGGGATCAGGACCCTAGAGAGGGACCATCTCCCCCAGAAATGAACCTGCACCCCAAGACAAGATTAGCACCCTGGGAAGGGACCCACATCCTGGGATGGGACCAGGACCCTTAGGCTAGGACCTGCACCCATGGAAGGGATCATCTCCCCCATAAAGGAACCTGCATGCCTGAGCACACACCAGCACCCCCAAAAAGGGACCAGCATTCCGGGATGGGATCAGAACCCTGGGAACAGACCCTCAGCCCATAAGGCCGTTCCTGGGGTGGGTGCCAAGGGCATGGCTGTGCTGTGCCAGGGCAGCACTGGGCAAGGACTAGCAGAGGAGTAGCTCCTGCCACAGAGACCTTGGCCTCCCTCATCACCCCGAAACAGACCAGACACAGCTGCCCACTGTACCCACCCTGACTTGTCCTGCCCACCTGCAGCTGGAAGGGCATCTGGAGGAGACACGCTGGCCCCCAGCCCCCAGACATGGCCACACG
This sequence comes from Galbula dea, assembly GCA_013399015.1. Taxonomy (NCBI): domain Eukaryota; kingdom Metazoa; phylum Chordata; class Aves; order Piciformes; family Galbulidae; genus Galbula; species Galbula dea. The sequence continues at coordinate 298,745 of VWZX01000718.1, forward strand.
CCCCTAGCCCCCATCCCAGTGACAGCTAGGGTACATGTGGGGTGCCTGTGCCCAGTGCCCACCCCAGGGTAAGACCCTCCAGGCCTCTGCCCCCTTCCCAGCTACAGGAGATGGTGGCAGGTGAGCAGCTGGCAGGGAAGGAGACCCCAGCCCGTGCCCCAAAGAGCTGCCATTGGCCACCAGGCTATAAATAGGCAGTAAGTGGGTGAAAGAGGAGCTGGGCCAGTGCCCAGGGGAGGGACAGGCCCTGGCAGCCAAGTCAGCAGCCCACGTCACCCTACACGTGCCAGCAGCCGCTCTGGGCTGGGCAGCCTGGGCCATGGGTTCAGGGGAAGGGGCAGCCATGGGGAAGCTGCCTACAGCAAAGGTGACCATGGGGTGAAGAGGAAGGTGGCCACTGAGTACAGGAAAAGCCCTGGAGAGCCAAAAGGAAGGTGGCCACAGGGAAGGTGGTTGTAAGGTGGTGAAGATTCCACAGACTCTAACCTCCCCCAGACCCTCACCTGAACCAAGCAACAGCCCTGAGCAGCACAGGAGGGAGAGGAAAGATGGGGCAGGACAAAGGGAGAAGGGGTCTTGGGGAGGAGGGCAGCCCCCCACCCCCATAGACAGCCTGGGGCACCTTGGGCAAGCAGGTAGGAGGAGGTGGTGGCCACTGGGTCACAGAGAGCAAGGCAGCACCGTGCACCACTGCAGTGTTTATTGGTCTGTGGAGAGTTTACATTCTGCTGTCGGGAGGCGGGGAGGGGATAAGAGAGCAGCCCCCAGACCCTGGCCTGCAATCCCTCAGGGGTGCCAGGCTGGGCTGTGTGGGCCTGTAGAACCCCTTGTAGGTCCTGGCCCAGCCCACAGTAGAAGGAGGAGGATCGGAGAGGAGTGTGGGGGGGAATGAGATGCAAGCTGAGGTCCCCCATACCCCTCTACCCTCCCAGCATCACCCTGAGACCCCTTAGCACCTGCTGCAGGATGGTGCCAGGGTCACCCAGGAGAGCCAAGCTCTCCTCATCTCCCCAACTCCAGCCCTGCTGCTGGGTCCCAGCAGGCCCCCACCAGCCAGAAGGTGCCATGAGCTGCAGCTCAAGCCCTGCTCAGTCCCAGCAGTGCAGGGACATGGCACCCTTGGAAGGGAGGGGGCAACTGCCATCCCCTTTCTGCCAGGGCTGGCAGCAAAGATACATCCCTACAGCTGATGTGCCACCTCCCCATGGGGGATGTCCCTTTTCTAGGGGGCACATGCCAGGCAGAACCCCCCCACACCTTTCTCCCCAGCCTTCCCCCCACTTCCCGGTACCCTGGGGGGCACCAGCCCCCCATAACCGTTATAGCCCTTATTTGGACAGCCCAGGCTGTAGGGCTGCACCCCGCCCTGGGGAGTGCACAGCACATTCTTGTCCTGCACCATGGCATGGGCACTGCCAGGGTGGGCAGGGGGAGGCTGGAGGAGGCAGGTCGAGGTAGGGTTAGGAGGACGACTCTCAGGAGCACTGTGCCTTGTGCTGGAAATAGGCCTCGAAGCGGCTCTGTGCATAGTCCTGGGGGAGGAAAAGGGGAATCAGGGGCTGCCCACTGCCCCCGAGACCCTCAAACACCCTGTGCCAGAGGAGGGCTGATGTACAAAGGACACCCAGGGTGGATTCATGCCCCCTCCCCAGTGCAGCACTCACCAGGTAGCCAAACTTGATGGTAGAGATCTTGGCTTGCAGGATGGACCAGAGTCCCCAGAAGAAGTGAGAGGCCAAAGCAAACCTGAAGAAGAGCAGGATGAAGAAGAGTTTCTGGGGGAGCTTCCCTTCTCTGTACCCCCCAGGACATCCCCCACAGCCAGGAGGACCCCCAGCATGTCCCCCTCTCACCGGTTGATCTCTGTGAGCATCTCCTCCTCGATGCGAGCCTGCTCCTGGTGTGTGGTGTCCCCGCGGTGCCCTGAGTCCTCCGAGAGGTAGTGCCGGATGAAATTCAGCTGGCAGAGCAACAGAGCAGGGTGGGGACACTGCCCAGCACCTCCTCACCCCCTGCTGATGGTCAGGGGCCAGGAGCTTACCTGCTGCTGCTGGTTGGGGTAGTGCTCAGGGGAAGCCTTGAAGAAGGGCCACGAGTCGTGGGTGTAGTTGTAAACCCACTCACAGAAGTGGTTGCCGATGTCGAAGCCCCTGGGGAAAGGGGAGGGTGAGCAGAGCCCCCTACCCCCAGCCCCTCAGGAGTAGGAGCCCAGACCCCCATCACGGTACTTAGCCAGCCCCCACCCCTGACCCACCGGTAGTTATAGCTGCTGTACTCGAAGTCGATGAGCATGAGCTTGTCAGAGGAGGAGGCTTCGTGCCCAGCCAACAGCAGGATGTTCCCTGAGCAGAGATGGGGATGGATATGGGGGAAAGGGAGGTGCTGGGGGGGATGGTCCTGGCAAATGTAGGTCACAGTTGTGCCAAATAGAGACCTGGGGGTGTACTGGCAGGGGCAAGAGGTCAAAGTCATGCCCAGGGGGGACCTGTCAGGACCCAGATGAGGGGAAGCAGCCATCCACTCACTACACTCACCCTCCTGGACATCATTGTGGCAGAAGACCACAGGCGAGGGGGTGGCTTCCAGCAGCTCCCTGCGGTCAGGCGAGAGATGTCTCAGCAGGTGCAGGACCCAGTGACCCCTCCTCCCAGAGTCCTCCCCAGGGCCATTGGCTGGAGGACAACCTCCAAGGACAGGAGACGGAAAAAAGGCCTTTTTCTGGAGAAGCTGAGACTCCCCCCAACCCCGGCTCCCTGTGAGGAGCCTGGACATGAAGCAGGATCAGCCCCACCCTAAGCCATGCATCTTGAAGGGTCAAGTTCACCTGAGGTTCTTCATCTCTTCCTGCAGGTTGTAAGTCTTGAGGTGGTTGAACTTCTTCAGCTGCTCCTCCTCATGGAAGGTGAGCTCTGAAATCTGCTTCAGGTACCTGGAGTGCAGTAGAGAGCACTGTAGTGGGACAAACATCCCTGAGGATTGCCTTCCCACCCTCCCAAAGCTCCTCTGCACTCCCCAGCCCAGCACAAAGGAGCTGCTCCGTGCCCTGTTCCTGTGCCACTGGAAACCTCCCTGTGCTCTGATTTCAGGGGCTGGAGAAGAGGAGGCTCAGGGGAGACCTTCTGGCTCTCTGCAACTCCCTGAGAGGAGGCTGGAGTCAGGTGGGGCTTGGGCTCTTCTCACAAGGAACGAGTGATAAGACAAAAGGGAACAGCCTTAAGTTGTGCCAGGGGAGGTTTAAGTTGGAGATGAAGAACAATTTCTTGATGGAAGGGGTTGTGAAGGCCTGGCCCAGGCTGCCCAGTGCAGTGGTGCAGTCACCATCCCTGGAGGAGTTTCAAAGCCCTGGAGATGTGGTGCTGAGAGACATGGGTTAGTGGTGACCTGGCAGTGCTGGTTAATGGTTGGTCTTGATCTCAAAGGTCTCTCCCAACCCAAAACCATTCCATGGTTCCATGCTCTGGAAGCCCAGGTCCACTCCTAGACTGTAGCCATCCTCACCACTCCATGGTCCCAAAGAGCCACTTGGGCTCCTTGTTGAAGGGCATCACCATGCCATGGAATCGAGACATCTTCACAGCGATCTCCTGGGAGATGTCAGGGTCCCGCAGGTCCTCGGTGCGCAAGTGTCGGCTCTGGGGGGGGCGCAGGGCAGCAATGGCAGCGGGGAGGGGGGGAGAACAAGGAGCCTCATGAGGAATCCCCTTCCCACAGTGGGTGGTCAGAGCTGGGGTGAGGAACTCTCTGAGGTGGTCTCCAGCAGGATGGGATAGGGATGAACGGGATGGGATGAGAGGGGATGTGAAGGGATGGAGGAAATAGGAGACCTGTTCCATACCGGAATGTACTGCTCCAATCGTCCTTGGGGGAAGACCCCATAGAGTCGTGGCCCCAGTGCCCGCTCAGCCAGGATGGCAAACATCACACTCTCCAGGACTAGCGAGTCCACACCCTGCAGACACTAGCCATCAGCCCCTTGCAGCCCCCCAGGAGCCATGGGGCAGCTGCCAGGCCAAGGTTGGGTGGAGGAAGAGGGTGGTAGAGCCCCGAGCCCTGCAGCCACCCATGGGCCACTGCTCAGGGTGGGGTTGCTGGTCACAGGTTGGGGGTTAGCAGTCCTGGGGCAGGGGGTGGCCACTGACCTGCAGGATGGCCCCGTAGACGCGCAGCAGGACCTGCCGGGGCTCGTCCCCCACGCTCAGGATGTGCTCCGGCAGCGCGCATTTGAAAAGGAGGTTGCTGAGCCCCCCACTGTGGGCACAAGGGGATCAGGGGAGGCTGCCACCGCGGGGAGGGGGAAACGGGGGCACCCAGAGTGGGGAAACGGCTGGGAACGGGACAGGGGAACCTGGGCAGGAGGATATGGAGGAGGAGCGGGGCACCGGGGTGGGGGGAAACTGGGGCACCTGGCAAGAGACAGGGTAACTGGTAAGGGGAGGCAACAGGGAGTCACTGGGAAGGAAGACTGAGACGCCTGTTAGGGGGTAACCGGGAAACAGTGGGGAGGGGGACTGGGATACCGGTCAGAAGCAGCAACAGAAACACAGGTCGGGAGGGGGCAACAAGCAGACACTAGGAAGAGGACTGAAACAACGATCAGGGAAGCAACTGGAAAGCACTAGGAGGGGAGCGACCGGAACACTGGGAGGGGAACAGGAACACTAGTCACAGGTAAACTGGGAGTTACTGGGGTGGGAACTGGGACACCGGTGGAGAACAACCAGGGGAGAAGGACTCCAGGGACGAAGATAAAGGGGCACCGGGAAGGGAGTGCCCTGACTTCCCGTCTGGAGTAAGCCATGGCCCCGGGGGCACGGGAAAGGACCGGGCAGGGCCTGCGGGCGCATCCCCCGAAGGCGGCTCATACCTGACGGGCTCGATACGGAACTCCTCAGGCCCGATAAGTTTCCAGGAGCCAGAGAGGAACTCCCGGCACCAGGCGTAAGCCTGCAGGCGACTAGCGGTGGGCACGACCTCGCCCTCAACCCCGCTGCCCCCTTCCGCCACTGCCGCCATGGCCACCCGTGGGCCCGGCCCGGCCCTGTCTCACCCGCTGGGGGTGGAGCCGCGGCACCCCCCGCTGGGCCAATGGGAACGAGCGCAGATGACGACATTAGCAGACGTGGCCAATGGGAATGCGAGCTCCTGATGACGTAGAGGCGTGGCAAACAGGACTGCGCGGGCGGTGACGACGCAATATGCGCAACCAATGGGAACGAGCGGGCAGTGATGACGCCACAGGCGCGGGCAATAGGGCAGTGTGGCGGGGATGTGGCGGAACGTGGAGGTGAAGGCGCGGTTGCGGGACGGTGTGCGGGCAGCGGCCCAGCGGCTCGGGGCGGCGGCAGGGGCACGCGGGCAGTGCCTGAACCAGGCCGATACCTTCTTCTGTGTCTCCAGGGGCCGCCTCAAGCTGCGCCGGACCGCGGTGAGGGTTGCGGGCAGAGGGGCTGGGTCTAAACGTGCGCCTGACCCTTAACCTGAGCCTGACACTAACCCTGAGTTTGCCTGAGCCTGAGTCTAAATCTTACTCTAACCTTGAGCCAGGCCCTGATCCTAAACCTGACCTGGACTGTACTAATATCGGTATCAGTAATCCGGAGGAAAGGACTAAGGGCACCCACAGTAAGTTTGCAGACAACACCAAGCTGGGTGGAAGTGTTGATCTGCTGAGGGTAGGAGGATCTACAGGGGGATCTGGCCAGGCTGGATCCATGGGATGAGGCCAGTGGGATGAGATTCAACAAGGCCAAGTGCTGGGTCCTGGCCTTGGCTCACACCAACCCCAGGAGTGCTGCAGGCTTGGGGCAGAGTGGCTGCAGAGCTGCTGCGGGGAAAAGGACCCGGGGAGGTTGGTCAACAGCAGCTGAGGATGAGGCAGCAGAGCGCCCAGGGGGGCATGGAGGCCAAGAGCATCCTGGCTTGGATCAGCACTAGTGTGGCAGCAGGAGCAGGGCAGGGATTGTCCTCCTGGGCTGGGCGCTGGGGCAGCCACAGCTGGCATCCTGGGGTCAGGTTTGGGTTCCTGACTCCAAGAAGGACACTGAGGTGCTGGAGTGTGTCCAGAGAAGAGCAAGGAAGGTGGGGAAGGGCTAGAGCACAAGTTTTGTGAGGAGGAGCTGAGGGAACTGGGCTTGCTTAGCCTGGAGAAGAGGAGGCTCAGTGGAGACCTCCTGGCTCTCTGCAGCTCCCTGAGAGGAGGCTGGAGCCAGGTGGGGCTTGGGCTCTTCTCCCAAGGAACAAGGGATAGGTTCAGGTTGGAGATGAGGGCTAGTTTGTTCCTGGCAAGGGTTGTGCAGGGCTGGCCCAGGCTGCCCAGGGCAGTGGTGGAGTCCCCATCCCTAGACGGGTTTCCAGGCCCTGGAGATGTAGTGCTGAGGGCCACGGGTTGGTGGTGACCTGGCAATGCTGGTCAATGGCTGGACTTGATGACCTTTAAGGTCTTTTCCAACCTCAATGTTTCCATGATTCCATACTCCTGTCCCTGCCCCTTCCCAGGAGGGTCGGGGGGAGCTGATCTCCTATGAGCGCTGTGACACCACCGGCCCCAAGCTCTCCTGCTTCTCCCTCACCCCCACGGATGACCCTGATGGCCTGGAGGTGAGTGCTGGGACCCCTCCTGGAGCACCCTAGAGTGCTGCCAGGCCCTCCCCAGCCTCCTTCCGGGGCCTGCCTGGGGCCCCTTGCCCTTTGCTGTACCACCCTGAGCTGGTGTCCTGGTGCCAGGCGGTGCTTGGGCAGGCGCTGGGAGTGCTGGGAGTGGTGAGGAAGCAGAGGCTCCTCTACCTCGTGGGCCAGACACGGGTGCACCTGGACAACGTGGAGGGACTGGGTGAATTCCTGGAGCTGGAGGTGAGCACTGTGTGGCACTGCTGGGGTGCAGGGGGCAGCCCCAGGGTCACCCCAAGGGGCTCACTCCCACCCCACTGTGCCCACAGGTGGTGCTGAGCGAGGGGCAGAGTGAGCAGGATGGGCACTGCCTGGCACAGCAGCTGCTGGCAGAGCTGGGGGTGCACAAGGAGGACCTGATCTCTGGGGCCTACCTGGACCTGCTGCTGGCCAAGGGCAAGGAGGGCACCGGCTGCCCGGCAGGGTGCCCACACCAGGGGCAGAGCCCCCCTGCTGCCACCCCCCATCCAGGCTGTGACTGTGACAGAACAGCATGAACAGGATCACCCCATGGATGCCACCCCACGGATACCGACACGTGGTCAACTGCTGCCCTGGGACCACCCCATACTCACCCCACGGCCAACTGCTGCCTCGTGCCCACCCTCCATGGACAGCTGCCACCCCATGCCTACCCCACAGACACTGCTGCCCCTTGCCCACCCCATGCCTGCCCCACATATGCTGCTGCCCCTTGCCCACCCCATGCCTGCCTCACAGGCTCTGCTGCCCCTTGCCCACCCCATGCCTGCCTCACAGGCTCTGCTGCCCGTTGCCCACCCCATGCCTACCCCATGGCCAACTGGTGCCCTGTGCCCACCCCATGGGCAGCTGCCACCCCATGCCCACCCCCAACAGACTCCTGCTACCCCACAGGGACCCCATCCTCTGCCCTTTGCTGCACAATATAATCTGGGAAGTGGTGATGTCTGCGTGTGTGTCTATGGACTGATGTCAGCTGTGTGTGTCTGGGGAGCTGTAGGGTCTAGAGGGGGGTATAGAGCTCTCTATGGGGATACAGAGTCTATAGCGAGGTGTAGAGCTCTCTTGGGTGATGTAGGGTTTATAGGGAGGAACGTGAGTGGTGTAGAGAGGGAGCCCTAGGGAGAGACATAAGCAGTATAAATGGACGGGGATTACAGGAAGGGGTTCAAGTGGTATAGAGAGGGAGCAGTACAGGGAGAGCCAAGCACTGTTGGGTTGGTATAGGCAGTATAGGAGGGGAGCTGGGGGGGGTCACTATCGGGGAAGAGGCGGCGAGGAGAGTATAGGGAGGGGCAAGGGCTGTCGGGGGCGGTATAGGGCGGGGATAGAAGGCATAGGGAGCAGTGAGGATGTGTATAGAGGGAGGGGCTGGGGCGATATAGGGAGCGGGGATGTGGGACATAGTTCGATGCTGGTTAACAGTTGGACGCGGTGATCCTAAAGGTCTCTCCCAACCAAACAGTTAGTCTGTCTGCAGGATTCTGGCGGTGCTGGGAGGCGGTGTGATGCAGAGGCTCTATAGGAAGCGGTATAAGGAGGGGACGTGAGGGGCATGAGGAGGGTCAGTCGTAGAGGGAGGGGACAGGAGTGGTATAGGGAAGGGCGACGGCTGCAGCGTGGTATAGGGGGGGGATGGACAGCGCCATAGAGACAGACGGAGAGTTATAGAGAGGTGCCGC